>JAVIWC010001055.1:0-23008 GCA_031894815.1 Creontiades dilutus
GAAAAAGGGACTTCAGATTCGTGTTCAGCACCCCGAAAACCCCTTAGAGAGTAGGTTTGAAAGGGATTAAACAGAGATAATTTTTGAGCAATTTGATGAAAAATCGCGAAAATAACCATGAAGGAAGCGTTTTATCGAAAAAGGACTTCAGATTCGTGTTCAGCACCCCGAAAAACCCCTTAGAGAGTAGGTTTGAAAGGGATTAAACAGAGTTTATTTTTGAGCAATTTTGATGAAAAATCGCGAAAATAACCATGAAGGAAGCGTTTTATCGAAAAACGGACTTCAGATTCGTGTTCAGCACCCCGAAAAACCCCTTAGAGAGTAGGTTTGAAAGGGATTAAACAGAGATAATTTTTGAGCAATTTTGATGAAAAATCGCGAAAATAACCATGAAGGAAGCGTTTTATCGAAAAACGGACTTCAGATTCGTGTTCAGCACCCCGAAAAAACCCCTTAGAGAGTAGGTTTGAAAGAGATTAAACAGAGATAATTTTTGAATCGAAAAAGGGACTTCAGATTCGTGTTCAGCACCCCGAAAAACCCCTTAGAGAGTAGGTTTGAAAGGGATTAAACAGAGATAATTTTTGAGCAATTTTGATGAAAAATCGCGAAAATAACCATGAAGGAAGCGTTTTATCGAAAAACGGACTTCAGATTCGTGTTCAGCACCCCGAAAACCCCTTAGAGAGTAGGTTTGAAAGGGATTAAACAGAGATAATTTTTGAGCAATTTTGATGAAAAATCGCGAAAATAACCATGAAGGAAGCGTTTTATCGAAAAACGGACTTCAGATTCGTGTTCAGCACCCCGAAAAACCCCTTAGAGAGTAGGTTTGAAAGGGATTAAACAGAGATAATTTTTGAGCAATTTTGATGAAAAATCGCGAAAATAACCATGAAGGAAGCGTTTTATCGAAAAACGGACTTCAGATTCGTGTTCAGCACCCCGAAAACCCCTTAGAGAGTAGGTTTGAAAGGATTAAACAGAGATAATTTTTGAGCAATTTTGATGAAAAAATCGCGAAAATAACCATGAAGGAAGCGTTTTATCGAAAAACGGACTTCAGATTCGTGTTCAGCACCCCGAAAAACCCCTTAGAGAGTAGGTTTGAAAGAGATTAAACAGAGATAATTTTTGAGCAATTTTGATGAAAAATCGCGAAAATAACCATGAAGGAAGCGTTTTATCGAAAAACGGACTTCAGATTCGTGTTCAGCACCCCGAAAAACCCCTTAGAGAGTAGGTTTGAAAGGGATTAAACAGAGATAATTTTTGAGCAATTTTGATGAAAAATCGCGAAAATAACCATGAAGGAAGCGTTTTATCGAAAAACGGACTTCAGATTCGTGTTCAGCACCCCGAAAAACCCCTTAGAGAGTAGGTTTGAAAGGGATTAAACAGAGATAATTTTTGAGCAATTTTGATGAAAAATCGCGAAAATAACCATGAAGGAAGCGTTTTATCGAAAAACGGACTTCAGATTCGTGTTCAGCACCCCGAAAACCCCTTAGAGAGTAGGTTTGAAAGGGATTAAACAGAGATAATTTTTGAGCAATTTTGATGAAAAATCGCGAAAATAACCATGAAGGAAGCGTTTTATCGAAAAACGGACTTCAGATTCGTGTTCAGCACCCCGAAAACCCCTTAGAGAGTAGGTTTGAAAGGGATTAAACAGAGATAATTTTTGAGCATTTTTGATGAAAAATCGCGAAAATAACCATGAAGGAAGCGTTTTATCGAAAAAGGGACTTCAGATTCGTGTTCAGCACCCCGAAAAACCCCTTAGAGAGTAGGTTTGAAAGGGATTAAACAGAGATAATTTTTGAGCAATTTTGATGAAAAATCGCGAAAATAACCATGAAGGAAGCGTTTTATCGAAAAACGGACTTCAGATTCGTGTTCAGCACCCCGAAAAACCCCTTAGAGAGTAGGTTTGAAAGGGATTAAACAGAGATAATTTTTGAGCAATTTTGATGAAAAATCGCGAAAATAACCATGAAGGAAGCGTTTTATCGAAAAAGGGACTTCAGATTCGTGTTCAGCACCCCGAAAAACCCCTTAGAGAGTAGGTTTGAAAGGGATTAAACAGAGATAATTTTTGAGCAATTTTGATGAAAAATCGCGAAAATAACCATGAAGGAAGCGTTTTATCGAAAAACGGACTTCAGATTCGTGTTCAGCACCCCGAAAAACCCCTTAGAGAGTAGGTTTGAAAGGGATTAAACAGAGATAATTTTTGAGCAATTTTGATGAAAAATCGCGAAAATAACCATGAAGGAAGCGTTTTATCGAAAAACGGACTTCAGATTCGTGTTCAGCACCCCGAAAAACCCCTTAGAGAGTAGGTTTGAAAGGGATTAAACAGAGATAATTTTTGAGCAATTTTGATGAAAAATCGCGAAAATAACCATGAAGGAAGCGTTTTATCGAAAAACGGACTTCAGATTCGTGTTCAGCACCCCGAAAACCCCTTAGAGAGTAGGTTTGAAAGGGATTAAACAGAGATAATTTTTGAGCAATTTTGATGAAAAATCGCGAAAATAACCATGAAGGAAGCGTTTTATCGAAAAACGGACTTCAGATTCGTGTTCAGCACCCCGAAAAACCCCTTAGAGAGTAGGTTTGAAAGGGATTAAACAGAGATAATTTTTGAGCAATTTTGATGAAAAATCGCGAAAATAACCATGAAGGAAGCGTTTTATCGAAAAACGGACTTCAGATTCGTGTTCAGCACCCCGAAAAACCCCTTAGAGAGTAGGTTTGAAAGGGATTAAACAGAGATAATTTTTGAGCAATTTTGATGAAAAATCGCGAAAATAACCATGAAGGAAGCGTTTTATCGAAAAACGGACTTCAGATTCGTGTTCAGCACCCCGAAAAACCCCTTAGAGAGTAGGTTTGAAAGGGATTAAACAGAGATAATTTTTGAGCAATTTTGATGAAAAATCGCGAAAATAACCATGAAGGAAGCGTTTTATCGAAAAAGGGACTTCAGATTCGTGTTCAGCACCCCGAAAAACCCCTTAGAGAGTAGGTTTGAAAGGGATTAAACAGAGATAATTTTTGAGCAATTTTGATGAAAAATCGCGAAAATAACCATGAAGGAAGCGTTTTATCGAAAAACGGACTTCAGATTCGTGTTCAGCACCCCGAAAAACCCCTTAGAGAGTAGGTTTGAAAGGGATTAAACAGAGATAATTTTTGAGCAATTTTGATGAAAAATCGCGAAAATAACCATGAAGGAAGCGTTTTATCGAAAAACGGACTTCAGATTCGTGTTCAGCACCCCGAAAAACCCCTTAGAGAGTAGGTTTGAAAGGGATTAAACAGAGATAATTTTTGAGCAATTTTGATGAAAAATCGCGAAAATAACCATGAAGGAAGCGTTTTATCGAAAAACGGACTTCAGATTCGTGTTCAGCACCCCGAAAAACCCCTTAGAGAGTAGGTTTGAAAGGGATTAAACAGAGATAATTTTTGAGCAATTTTGATGAAAAATCGCGAAAATAACCATGAAGGAAGCGTTTTATCGAAAAACGGACTTCAGATTCGTGTTCAGCACCCCGAAAAACCCCTTAGAGAGTAGGTTTGAAAGGGATTAAACAGAGATAATTTTTGAGCAATTTTGATGAAAAATCGCGAAAATAACCATGAAGGAAGCGTTTTATCGAAAAAGGGACTTCAGATTCGTGTTCAGCACCCCGAAAAACCCCTTAGAGAGTAGGTTTGAAAGGGATTAAACAGAGATAATTTTTGAGCAATTTTGATGAAAAATCGCGAAAATAACCATGAAGGAAGCGTTTTATCGAAAAAGGGACTTCAGATTCGTGTTCAGCACCCCGAAAAACCCCTTAGAGAGTAGGTTTGAAAGGGATTAAACAGAGATAATTTTTGAGCAATTTTGATGAAAAATCGCGAAAATAACCATGAAGGAAGCGTTTTATCGAAAAACGGACTTCAGATTCGTGTTCAGCACCCCGAAAAACCCCTTAGAGAGTAGGTTTGAAAGGGATTAAACAGAGATAATTTTTGAGCAATTTTGATGAAAAATCGCGAAAATAACCATGAAGGAAGCGTTTTATCGAAAAACGGACTTCAGATTCGTGTTCAGCACCCCGAAAAACCCCTTAGAGAGTAGGTTTGAAAGGGATTAAACAGAGATAATTTTTGAGCAATTTTGATGAAAAATCGCGAAAATAACCATGAAGGAAGCGTTTTATCGAAAAACGGACTTCAGATTCGTGTTCAGCACCCCGAAAAACCCCTTAGAGAGTAGGTTTGAAAGGGATTAAACAGAGATAATTTTTGAGCAATTTTGATGAAAAATCGCGAAAATAACCATGAAGGAAGCGTTTTATCGAAAAACGGACTTCAGATTCGTGTTCAGCACCCCGAAAAACCCCTTAGAGAGTAGGTTTGAAAGGGATTAAACAGAGATAATTTTTGAGCAATTTTGATGAAAAATCGCGAAAATAACCATGAAGGAAGCGTTTTATCGAAAAACGGACTTCAGATTCGTGTTCAGCACCCCGAAAAACCCCTTAGAGAGTAGGTTTGAAAGAGATTAAACAGAGATAATTTTTGAGCATTTTTGATGAAAATTGATGAAAAATCGCGAAAATAACCATGAAGGAAGCGTTTTATCGAAAAACGGACTTCAGATTCGTGTTCAGCACCCCGAAAACCCCTTAGAGAGTAGGTTTGAAAGGGATTAAACAGAGATAATTTTTGAGCAATTTTGATGAAAAATCGCGAAAATAACCATGAAGGAAGCGTTTTATCGAAAAACGGACTTCAGATTCGTGTTCAGCACCCCGAAAAACCCCTTAGAGAGTAGGTTTGAAAGGGATTAAACAGAGATAATTTTTGAGCAATTTTGATGAAAAATCGCGAAAATAACCATGAAGGAAGCGTTTTATCGAAAAACGGACTTCAGATTCGTGTTCAGCACCCCGAAAAACCCCTTAGAGAGTAGGTTTGAAAGGATTAAACAGAGATAATTTTTGAGCAATTTTGATGAAAAATCGCGAAAATAACCATGAAGGAAGCGTTTTATCGAAAAACGGACTTCAGATTCGTGTTCAGCACCCCGAAAAACCCCTTAGAGAGTAGGTTTGAAAGGGATTAAACAGAGATAATTTTTGAGCAATTTTGATGAAAAATCGCGAAAATAACCATGAAGGAAGCGTTTTATCGAAAAACGGACTTCAGATTCGTGTTCAGCACCCCGAAAAACCCCTTAGAGAGTAGGTTTGAAAGGGATTAAACAGAGATAATTTTTGAGCAATTTTGATGAAAAATCGCGAAAATAACCATGAAGGAAGCGTTTTATCGAAAAACGGACTTCAGATTCGTGTTCAGCACCCCGAAAAACCCCTTAGAGAGTAGGTTTGAAAGGATTAAACAGAGATAATTTTTGAGCAATTTTGATGAAAAATCGCGAAAATAACCATGAAGGAAGCGTTTTATCGAAAAACGGACTTCAGATTCGTGTTCAGCACCCCGAAAAACCCCTTAGAGAGTAGGTTTGAAAGGGATTAAACAGAGATAATTTTTGAGCAATTTTGATGAAAAATCGCGAAAATAACCATGAAGGAAGCGTTTTATCGAAAAACGGACTTCAGATTCGTGTTCAGCACCCCGAAAAACCCCTTAGAGAGTAGGTTTGAAAGGGATTAAACAGAGATAATTTTGAGCAATTTTGATGAAAAATCGCGAAAATAACCATGAAGGAAGCGTTTTATCGAAAAACGGACTTCAGATTCGTGTTCAGCACCCCGAAAACCCCTTAGAGAGTAGGTTTGAAAGGGATTAAACAGAGATAATTTTTGAGCAATTTTGATGAAAAATCGCGAAAATAACCATGAAGGAAGCGTTTTATCGAAAAACGGACTTCAGATTCGTGTTCAGCACCCCGAAAAACCCCTTAGAGAGTAGGTTTGAAAGGGATTAAACAGAGATAATTTTTGAGCAATTTTGATGAAAAATCGCGAAAATAACCATGAAGGAAGCGTTTTATCGAAAAACGGACTTCAGATTCGTGTTCAGCACCCCGAAAAACCCCTTAGAGAGTAGGTTTGAAAGAGATTAAACAGAGATAATTTTTGAGCAATTTTGATGAAAAATCGCGAAAATAACCATGAAGGAAGCGTTTTATCGAAAAACGGACTTCAGATTCGTGTTCAGCACCCCGAAAACCCCTTAGAGAGTAGGTTTGAAAGGGATTAAACAGAGATAATTTTTGAGCAATTTTGATGAAAAATCGCGAAAATAACCATGAAGGAAGCGTTTTATCGAAAAACGGACTTCAGATTCGTGTTCAGCACCCCGAAAAACCCCTTAGAGAGTAGGTTTGAAAGGGATTAAACAGAGATAATTTTTGAGCAATTTTGATGAAAAATCGCGAAAATAACCATGAAGGAAGCGTTTTATCGAAAAACGGACTTCAGATTCGTGTTCAGCACCCCGAAAAACCCCTTAGAGAGTAGGTTTGAAAGGGATTAAACAGAGATAATTTTTGAGCAATTTTGATGAAAAATCGCGAAAATAACCATGAAGGAAGCGTTTTATCGAAAAACGGACTTCAGATTCGTGTTCAGCACCCCGAAAAACCCCTTAGAGAGTAGGTTTGAAAGGGATTAAACAGAGATAATTTTTGAGCAATTTTGATGAAAAATCGCGAAAATAACCATGAAGGAAGCGTTTTATCGAAAAACGGACTTCAGATTCGTGTTCAGCACCCCGAAAAACCCCTTAGAGAGTAGGTTTGAAAGGGATTAAACAGAGATAATTTTTGAGCAATTTTGATGAAAAATCGCGAAAATAACCATGAAGGAAGCGTTTTATCGAAAAACGGACTTCAGATTCGTGTTCAGCACCCCGAAAAACCCCTTAGAGAGTAGGTTTGAAAGGGATTAAACAGAGATAATTTTTGAGCAATTTTGATGAAAAATCGCGAAAATAACCATGAAGGAAGCGTTTTATCGAAAAACGGACTTCAGATTCGTGTTCAGCACCCCGAAAAACCCCTTAGAGAGTAGGTTTGAAAGGGATTAAACAGAGATAATTTTTGAGCAATTTTGATGAAAAATCGCGAAAATAACCATGAAGGAAGCGTTTTATCGAAAAACGGACTTCAGATTCGTGTTCAGCACCCCGAAAAACCCCTTAGAGAGTAGGTTTGAAAGGGATTAAACAGAGATAATTTTTGAGCAATTTTGATGAAAAATCGCGAAAATAACCATGAAGGAAGCGTTTTATCGAAAAACGGACTTCAGATTCGTGTTCAGCACCCCGAAAAACCCCTTAGAGAGTAGGTTTGAAAGGGATTAAACAGAGATAATTTTTGAGCAATTTTGATGAAAAATCGCGAAAATAACCATGAAGGAAGCGTTTTATCGAAAAACGGACTTCAGATTCGTGTTCAGCACCCCGAAAAACCCCTTAGAGAGTAGGTTTGAAAGGGATTAAACAGAGATAATTTTTGAGCAATTTTGATGAAAAATCGCGAAAATAACCATGAAGGAAGCGTTTTATCGAAAAACGGACTTCAGATTCGTGTTCAGCACCCCGAAAAACCCCTTAGAGAGTAGGTTTGAAAGGGATTAAACAGAGATAATTTTTGAGCAATTTTGATGAAAAATCGCGAAAATAACCATGAAGGAAGCGTTTTATCGAAAAACGGACTTCAGATTCGTGTTCAGCACCCCGAAAACCCCTTAGAGAGTAGGTTTGAAAGGGATTAAACAGAGATAATTTTTGAGCAATTTTGATGAAAAATCGCGAAAATAACCATGAAGGAAGCGTTTTATCGAAAAACGGACTTCAGATTCGTGTTCAGCACCCCGAAAAACCCCTTAGAGAGTAGGTTTGAAAGGGATTAAACAGAGATAATTTTTGAGCAATTTTGATGAAAAATCGCGAAAATAACCATGAAGGAAGCGTTTTATCGAAAAACGGACTTCAGATTCGTGTTCAGCACCCCGAAAAACCCCTTAGAGAGTAGGTTTGAAAGGGATTAAACAGAGATAATTTTTGAGCAATTTTGATGAAAAATCGCGAAAATAACCATGAAGGAAGCGTTTTATCGAAAAACGGACTTCAGATTCGTGTTCAGCACCCCGAAAAACCCCTTAGAGAGTAGGTTTGAAAGGGATTAAACAGAGATAATTTTTGAGCAATTTTGATGAAAAATCGCGAAAATAACCATGAAGGAAGCGTTTTATCGAAAAACGGACTTCAGATTCGTGTTCAGCACCCCGAAAAACCCCTTAGAGAGTAGGTTTGAAAGGATTAAACAGAGATAATTTTTGAGCAATTTTGATGAAAAATCGCGAAAATAACCATGAAGGAAGCGTTTTATCGAAAAACGGACTTCAGATTCGTGTTCAGCACCCCGAAAAACCCCTTAGAGAGTAGGTTTGAAAGGGATTAAACAGAGATAATTTTTGAGCAATTTTGATGAAAAATCGCGAAAATAACCATGAAGGAAGCGTTTTATCGAAAAACGGACTTCAGATTCGTGTTCAGCACCCCGAAAAACCCCTTAGAGAGTAGGTTTGAAAGGGATTAAACAGAGATAATTTTTGAGCAATTTTGATGAAAAATCGCGAAAATAACCATGAAGGAAGCGTTTTATCGAAAAACGGACTTCAGATTCGTGTTCAGCACCCCGAAAAACCCCTTAGAGAGTAGGTTTGAAAGGGATTAAACAGAGATAATTTTTGAGCAATTTTGATGAAAAATCGCGAAAATAACCATGAAGGAAGCGTTTTATCGAAAAACGGACTTCAGATTCGTGTTCAGCACCCCGAAAAACCCCTTAGAGAGTAGGTTTGAAAGGGATTAAACAGAGATAATTTTTGAGCAATTTTGATGAAAAATCGCGAAAATAACCATGAAGGAAGCGTTTTATCGAAAAACGGACTTCAGATTCGTGTTCAGCACCCCGAAAAACCCCTTAGAGAGTAGGTTTGAAAGGGATTAAACAGAGATAATTTTTGAGCAATTTTGATGAAAAATCGCGAAAATAACCATGAAGGAAGCGTTTTATCGAAAAACGGACTTCAGATTCGTGTTCAGCACCCCGAAAAACCCCTTAGAGAGTAGGTTTGAAAGGGATTAAACAGAGATAATTTTTGAGCAATTTTGATGAAAAATCGCGAAAATAACCATGAAGGAAGCGTTTTATCGAAAAACGGACTTCAGATTCGTGTTCAGCACCCCGAAAAACCCCTTAGAGAGTAGGTTTGAAAGAGATTAAACAGAGATAATTTTTGAGCAATTTTGATGAAAAATCGCGAAAATAACCATGAAGGAAGCGTTTTATCGAAAAACGGACTTCAGATTCGTGTTCAGCACCCCGAAAAACCCCTTAGAGAGTAGGTTTGAAAGGGATTAAACAGAGATAATTTTTGAGCAATTTTGATGAAAAATCGCGAAAATAACCATGAAGGAAGCGTTTTATCGAAAAACGGACTTCAGATTCGTGTTCAGCACCCCGAAAAACCCCTTAGAGAGTAGGTTTGAAAGGGATTAAACAGAGATAATTTTTGAGCAATTTTGATGAAAAATCGCGAAAATAACCATGAAGGAAGCGTTTTATCGAAAAACGGACTTCAGATTCGTGTTCAGCACCCCGAAAAACCCCTTAGAGAGTAGGTTTGAAAGGGATTAAACAGAGATAATTTTTGAGCAATTTTGATGAAAAATCGCGAAAATAACCATGAAGGAAGCGTTTTATCGAAAAACGGACTTCAGATTCGTGTTCAGCACCCCGAAAAACCCCTTAGAGAGTAGGTTTGAAAGGGATTAAACAGAGATAATTTTTGAGCAATTTTGATGAAAAATCGCGAAAATAACCATGAAGGAAGCGTTTTATCGAAAAACGGACTTCAGATTCGTGTTCAGCACCCCGAAAAACCCCTTAGAGAGTAGGTTTGAAAGGGATTAAACAGAGATAATTTTTGAGCAATTTTGATGAAAAATCGCGAAAATAACCATGAAGGAAGCGTTTTATCGAAAAACGGACTTCAGATTCGTGTTCAGCACCCCGAAAAACCCCTTAGAGAGTAGGTTTGAAAGGGATTAAACAGAGATAATTTTTGAGCAATTTTGATGAAAAATCGCGAAAATAACCATGAAGGAAGCGTTTTATCGAAAAACGGACTTCAGATTCGTGTTCAGCACCCCGAAAAACCCCTTAGAGAGTAGGTTTGAAAGGGATTAAACAGAGATAATTTTTGAGCAATTTTGATGAAAAATCGCGAAAATAACCATGAAGGAAGCGTTTTATCGAAAAACGGACTTCAGATTCGTGTTCAGCACCCCGAAAAACCCCTTAGAGAGTAGGTTTGAAAGAGATTAAACAGAGATAATTTTTGAGCAATTTTGATGAAAAATCGCGAAAATAACCATGAAGGAAGCGTTTTATCGAAAAACGGACTTCAGATTCGTGTTCAGCACCCCGAAAAACCCCTTAGAGAGTAGGTTTGAAAGGGATTAAACAGAGATAATTTTTGAGCAATTTTGATGAAAAATCGCGAAAATAACCATGAAGGAAGCGTTTTATCGAAAAACGGACTTCAGATTCGTGTTCAGCACCCCGAAAAACCCCTTAGAGAGTAGGTTTGAAAGGGATTAAACAGAGAGATAATTTTTGAGCAATTTTGATGAAAAATCGCGAAAATAACCATGAAGGAAGCGTTTTATCGAAAAACGGACTTCAGATTCGTGTTCAGCACCCCGAAAAACCCCTTAGAGAGTAGGTTTGAAAGGGATTAAACAGAGATAATTTTTGAGCAATTTTGATGAAAAATCGCGAAAATAACCATGAAGGAAGCGTTTTATCGAAAAACGGACTTCAGATTCGTGTTCAGCACCCCGAAAAACCCCTTAGAGAGTAGGTTTGAAAGGGATTAAACAGAGATAATTTTTGAGCAATTTTGATGAAAAATCGCGAAAATAACCATGAAGGAAGCGTTTTATCGAAAAACGGACTTCAGATTCGTGTTCAGCACCCCGAAAAACCCCTTAGAGAGTAGGTTTGAAAGGGATTAAACAGAGATAATTTTTGAGCAATTTTGATGAAAAATCGCGAAAATAACCATGAAGGAAGCGTTTTATCGAAAAACGGACTTCGAGATTCGTGTTCAGCACCCCGAAAAACCCCTTAGAGAGTAGGTTTGAAAGGGATTAAACAGAGATAATTTTTGAGCAATTTTGATGAAAAATCGCGAAAATAACCATGAAGGAAGCGTTTTATCGAAAAACGGACTTCGAATTCGTGTTCAGCACCCCGAAAAACCCCTTAGAGAGTAGGTTTGAAAGGGATTAAACAGAGATAATTTTTGAGCAATTTTGATGAAAAATCGCGAAAATAACCATGAAGGAAGCGTTTTATCGAAAAACGGACTTCAGATTCGTGTTCAGCACCCCGAAAAACCCCTTAGAGAGTAGGTTTGAAAGGGATTAAACAGAGATAATTTTTGAGCAATTTTGATGAAAAATCGCGAAAATAACCATGAAGGAAGCGTTTTATCGAAAAACGGACTTCAGATTCGTGTTCAGCACCCCGAAAAACCCCTTAGAGTAGGTTTGAAAGGGATTAAACAGAGATAATTTTTGAGCAATTTTGATGAAAAATCGCGAAAATAACCATGAAGGAAGCGTTTTATCGAAAAACGGACTTCGATTCGTGTTCAGCACCCCGAAAAACCCCTTAGAGAGTAGGTTTGAAAGGGATTAAACAGAGATAATTTTTGAGCAATTTTGATGAAAAATCGCGAAAATAACCATGAAGGAAGCGTTTTATCGAAAAACGGACTTCAGATTCGTGTTCAGCACCCCGAAAAACCCCTTAGAGAGTAGGTTTGAAAGGGATTAAACAGAGATAATTTTTGAGCAATTTTGATGAAAAATCGCGAAAATAACCATGAAGGAAGCGTTTTATCGAAAAACGGACTTCAGATTCGTGTTCAGCACCCCGAAAAACCCCTTAGAGAGTAGGTTTGAAAGGGATTAAACAGAGATAATTTTTGAGCAATTTTGATGAAAAATCGCGAAAATAACCATGAAGGAAGCGTTTTATCGAAAAACGGACTTCAGATTCGTGTTCAGCACCCCGAAAAACCCCTTAGAGAGTAGGTTTGAAAGGGATTAAACAGAGATAATTTTTGAGCAATTTTGATGAAAAATCGCGAAAATAACCATGAAGGAAGCGTTTTATCGAAAAACGGACTTCAGATTCGTGTTCAGCACCCCGAAAAACCCCTTAGAGAGTAGGTTTGAAAGGGATTAAACAGAGATAATTTTTGAGCAATTTTGATGAAAAATCGCGAAAATAACCATGAAGGAAGCGTTTTATCGAAAAACGGACTTCAGATTCGTGTTCAGCACCCCGAAAAACCCCTTAGAGAGTAGGTTTGAAAGGGATTAAACAGAGATAATTTTTGAGCAATTTTGATGAAAAATCGCGAAAATAACCATGAAGGAAGCGTTTTATCGAAAAACGGACTTCAGATTCGTGTTCAGCACCCCGAAAAACCCCTTTAGAGTAGGTTTGAAAGGGATTAAACAGAGATAATTTTTGAGCAATTTTGATGAAAAATCGCGAAAATAACCATGAAGGAAGCGTTTTATCGAAAAACGGACTTCAGATTCGTGTTCAGCACCCCGAAAAACCCCTTAGAGAGTAGGTTTGAAAGGGATTAAACAGAGATAATTTTTGAGCAATTTTGATGAAAAATCGCGAAAATAACCATGAAGGAAGCGTTTTATCGAAAAACGGACTTCAGATTCGTGTTCAGCACCCCGAAAAACCCCTTAGAGAGTAGGTTTGAAAGGGATTAAACAGAGATAATTTTTGAGCAATTTTGATGAAAAATCGCGAAAATAACCATGAAGGAAGCGTTTTATCGAAAAACGGACTTCAGATTCGTGTTCAGCACCCCGAAAAACCCCTTAGAGAGTAGGTTTGAAAGGGATTAAACAGAGATAATTTTTGAGCAATTTTGATGAAAAATCGCGAAAATAACCATGAAGGAAGCGTTTTATCGAAAAACGGACTTCAGATTCGTGTTCAGCACCCCGAAAAACCCCTTAGAGAGTAGGTTTGAAAGGGATTAAACAGAGATAATTTTTGAGCAATTTTGATGAAAAATCGCGAAAATAACCATGAAGGAAGCGTTTTATCGAAAAACGGACTTCAGATTCGTGTTCAGCACCCCGAAAAACCCCTTAGAGAGTAGGTTTGAAAGGGATTAAACAGAGATAATTTTTGAGCAATTTTGATGAAAAATCGCGAAAATAACCATGAAGGAAGCGTTTTATCGAAAAACGGACTTCAGATTCGTGTTCAGCACCCCGAAAAACCCCTTAGAGAGTAGGTTTGAAAGGGATTAAACAGAGATAATTTTTGAGCAATTTTGATGAAAAATCGCGAAAATAACCATGAAGGAAGCGTTTTATCGAAAAACGGACTTCAGATTCGTGTTCAGCACCCCGAAAAACCCCTTAGAGAGTAGGTTTGAAAGGGATTAAACAGAGATAATTTTTGAGCAATTTTGATGAAAAATCGCGAAAATAACCATGAAGGAAGCGTTTTATCGAAAAACGGACTTCAATTCGTGTTCAGCACCCCGAAAAACCCCTTAGAGAGTAGGTTTGAAAGGGATTAAACAGAGATAATTTTTGAGCAATTTTGATGAAAAATCGCGAAAATAACCATGAAGGAAGCGTTTTATCGAAAAACGGACTTCAATTCGTGTTCAGCACCCCGAAAAACCCCTTAGAGAGTAGGTTTGAAAGGGATTAAACAGAGATAATTTTTGAGCAATTTTGATGAAAAATCGCGAAAATAACCATGAAGGAAGCGTTTTATCGAAAAACGGACTTCAGATTCGTGTTCAGCACCCCGAAAAACCCCTTAGAGAGTAGGTTTGAAAGGGATTAAACAGAGATAATTTTTGAGCAATTTTGATGAAAAATCGCGAAAATAACCATGAAGGAAGCGTTTTATCGAAAAACGGACTTCGAATTCGTGTTCAGCACCCCGAAAAACCCCTTAGAGAGTAGGTTTGAAAGGGATTAAACAGAGATAATTTTTGAGCAATTTTGATGAAAAATCGCGAAAATAACCATGAAGGAAGCGTTTTATCGAAAAACGGACTTCGAATTCGTGTTCAGCACCCCGAAAAACCCCTTAGAGTAGGTTTGAAAGGGATTAAACAGAGATAATTTTTGAGCAATTTTGATGAAAAATCGCGAAAATAACCATGAAGGAAGCGTTTTATCGAAAAACGGACTTCGAATTCGTGTTCAGCACCCCGAAAAACCCCTTAGAGAGTAGGTTTGAAAGGGATTAAACAGAGATAATTTTTGAGCAATTTTGATGAAAAATCGCGAAAATAACCATGAAGGAAGCGTTTTATCGAAAAACGGACTTCAGATTCGTGTTCAGCACCCCGAAAAACCCCTTAGAGAGTAGGTTTGAAAGGGATTAAACAGAGATAATTTTTGAGCAATTTTGATGAAAAATCGCGAAAATAACCATGAAGGAAGCGTTTTATCGAAAAACGGACTTCGAATTCGTGTTCAGCACCCCGAAAAACCCCTTAGAGAGTAGGTTTGAAAGGGATTAAACAGAGATAATTTTTGAGCAATTTTGATGAAAAATCGCGAAAATAACCATGAAGGAAGCGTTTTATCGAAAAACGGACTTCGAATTCGTGTTCAGCACCCCGAAAAACCCCTTAGAGAGTAGGTTTGAAAGGGATTAAACAGAGATAATTTTTGAGCAATTTTGATGAAAAATCGCGAAAATAACCATGAAGGAAGCGTTTTATCGAAAAACGGACTTCGAATTCGTGTTCAGCACCCCGAAAAACCCCTTAGAGAGTAGGTTTGAAAGGGATTAAACAGAGATAATTTTTGAGCAATTTTGATGAAAAATCGCGAAAATAACCATGAAGGAAGCGTTTTATCGAAAAACGGACTTCGAATTCGTGTTCAGCACCCCGAAAAACCCCTTAGAGAGTAGGTTTGAAAGGGATTAAACAGAGATAATTTTTGAGCAATTTTGATGAAAAATCGCGAAAATAACCATGAAGGAAGCGTTTTATCGAAAAACGGACTTCGAATTCGTGTTCAGCACCCCGAAAAACCCCTTAGAGAGTAGGTTTGAAAGGGATTAAACAGAGATAATTTTTGAGCAATTTTGATGAAAAATCGCGAAAATAACCATGAAGGAAGCGTTTTATCGAAAAACGGACTTCGAATTCGTGTTCAGCACCCCGAAAAACCCCTTAGAGAGTAGGTTTGAAAGGGATTAAACAGAGATAATTTTTGAGCAATTTTGATGAAAAATCGCGAAAATAACCATGAAGGAAGCGTTTTATCGAAAAACGGACTTCAATTCGTGTTCAGCACCCCGAAAAACCCCTTAGAGAGTAGGTTTGAAAGGGATTAAACAGAGATAATTTTTGAGCAATTTTGATGAAAAATCGCGAAAATAACCATGAAGGAAGCGTTTTATCGAAAAACGGACTTCAGATTCGTGTTCAGCACCCCGAAAAACCCCTTAGAGAGTAGGTTTGAAAGGGATTAAACAGAGATAATTTTTGAGCAATTTTGATGAAAAATCGCGAAAATAACCATGAAGGAAGCGTTTTATCGAAAAACGGACTTCGAATTCGTGTTCAGCACCCCGAAAAACCCCTTAGAGTAGGTTTGAAAGGGATTAAACAGAGATAATTTTTGAGCAATTTTGATGAAAAATCGCGAAAATAACCATGAAGGAAGCGTTTTATCGAAAAACGGACTTCAGATTCGTGTTCAGCACCCCGAAAAACCCCTTAGAGAGTAGGTTTGAAAGGGATTAAACAGAGATAATTTTTGAGCAATTTTGATGAAAAATCGCGAAAATAACCATGAAGGAAGCGTTTTATCGAAAAACGGACTTCAATTCGTGTTCAGCACCCCGAAAAACCCCTTAGAGAGTAGGTTTGAAAGGGATTAAACAGAGATAATTTTTGAGCAATTTTGATGAAAAATCGCGAAAATAACCATGAAGGAAGCGTTTTATCGAAAAACGGACTTCAGATTCGTGTTCAGCACCCCGAAAAACCCCTTAGAGAGTAGGTTTGAAAGGGATTAAACAGAGATAATTTTTGAGCAATTTTGATGAAAAATCGCGAAAATAACCATGAAGGAAGCGTTTTATCGAAAAACGGACTTCGATTCGTGTTCAGCACCCCGAAAAACCCCTTAGAGAGTAGGTTTGAAAGGGATTAAACAGAGATAATTTTTGAGCAATTTTGATGAAAAATCGCGAAAATAACCATGAAGGAAGCGTTTTATCGAAAAACGGACTTCAGATTCGTGTTCAGCACCCCGAAAAACCCCTTAGAGAGTAGGTTTGAAAGGGATTAAACAGAGATAATTTTTGAGCAATTTTGATGAAAAATCGCGAAAATAACCATGAAGGAAGCGTTTTATCGAAAAACGGACTTCAGATTCGTGTTCAGCACCCCGAAAAACCCCTTAGAGAGTAGGTTTGAAAGGGATTAAACAGAGATAATTTTTGAGCAATTTTGATGAAAAATCGCGAAAATAACCATGAAGGAAGCGTTTTATCGAAAAACGGACTTCAGATTCGTGTTCAGCACCCCGAAAAACCCCTTAGAGAGTAGGTTTGAAAGGGATTAAACAGAGATAATTTTTGAGCAATTTTGATGAAAAATCGCGAAAATAACCATGAAGGAAGCGTTTTATCGAAAAACGGACTTCAGATTCGTGTTCAGCACCCCGAAAAACCCCTTAGAGAGTAGGTTTGAAAGGGATTAAACAGAGATAATTTTTGAGCAATTTTGATGAAAAATCGCGAAAATAACCATGAAGGAAGCGTTTTATCGAAAAACGGACTTCAATTCGTGTTCAGCACCCCGAAAAACCCCTTAGAGAGTAGGTTTGAAAGGGATTAAACAGAGATAATTTTTGAGCAATTTTGATGAAAAATCGCGAAAATAACCATGAAGGAAGCGTTTTATCGAAAAACGGACTTCAATTCGTGTTCAGCACCCCGAAAAACCCCTTAGAGTAGGTTTGAAAGGGATTAAACAGAGATAATTTTTGAGCAATTTTGATGAAAAATCGCGAAAATAACCATGAAGGAAGCGTTTTATCGAAAAACGGACTTCAGATTCGTGTTCAGCACCCCGAAAAACCCCTTAGAGTAGGTTTGAAAGGGATTAAACAGAGATAATTTTTGAGCAATTTTGATGAAAAATCGCGAAAATAACCATGAAGGAAGCGTTTTATCGAAAAACGGACTTCAATTCGTGTTCAGCACCCCGAAAAACCCCTTAGAGAGTAGGTTTGAAAGGGATTAAACAGAGATAATTTTTGAGCAATTTTGATGAAAAATCGCGAAAATAACCATGAAGGAAGCGTTTTATCGAAAAACGGACTTCAGATTCGTGTTCAGCACCCCGAAAAACCCCTTAGAGAGTAGGTTTGAAAGGGATTAAACAGAGATAATTTTTGAGCAATTTTGATGAAAAATCGCGAAAATAACCATGAAGGAAGCGTTTTATCGAAAAACGGACTTCAGATTCGTGTTCAGCACCCCGAAAAACCCCTTAGAGAGTAGGTTTTGAAAGCGATTAAACAGAGTTAATTTTTGAGCAATTTTGATGAAAAAACGCGAAAATAACCATGAAGGAAGCGTTTTATCGAAAAAAGGACTTCAGATTCGTGTTCAGCACCCCGAAAAAACCCCTTAGAGAGTAGGTTTGAAAGCGATTAAACAGAGTTAATTTTTGAGCAATTTTGATGAAAAAACGCGAAAATAACCATGAAGGAAGCGTTTTATCGAAAAAGGACTTCAGATTCGTGTTCAACACCCGAAAAACCCCTTAGAGAGTAGGTTTGAAAGCGATTAAACAGAGTTTATTTTTTGAGCAATTTTGATGAAAAATCGCGTAAATAACCATGAAGGAAGCGTTTTATCGAGAAACGGACTTCAGATTCGTGTTCCAGCACCCCGAAAAACCCCTTAGAGAGTAGGTTTGAAAGCGATTAAACAGAGTTAATTTTTGAGCAATTTTGATGAAAAAACATGAAAATAACCATGAAGGAAGCGTTTTATCGAAAAACGGACTTCAGATTCGTGTTCAGCACCCCGAAAAACCCCTTAGAGTAGGTTTGAAAGCGATTAAACAGAGTTAATTTTGAGCAATTTTGATGAAAAAACGAAAATAACCATGAAGGAAGCGTTTTATCGAAAAACGGACTTCAGATTCGTGTTCAGCACCCCGAAAAACCCCTTAGAGAGTAGGTTTGAAAGCGATTAAACAAGAGTTAATTTTTGAGCAATTTTGATGAAAAAACGCGAAAATAACCATGAAGGAAGCGTTTTATCGAAAAACGGACTTCAGATTAAATGTTCAGCACAACGAAAAACCCCTTAGAGAGTAGGTTTGAAAGCGATTAAACAGAGTTTATTTTTGAGCAATTTTGATGAAAAAACGCGAAAATAACCATGAAGGAAGCGTTTTATCGAAAAAACGGACTTCAGATTCGTGTTCAGCACCCCGAAAAACCCCTTAGAGTAGGTTTGAAAGCGATTAAACAGAGTTTATTTTTGAGCAATTTTGATGAAAAAACGCGAAAATAACCATGAAGCGTTTTATCGAAAAACGGACTTCAGATTCGTGTTCAACCCGAAAAACCCCCTTAGAGAGTAGGTTTGAAAGCGATTAAACAGAGTTTATTTTTGAGCAATTTTGATGAAAAAACGCGAAAATAACCATGAAGGAAGCGTTTTATCGAAAAACGGACTTCAGATTCGTGTTCAGCACCCCGAAAAACCCCTTAGAGTAGGTTTTAGCTTGATTAAACAGAGTTAATTTTTGAGCAATTTTGATGAAAAAACGCGAAAATAACCATGAAGGAAGCGTTTTATCGAAAAACGGACTTCAGATTCGTGTTCAGCACCCGAAAAACCCCTTAGAGAGTAGGTTTGAAAGCGATTAAACAGAGTAATTTTTGAGCAATTTTGATGATATATCGCGTATATTACCATGTAGGTAGCGTTTTATCAAAAAACGGACTTCAGATTCGTGTTCAGCATGAAAAACCCCTTAGAGAGTAGGTTTGAAAGCGATTAAACAGAGTTAATTTTTGAGCAATTTTGATGAAAAAACGCGAAAATAACCATGAAGGAAGCGTTTTATCGAAAAAAGGACTTCAGATTAGGTATTTCAGCACCCCGAAAAACCCCTTAGAAACTAGGTTTGAAAGCGATTAAACAGATTGAATTTTTGAGCAATTTTGATTAAACAAGAGTTCAGATTTTTGAGCAATTTTGATGATTTTTTGAGCAATTTTGAACGCGAAAATAACCATGAAGGAAGCGTTTTATCGAAAAACGGACTTCAGATTCGTGTTCAGCACCCCGAAAAACCCCTTAGAGAGTAGGTTTGAAAGCGATTAAACAGAGTTAATTTTTGAGCAATTTGATGAAAAAACGCGAAAATAACCAGAAGGAAGCGTTTTATCGAAAAAAGGACTTCAGATTCGTGTTCAGCACGAAAAACCCCTTAGAGTAGGTTTGAAAGCGATTAAACAGAGTTTATTTTTGAGCAATTTTGATGAAAAAACGCGAAAATAACCATGAAGGGAGCGTTTTTATCGAAAAAAGGACTTCAGATTCGTGTTCAACACCCGAAAAACCCCTTAGAGAGTAGGTTTGAAAGCGATTAAACAGAGTTAATTTTTTAAAATTTGATGAAAAAACGCGAAAATAACCATGAAGGAAGCGTTATCGAAAAAAGGACTTCAGATTCGTGTTCAGCACCCCGAAAAACCCCTTAGAAAGTAGGTTTGAAAGCGATTAAACAGAGTTAATTTTTGAGCAATTTTGATGAAAAAACGCGAAAATAACCATGAAGGAAGCGTTTTATCGAAAAAAGGACTTCAGATTCGTGTTCAGCACCCCGAAAAACCCCTTAGAGAGTAGGTTTGAAAGCGATTAAACAGAGTTTATTTTTGAGCAATTTTGATGAAAAAACGCGAAAATAACCATGAAGGAAGCGTTTTATCGAAAAAAGGACTTCAGATTCGTGTTCAGCACCCCGAAAAACCCCTTAGAGTAGGTTTTGAAAGCGATTAAACAGAGTTTATTTTTGAGCAATTTTGATGAAAAAACGCGAAAATAACCATGAAGGAAGCGTTTTATCGAAAAACGGACTTCAGATTCGTGTTCAGCACCCCGAAAAACCCCTTAGAGTAGGTTTGAAAGCGATTAAACAGAGTTAATTTTTGAGCAATTTTGATGAAAAAACGCGAAAATAACCATGAAGGAAGCGTTTTATCGAAAAAAGGACTTCAGATTCGTGTTCAGCACCCCGAAAAACCCCTTAGAGAGTAGGTTTGAAAGCGATTAAACAGAGTTAATTTTTGAGCAATTTTGATGAAAAAACGCGAAAATAACCATGAAGGAAGCGTTTTATCGAAAAAAGGGCTTCAGATTCGTGTTCAGCACCCCGAAAAACCCCTTAGAGAGTAGGTTTGAAAGCGATTAAACAGAGTTAATTTTTGAGCAATTTTGATGAAAAAACCGAAAATAACCATGAAGAAAGCGTTTATCTCGAAAAAAGGACTTCAGATTCGTGTTCAGCACCCCGAAAAACCCCTTAGAGAGTAGGTTTGAAAGCGATTAAACAGAGTTAATTTTTGAGCAATTTTTGATGAAAAAACGCGAAAATAAACATGAAGGAAGCGTTTTATCGAAAAAAGGGCTTCAGATTCGTGTTCAGCACCCCGAAAAACCCCTTAGAGAGTAGGTTTGAAAGCGATTAAACAGAGTTAATTTTTGAGCAATTTTGATGAAAAAAAACGCGAAAATAACCATGAAGGAACCGTTTTATCGAAAAAAGGACTTCAGATTCATGTTCAGCACCCGAAAAACCCCTTAGAGAGTAGGTTTGAAAGCGATTAAACAGAGTTTATTTTTGAGCAATTTTGATGAAAAAACGCGAAAATAACCATGAAGGGAGCGTTTTATCGAAAAACGGACTTCGAATTCGTGTTCAGCACCCCGAAAAACCCCCTTAGAGAGTAGGTTTGAAAAACGCGGAAATAACCATGAAGGAAGCGTTTTATCGAAAAAAGGACTTCAGATTCGTGTTCAGCACCCCGAAAAACCCCTTAGAGAGTAGGTTTGAAAGCGATTAAACAGAGTTAATTTTTGAGCAATTTTTGATGAAAAAACGCGAAAATAACCATGAAGGAAGCGTTTTATCGAAAAAAGGACTTCAGATTCGTGTTCAGCACCCCGAAAAACCCCTTAGAGAGTAGGTTTGAAAGCGATTAAACAGAGTTTATTTTTGAGCAATTTTGATGAAAAAACGCGAAAATAACCATGAAGGAAGCGTTTTATCGAAAAAAGGACTTCAGATTCGTGTTCAGCACCCCGAAAAACCCCTTAGAGTAGGTTTGAAAGCGATTAAACAGAGTTTATTTTTGAGCAATTTTGATGAAAAAACGCGAAAATAACCATGAAGGAAGCGTTTTATCGAAAAAAGGACTTCAGATTCGTGTTCAGCACCCCGAAAAACCCCTTAGAGAGTAGGTTTGAAAGCGATTAAACAGAGTTTATTTTTGAGCAATTTTGATGAAAAAACGCGAAAATAACCATGAAGGAAGCGTTTTATCGAAAAAAGGACTTCAGATTCGTGTTCAGCACCCCGAAAAACCCCTTAGAGAGTAGGTTTGAAAGCGATTAAACAGAGTTTATTTTTGAGCAATTTTGATGAAAAAACGCGAAAATAACCATGAAGGAAGCGTTTTATCGAAAAAAGGACTTCAGATTCGTGTTCAGCACCCCGAAAAACCCCTTAGAGAGTAGGTTTGAAAGCGATTAAACAGAGTTTATTTTTGAGCAATTTTGATGAAAAAACGCGAAAATAACCATGAAGGAAGCGTTTTATCGAAAAAAGGACTTCAGATTCGTGTTCAGCACCCCGAAAAACCCCTTAGAGAGTAGGTTTGAAAGCGATTAAACAGAGTTAATTTTTGAGCAATTTTGATGAAAAAACGCGAAAATAACCATGAAGGAAGCGTTTTATCGAAAAAGGACTTCAGATTCGTGTTCAGCACCCCGAAAAACCCCTTAGAGAGTAGGTTTGAAAGCGATTAAACAGAGTTAATTTTTGAGCAATTTTGATGAAAAAACGCGAAAATAACCATGAAGGAAGCGTTTTATCGAAAAAGGACTTCAGATTCGTGTTCAGCACCCCGAAAAACCCCTTAGAGAGTAGGTTTGAAAGCGATTAAACAGAGTTAATTTTTGAGCAATTTTGATGAAAAAACGCGAAAATAACCATGAAGGAAGCGTTTTATCGAAAAAGGACTTCAGATTCGTGTTCAGCACCCCGAAAAACCCCTTAGAGAGTAGGTTTGAAAGCGATTAAACAGAGTTTATTTTTGAGCAATTTTGATGAAAAAACGCGAAAATAACCATGAAGGAAGCGTTTTATCGAAAAAAGGACTTCAGATTCGTGTTCAGCACCCCGAAAAACCCCTTAGAGAGTAGGTTTGAAAGCGATTAAACAGAGTTTATTTTTGAGCAATTTTGATGAAAAAACGCGAAAATAACCATGAAGGAAGCGTTTTATCGAAAAAAGGACTTCAGATTCGTGTTCAGCACCCCGAAAAACCCCTTAGAGAGTAGGTTTGAAAGCGATTAAACAGAGTTTATTTTTGAGCAATTTTGATGAAAAAACGCGAAAATAACCATGAAGGAAGCGTTTTATCGAAAAAAGGACTTCAGATTCGTGTTCAGCACCCCGAAAAACCCCTTAGAGAGTAGGTTTGAAAGCGATTAAACAGAGTTTATTTTTGAGCAATTTTGATGAAAAAACGCGAAAATAACCATGAAGGAAGCGTTTTATCGAAAAAGGACTTCAGATTCGTGTTCAGCACCCCGAAAAGCCCCTTAGAGAGT
>JAVIWC010001056.1:0-23141 GCA_031894815.1 Creontiades dilutus
GAGGTAGAAGTTTGCACTAAGTTGGGTTTACTATATTCGTGAACACCCAACATCTTCTGCCTACCTCTACTATTGTACCTCTGAGGGCAGCTTTTCATACTAGAATGTGGGGGGGTTCAACAAAATTTTCTGATTCGTGTTAATTTGTAAATGCTTTTAGTGATTAGCTGTTCTCTCGGTATTTTAAACTAATGCAGACGTGAGGAGAACATTGTATTGCAACAGAAACCTCAAATTGCCCGAAATAACACAGTTTTGGTGCTATACCACTAGTCCTGGGCCTAGAGGACCCCTACGCTCCCAGCACAAAAACATCCTGCATCAATACTTTTAGTGAACTGTCGCTCAGTTGAACAAATAGGTCAGGATCTGTGATCGGAATGAAATGTGTGAATAGCCGTCACAACTAGTACTACTTCTGCTCTAGCCTGTACCATAATATGGTATTATATTATAATATAGAGTATTATGTTATAATACTCTAGTACCATTCAATTTTCAATGTTATACATTTGATTTCGTTAATTGCCTTTTTATTGCACCTTATGGCATTCAACGCCTAAAGT
Source organism: Creontiades dilutus (assembly GCA_031894815.1). Classification (NCBI taxonomy): domain Eukaryota; kingdom Metazoa; phylum Arthropoda; class Insecta; order Hemiptera; family Miridae; genus Creontiades; species Creontiades dilutus. The sequence goes on from JAVIWC010001056.1 coordinate 567, forward strand.
TCCACGAAACCGTATAATTTCCGACGATTGTCTGTTAATTTAAGAGTATAGAGAGAGTTTAGAAGTTGCATTCAACAATTTGACGACATTAATCGACGGTAAAATGAAACGTCGAGCGAATTGTCCAAAATATTCCCCACCTAAGTAAATTCCTAGCTACCCTAGCTGCAATCTTTAAATTCAAGAAACTGCTCTTAATTTGATTCGACAAGCTAATTTCTTCATAAAAGTACATGATACACCAAACTATTGAGAGTAGATTCGATCTTTGTCAATACATTTTAGTGGCTGATTGAAGTTTATAGTACAGGGAGCGGCAAAAAGATCTGACGGTTTTAAAATGTAAATAACTCAACCGTTTTAAGTGATACAAAATGTTTTATTGCATATTACAGATTGGTATTTATGAACATTTATAAAAATAACAACAAAAATGTTGATTTGATCTATTTAAGATTTGAAGACGACGTCTTTCAAATGATGTCCATCTTGGGCCATGCATTCTTCCAATCTTGCGCTGAAATTTTCAAACATGAAACATGCCTCATCGGCTGTGTGGGCAGTTGCCCCATCCTGCTGGAACCAAATTCTGCTGCGGTTTAAGCGATTTCTGCGTATGAGGTAATGAACTTCTTAAGGAGCAAGTTCCGTGGTCGAGTCATCTCGCGTTTCGGGGACATTGCGTGGCCAGCTCGCTCCCCGGCATCTCAGCATTTGTGATTTTTTCTTGTGGGGACTGCTGAAATCAAGGGTATACACAAACAAACCCCGCACATTGGATGACTTGAAAGAAGCCATACGCCAAGAAGTAGCCAACCTTCCTGCTGCAATGTTAGGAAAAGTGTTTGACAATTTCAGCGCAAGATTGGAAGAATGCATGGCCCAAGATGGACATCATTTGAAAGACGTCATCTTCAAATCTTAAATAGATCAAATCAACATTTTTGTTGTTATTTTTATAAATGTTCATAAATACCAATCTGTAATATGCAATAAAACATTTTGTATCACTTAAAACGGTTGAGTTATTTACATTTTAAAACCGTCAGATCTTTTTGCCGCTCCCTGTATTTGAAATTTATTTCCTTTGCTGCTACGCTAATAGCACGAAATCATGAACCTTTCGACGAATTTCAATTGATTGTAGTGCACAAAGAAAGTCTTAACGTTCTCATCTCTAATTAGCAGAACCTGGGGTACTTTTGTTATCTTAATTATTTAATTTCTGGTCTTATTTCTGGATTTAACGCCGGATTTTTTCATTATTTATTTCAGCAGGCGCCGAACCCTGAAGAGAACGCCAAAAATTTGGAGTACATCAAACAGCTGATGAGGGAGAAGTTAAGTTTGGATCCGGACACCAACAGCTTGACGATGCGGCTCCTGGACGAAGGTAAGGACCATTTTATACAGATATAAATTTTACAGGGTGTCCCAGGAGTTATGCACAATCCGACTCCTACGTATTCTACATCTGATTTCCGACCAAAAGCGCCTCGTAGGAATTTTTTGTAGAGGCTTCGTTTTTGAGTTATCCCCGATTTAAAATTTGTTTCGTGTTTTCACTATTATGTCACTAAAACTGTTATAACTCCTTCAATTTAAGAGATAGATCAAATTTGAAGACACCGTTAGAAAGAGCGTTAAATTCTCTATCTATTTGATGTCAGATAACATTTTGGTTTATTATTCAATAATAAACTCATAAATAATTCGCTCTGGAAAAAAAAATCCTAACCCCCCTGAAAATTTCATGGTTTACGTTACAAAGGGTGTAGAATCCGAATCTGCAATAAAAAATTTTCCGTCGGTCCGCCGTACGCACAAAATTTCTCCCAAACTTCTGAAAAAAGTAAAAAAGTGATTGAAATTAGGAGCAGAAAAATCTTGGATATGTTTATTCTAAATGGTCCGGCACAATTTCAATAAAGAAAACAATTCTTAATGTGGCCACTACCACCGTTACCTTGAGCCAGCTCTCTCACAATTCGAAAAATTTTAAATTTTAAATAATAAAAATAACTAACTTGACTGGAAATTTAAAAGTCAAAGCTATAGTAAATATTGAAAATTGAGCCTTAGGTTAGTAAATAAAATGGGTCTAGTAACCAAGATGAGGGCCTTCATTAAGTTGGCCCGATTTATGGGAGTTTTCGAATTGTTCTGTTGTTTAAGTTCTTGTTATTTCTGAGAGGGAATCGACATGAGCCGCGCTCTCAAGTATGTCAGCTCCATGAAATAAAATTTTGTAGACAAGAAACCAAGAGCCCGAGTTATGTATGTTAATTCCGTTTTATTTATGGTTATTCAACATTATCGCGTTTTAGTTCGTTTATTGCATTCAAGATTTGTTTGTAACCTTATTTGGATGTCCGGCCTTCAGCGTTGAGTTGTAGTGAATGTGGATACTGGAGTGATAGCCGATGTGTAATACTTGTCAGTTCTGGCAGGTAAAACATCTCTGAATCATTTGAAATGAAATTATTCATTTTTTGCCTTCTACTTAATACCCCCCTTTAAAAAACTGACATAGAAATATTACATACAATGTATAATGGAAGGTTTGAACAAATTATTATTTCTTTCCTGTTCAGCGTGTACGTTCGATCTTATAAATCTCAGATCCGGCCGTATCTGGCAATGAAATTTTCACCATTGTTTTCTACTCCCTACACTTCCTCATAAAATCATTCGAACATAAAGTTCCTTAAAGATTTTTTTACAAAAGTCAGTCAGGAAAATTTCACTTTTTGCGGCAACGACTTGAACATTCCATTGCTCCCACTTATTGATACAATTTAAAGTTTCCCATACACACATAACAACCTACTGATAGAGGGGTTTTTTATTGCTGTTAATTTTCTTTCAGTAGAAATATGTCATAACTATGGTGGAAAATATGCTGGTTTTCCTAATCTTCAAATAACTACTTTAATGGATTGGACTCATTTGAATTGAAACTAGTCGAAAAATCATAGGCTGGTACCACTGTTCCCAAGTGATCTGAGTATCAAAAAACTAAGAAAAATTAGGTTTGGGTCCCTTCCACGGGGTTTTTCCATTAATTAATAGTGCGCCGAAATTCAAATCTGAATATGTTTAAAAGATCTGAAATTTTCAGTAGATTAATTAGTTAATAAGTAGATGTACAGCTCTCTCAATTTAAAGTGCCCTTTAAGTAATAAAATTTAGATGCATAAATATTGAGTTATAGTTATTAAGTTAATTTAAATATTTATTTGTTTTTATAGTTATATTTGTTATAATTCATTTATTCCTTTTAAAGGTATTTACAGTATAGTACTGTTGGGCCTAAACAAAAGGTCATTCGATTTTCCTAAAAATCGATGTCTTCTTGTAATAACATCGATGTTTAGAACGATGTTTGTGCATACTGTAAAATCGAGAATCGATAGTTTTTTCACGATTTTTTCTACAGACGGGGGTTTATCCATAAAAGCGATTTATATGCTAATTTATTAATTATTCTTGTATCTTGTTGAAACATTATTATCCCTCCCAAGAGACAGGCAATCAGTAACCAAAAAACGTTTGCCAAGTGGGTTGACATATTCCTCGTATCCGTAACATGACTCTATAGATCATTGAAAATTATTATTGACTAAACGAACTCCGTTGAATTTTAGTAAATATTGAATTATGGGTGAATTCATTGTTATAAGCATAACTTGAGAAAATTAAAGGTAGGCATGTTCTTATTGAACAAACTGTATAAATATACCTAACAATAAAAACAAATTCTTTACTGTTTATTATTCAATCCTTTAGCACGTATCATGATTTGAATTTCTACTAAAAATTGGAGTGTGCGTGTTTCAACGATGGGGCGATTATTGAATTTAGATATACATGGAGCACGTGAATCTGTTCTCGACCCAAATACCTATTTGGATTGATCAGTTGATCATATTTGTGTGCCTCCTGAAATTCAATAATCGCTTTATCGTGTCTATGCAGATCTCCAAAGCTTTATCACCTTAGTAGGAATTCATAAGCTTAGTAAAAATCATGAACGCAAGTCAATTGAATAATAAACCCCAGTGAAAGAATTTGCAGCGTTTTTTAATTGAACCTCAATACCCCCCCCCCCCCCACTTCACAATAAAATTGTTTCTATAATTTATCAAGTCCTTTAGCACTCGTATTGCGTTAAAACTTGCCCCAATCCAAATTTAAACGACGTAGCCAAAGGTAGACTGATGTAGATTTCAAACCAATTCATCAACTGATCAATCCAAATAGGTATTTTGGTTGAAAACAGATTTACGTGCTCTATGCATATCTCATGAAATTCGATAATCGCTCTATCAAAAGTGAAACACGCCGTTCCAAAGCTTAGTAGAAAATCAAATCATGAATGCAAGATAAATGAATAATAAACCCCAGTGAAAGAATTTGCAGCTTTTTAAAAAAAAAAAAATTTTAGGACAAAAAATGTCAAATTACCTGGCTGTTTTATCACCTGGATAATTGGGCAGACTTGTTTTGAATTTCTAGCTAATTTATGATCTATAATTTGTCTAATATCTAATTTATTGATAGCTGTCTGTTATTGATGTCAAATGAAACGTCACCTGTCACAACTATACCTGTCACCCCCTTCTCTGTATACTTTTACACTAAGTTTACGCTCCGATATTGACAATTTTCCTCCGAGTTCGTCATAATCCCGCGTTCCCCTTAATCACGAGGTTTAAATAACCTCCGCCGTAATTAATCACCGATTGAAACTCGCGGATTCCGCTCTGCATCAGCCCTGGAAGTTATCTCGAGGAATCCTAACTAACATCTAACCTGTACCCGTCCCCTATTAGTTTCCCCTGCTCCGAAAGGCGGTTTGAGGTTTGGAATCCAATCAAGTTACCGCCGACCGTATCAATTACGACTAATCGATCGGACATTAATTGACGGGTAGAAGCCCAGGGTTACAGGGAGATAAATGCATTTCAGCGCATCGCGGGGACGTCGAATTTAAACGATATGAGTGTTGGAAAATACTGTGTCGTCGATTTAGGGTCATTTTGTTGAATTTTCTCAGAAATTAAAGCTAATTACGACGCTTAAATCTTGGTTTATCATTCAATAATAAACCATTGTAATCGCTCTTGAAAAAAAAAAAAAAAAAAAAATGTCTAACCCTCCCCTGAAAATTTCATGGTTTACGTTTCAAAGGGTGTAGAATCCAAATCTGCAATAATAATTTTTCTCTTAAACGGCTGAAGCAAAAAATCTGAAATTTTCAGGAAAACGCTGCAAATTCTTTCACTGGGGTTTATTATTCAATTGGCTTGCGTTCGTGATTTGAATTTCTACTAAGCTTTGGAGTGTGCGTGTTTCACAGGTGATAGAGCGATTATTGAATTTCAGGAGGCACACAAATATGATCAACTGATCAATCCAAATAGGTATTTGGTTGAAAACCGATTTAAGTGCTCTATGCATATCTCCTGAAATTCAATAATCGCTCTATCACTTGTGAAACACGCACACTCCGAAGCTTAGTAAGATTCAAATCATGAACGCAAGCCAATTGAATAATAAACCCCAGTGAAAGAATACTTATTTGCAGTAATAATATTGAATAATATTTACCTATATATAATCAGCGTTTCATGCATATCAGAATGCTTCATCCCTTGTATCGGCTATAAACAACAAGTATCCACATCGGCTATCACTCCAGTATCCACATTCACTACAACTCGACGCTATCGGCATCACTAGGTTACAAACAAACAATAATTTAAAAAACTTCAAATTCTTTCACTGGGGTTTATTATTCAATGCGTTCATTATTTGAATTTCTACTAAGCTTCAGTGTGCGTGTTTTACAGGTGATAAGCGATTGAATCAGGAGATATTTACCTATAAATCGGTTTTCATCCAAAACACCTATTTGGATTGATCAGTTGATGACATTTGTGTATCGGCTCTACATCTGTCTACCTTTGGCTACATCGTTTAAATTTGGATTTGGGGAAGTTTTAACGCAATACGAGTGCCAAGGACTTGATAAATTATATATGTTTTTATTGTGGGGGGGAATTGAGGTTCAATAACAAAACGCTGCAAATTCTTTCACTGGGGCTTATTATGTTCATTGAATTTCTACTAAGCTTTGGAACGTTTCACACGTGATAGAGCGATTGAATTTCAGGAGATATGCATCGAGCCATAAATCGGGAATGGTCAACCAAATACCTATTTGGATTGATCATTGATCATATTTGTGTTCTCCAAATTCAATAATCGTTTTATACACCTGTGACAACATAATACACTTTAAAAAGCGAGTAGAAATTCAAATCATGAATGCGACGTCGGACCAAATGGATTTTTCCTGAAAATTTTTTTTTGCTCCAGCCGTTTGGGAGAAATCGTTTTGTTTGTTATCTATGGAGAATCCATGTTCTTATTTATTTTATTTTTCGTAACTCGTTGCAATAACTTAATATGCAAATAAACTTTTGAATTGAATTGAATTGAAATTGTTATAGGCTATATAGGCTATTTCGAGAGACAGGGAGATTAAATAGGTAATTAATATCGATTATGGGAAAATCGTGAATGATCCCATATTTCCTCTCTTCAACACCCCTCCCCCCATTTCTTCACAAACAAATAATAATAATAATAATAATAAAAATAAAAGAAGTTTCAAGCAAATTTGGGCTCTCATACGAAGGTCGGGGTAGGGGGTATCGGGTGCTTTGCCCCCTTACCCGGTATGTCCTTTTATACCCATTTCATACCCCATTTTATACCCATATATGTATATGGGTCATTTTATACCCCATTTCTTTACAATAAACGAGTAATAATGATAATAATAATAAAAATAAAAGAATTTTCAAGCAAATTTGGGCTCTCATACGAAGGTCGGGCTAGGGGGTATCGGGTGCTTTGCCCCCTTACCCGGTATGTCCTTTTATACCCATTTCATACCCCATTTTATACCCATGTATTTATATGGGTCATTTTATACCCCATTTCTTTACAATAAACGAGTAATAATGATAATAATAATAAAAATAAAAGAATTTTCAAGCAAATTTGGGCTCTCATACGAAGGTCGGGCTAGGGGGTATCGGGTGCTTTGCCCCCTTACCCGGTATGTCCTTTTATACCCATTTCATTTTATACCCATATATCTATATGGGTCATTTTATACCCCATTTCTTTACAATAAACGAGTAATAATGATAATAATAATAAAAATAAAAGAATTTTCAAGCAAATTTGGGCTCTCATACGAAGGTCGGGCTAGGGGGTATCGGGTGCTCTGCCCCCTTGCTCGGTATGTCCTTTTATACCGGACATACTTATGAATGGAATATCGGGACACGTCCCGTTAACTTGTAGACAAAAACAATACAAATCCTGTCGTTTTCACGGAGCGGCCCCGGGGGGATCCGGCCGCCTTCGAGCCTGCGCAGGGCAATATGTAATCAATAACGCCCGACGACTCGGTACAATACGTTCTCACTTTGAACGGCGGGCGATAGGTGACGACGAGTTGCGTCGTCTGAAATGACGATTGTAACGTGGTAGGGGTTTGTGAGCACGTTTACCTCCCCTATTCGATAATTTCCCCTCCCTACGCTTCCCTTACAAGGACTTTGCTGTCCGCTCCCTAGTATACATTTGGCAAAGCAGCTTGTGGCCCGTCAAAATAATCACGGTGGGAGGGCATCTGATTTCAGTTTTTCGTTACTTAGTGCAATATGATCAACTAATCAGTATCCAAATTAAACAAAAAAACGCTGCAAATTCTTTCACTGGGGTTTATTATTATTGGCTTGCGTTCATGATTTGAATTTCCTAAGATTTGGAGTGTGCGTGTTTCACAGGTGATAGAGCGATTATTGAATTTGCATATCGTAAATCGTTTCAACCATAATACCAATTTGGATTGTTCAGTTGATTTTTTTCCTGAAATTCAATAATCGCTTTTTTTCCAATTCAAAACTTGCGCGAATAATCAAATCTTAAAATCAAATCTTAAAACTAGAGGAGCTACCCTACCATCATGACCGGCAAGTCGTGCGGGTACTGTATAACCTAGCGCCGTCCGACTATTCATATGAAAATGAATTCGCAGATTCGGAAGCAACATTCATTACAGCGATGCCCCGCTTAAAATATAGCTTTTCCAAGTCAGATTCAGAAATTTCCAGACCAATTTCAGAATTTTATATTTAAAATTCAGAATTTCCCATTTCAAATTCAGAATGTGATCAATATCCGGGTGGGAGCAGTTTCTGAAATTGATTTGGAAATTTCTGAAATTGGTTTGGAAATTTCTGAATATGACTTGGAAAGCTATACATTCGGACTGCCTACATTACGGTTCAACGTTGAACTAGCTTCCAAAAATCTATATTAATATGAAAGCTTTGCTGTATACGCGGGAAAACTTTCTTCAAAAACACGTGATACAAAAAATATGAGGGGTTTTCTACTTTTCAAAAGCATAATATCAATATCAAAACCAGCAGTCGTATTCAGGAGGATTTTCCACAAATGTGGAACTTCGTATGGAAACTTCCGCGTCGTTACTTTTCTGAAAACTTTACGTACTGGAAAAAACAGCACTCGTAACTCAGTCCGTGGAAATCCCGTTTGAAAAAGGGAGAGGAAGAAAGAGAACCTTTTATAATCAAAAGAAGATGGATGAGTGGAGAGAGACGAAAAAAAAAAGATGAAAAAAGAGGACCAAGGTGTCGGTTATAGGCCTAACTATAATATCACGGCGGGGCTTTTTTTATTATAAAAGGGGAACCCCTTCATAAGGGCTGCGAAAAAAAAGGGTCTTTTATGGAGGAAGGAAGACGAAGTGAAATGGAGATTTCTGGGTCAGGAGGGAAGAGAGAGAGAGAGGACCTCAAAGTCTGGTTATTATATTAAAAGTAGATGAGGGAGAAGGGAGCTACACGTTTATATGGGAGGGACAAAGATGGAGAATACTGATGAATAGGGCAAGTAAAAGGGGTCATAATCATATCATGGAGGAGGATGTACCAGTACCTAACTATTATTTCCGAATTGAAAAGATGCAATTCATTACACGAAGGTTTATTATTATTTTTTTTATTTGGGTTTTGAAGCAATTTTTAGTGTTTCTGGCGAGTTTTAATTTTTTTTATATTCTATTTTATTTTTAATTCGCCATTCGATTTCTCCATACAGCCTTATTATTTATAAAATAAATAATTTAACATAACATGAATATTTATAATTCTTCTCAAATTTCTTATCAATCAAAGTGTGATGTAGTGTTTTTGGCCTCTTCTAGGGGCTTGACCACTCCTGGTTTTTGAAGGTTTTTTCTACTATTCTGTCATTTTTAGTGTTCCCGAGCAGTTTTAGTGTTTTTGGCTTCTTCTAGGATTTTGACCACTTCTGCTTTTTGAAGGTTTTCTCTAGTATTTTGACATTTTTAGTGTTTCCGGGTAGTTTAAGCGTTTTTGGCCTCTTCTAGGGGCTTGACCACTTCTGGTGTTTGAAGGCTTTTTTATTATTTTTACATTTTTGGTGTTTCCAGGTAGTTTTAGTGTTTTTGGCCTCTTCTAGGGGTTTGACCACATCTGGTATTTGAAGGTTTTCTCTAGTATTTTGACATTTTTAGTGTTTCCAGGCAGTTCTAGTGTTTTTGGCCTCTTCTAGGGGTTTGACCACTTCTGGTTTTTGAAGGTTTTTTTCTAGTATTTTGACATTTGTAGTGAGGGAAGAAAAAATGAATCCAATGAATCCAAGAAGTAAATTCTGGTCCAAATTTTGAAAACTCTTATTTCTCAAACGGTTTCTAGTCCTATTAGCTTTTGTAGCTGGTTTTGAGCAGATCGCCTAAAAACTGGACCTCAAAGTCTGGTTATTATATTAAAAGTAGACGAGGAGGAGGAGGGAGCTACATTTATATATATATATGGGAGGGACAAAGATGGAGAATACTGATGAATAGGGCAAGTAAAAGGGGTCATAATCATATCATAGAGGTGGATGTACCAGTACCTAACTATTATTTCCGAATTGAAAAGATACAATTCATTACACAAAGGTTTATTATTATTATTTTTTTTTATATAGGTTTTGAAGCAATTTTTAGTGTTTCTGGGTAGTTCTACTGTTTTTGGCCTCTTCTAGGATTTTGACCACTTCTGGTTTTTGAAGGTTTTTTCTAGTATTTTGACATTTTTAGTGTTTCCGGGCAGTTTTAGTGTTTTTGCCCTCTTCTAGGGGTTTGACCACTTCTGGGTTTTGAAGGTTTTCCTAGTATTTTGAAATTTTTAGTGTTTTTGGGTAGTTTTAGTGTTTTTGGGTAGTTTTAGAGTTTTTGACCTCTTCTAGGGGCTTGACCACTTTTGGTTTTTGAAGGTTTTCTCTAGTATTTTGACATTTTCAGTGTTTTGGGGCAGTTTTAGTGGTTTTGGCCTCTTCTAGGGGCTTGACCACTTCTGGTTTTTGAAGGTTTTCCCTAGTATTTTGACATTTTTAGTGTTTCCGAGCAGTTTTAGTGTTTTTGGCCTCTTCTAGGGGCTTGACCACTTCCGGTTTTTGTATGTTTTTTCTAGTATTTTGACATTTTTAGTGTTTCCAGGCAGTTTTAGTGTTTTTGGCCTCTTCTAGGGGTTTGACCACTTCTGGTTTTTGAAGGTTTTCTCTAGTATTTTGACATTTTTAGTGTTTTTGGGATAGTTTTATTGTTTTTGGCCTCTTCTAGGGGTTTGACCACTTCTGGTTTTTGAAGGTTTTTTATAGTATTTTGTCATTTATAGTGTTTTTGGGTAGTTTTAGTGTTTTGGGCTCTTCTGCTTGACTACTTCTGGTTTTTGAAGGTTTTCTCTAGTATTTTGACATTTTTAGTGTTTCCGGGCAGTTTCAGTGTTTTTGCCCTCTTCTAGGGGCTTGACCACTTCTGGTTTTTGAAGGCTTTTTTATTATTTTGACATTTTTAGTGTTTTTGGGTAGTTTTAGAGTTTTTGACCTCTTCTAGGGGCTTGACCACTTTTGGTTTTTGAAGGTTTTCTCTAGTATTTTGACATTTTCAGTGTTTTGGGGCAGTTTTAGTGTTTTTGGCCTCTTCTAGGGGCTTGACCACTTCTGGTTTTTGAAGGTTTTTCCTAGTATTTTGACATTTTTAGTGTTTTCGGGTAATTTTAGTGTTCTTGGCCTCTTCTAGGGGCTTGACCACTTCTGGTTTCTGATGGTTTTTTTTCTAGTATTTTGACATTTTTAGTGTTTTCGGGCAGTTTTAGTGTTTTTGGCCTCTTCTAGGGGTTTGACCACTTCTGGTTTTTGAAGGTTTTCTCTAGTATTTTGACATTTTTAGTGTTTTTGGGATAGTTTTATTGTTTTTGGCCTCTTCTAGGGGTTTGGCCACTTCTGGTTTTTGAAGGTTTTTTATAGTATTTTGTCATTTATAGTGTTTTTAGGTAGTTTTAGTGTTTTTGGCCTCTTCTAGGGGCTTGACCACTTCTGGTTTTTGAAGGTTTTTCCTAGTATTTTGACATTTTTAGTGTTTCCGGGTAGTTTTAGTGTTTTTGGCCTCTTCTAGGGGCTTGACCACTTCTGGTTTTTGAAGGTTTTCTCTAGTATTTTGACATTTTTAGTGTTTCCGGGCAGTTTTAGTGTTTTTGGCCTCTTCTAGGGGCTTGACCACTTCTGGTTTTTGAAGGTTTTTCCTACTATTCTGACATTTTTAGTGTTTTGGGGCAGTTCTAGTGTTTTTGGCCTCTTCTAGGGGTTTGACCACTTCTGGTTTTTGAAGGTTTTTTCTAGTATTTTGACATTTTTAGTGTTTCCGGGCAGTTTCAGTGTTTTTGGCCTCTTCTAGGGGGCCTTGAAGGTTTCTTCAAGTATTTTGACATTTTTAGTGTTTTCGGGTAGTTTTAGTGTTTTTGGCCTCTATACTCCATTTGGAGTTTACATGTAGTTGGTCCCAACTTCTATACGTACGGACGATCGATTCAGTTCCGAACCAATCGATGAGGTTGTTGACGGTTTCCGCGGGGATATTGCGAAGGCGAGAAGACAGGATCCTCCCCCATCAATATGCATGAATCTCACCGAGATCATAATAACAAAACCGAAGGGAGGCCCCTCGTCGCCAAAATACGCCCTCTTTTTGATTGATCGCTTGTCGAAACTTCGGGCAGGTTGTTTCGGGGAATAAATCACGCCTTCGCCTCCACTCGAAAATATGTTGTCCCCGACCTCACCCACGGTTCTTATAGAAAGAAGTGGGAAGTGTGAACTTCTATAATAGGGATGGGTATCGATACCCGATATATCAAATATCGATATTTTTGTATCGATACTGGGCCCTCCAATAAATATCAAGTATCGATACTTCAATTCCGATAGTTCGAAGTATCGGCAGATGTTTTCTCACTAGCTTCCAGAAATTGCCAAATCCTTGTTACGGGCAAAACTACACGAAGTTATAGTCCGATTTTGATGACATTTTCAGGGATTGTGCGGGTTGGGGTGTAGATGGTCCCCTATAGGTTTCATGACCCCCGGATCAATAGTAGCCTCTGCGCATGCGCAAACGTGAAATCCTTGTTACGTTCATAACTTCGGGAGTTCTTGACCAATTTCGATGAAATTTTCAGGGATTGTTTGGTTTGATGTGTAGATGGTCCCCTATGAGTTTCATGATCTCCGGATTAATAGTAGCCTCTGCGCATGCGCAAACGTGAAATCCTTGTTACGCGCATAATTCCGAGAGTTCTTGACCAATTTTGGTGACATTTTCAGGGATTGTTCGGGTTGGGGTGTAGATGGTCCCCTATAGGTTTCATTACCCCCGGATCAATAGTAGTCTCTGCGCATGCGCAAACGTGAAATCCTTGTTAGGCGCATAACTCCGGGAGTTCTTGACCAATTTCAATGAAATTTTCAGGGATTGTGCGGGTTAGGGGTCCCCTATAGGTTTCATGACCCCCGGATCAATGGTAGCCTCTGCGTATGCGCAAACGTGAAATCTTTGTTACTCGCATAACTTCGGGAGTTCTTGACCAATTTCGATGAAATTATCAGGGATTGTTCGGTTTGATGTGTAGATGGTCCTCTATGAGTTTCACGACCCCCGGATCAATAGCAGCCTCTGCGCATGTGCAAACGTGAAATCCTTGCCACAAGCATAACACCGGGAGTTCTTGACCGATTTCGATGAAATTTTCAGGGATTGTTCGGACTTATTAGGTATATTTTATAGTTGGTTCAATAGTTGAACATGCCTACCTTTATTTTCTCAAGTTATGCTCCTGCATAACAATAAATTTACCCTAATTCAATATTTACTTCGCCTAATTGAACGAAGTTCTTTAGTCAATAATAATTTTCAATGATCTATACAGTCATGTTATGGATACGAGGAAGCTATGTGCCACACCCACTTGGCAGATGTTTTTTATTTGGTTGATTTTCTTACTAATCAAAGACCTCACCAACCAATCTTTGGACACTTGTAATGGAATCAGGAATGTAAAAGAATAGTGGCTTTAATACTAAATGGAAAACTGGAAACAAACCCACTGTTACAGTTACCTTACCTGTCACAGGTTCAACAAATCAAAACAAAGAATATCTTCTGCCCTGTTTAAGTAGATACGATTAGGTTTTTTAAAGTTCAAATTTGAAAAATTGATCGGTACAATATCGGTACAACATCGATACTTGTTCTACGATAGCCATCCAAATTTTACAATATATGAACATGAATGATAATCATACGAACTTTTGGCATATCGATTTATACTTTTCACAAACCAAACTAATCCAACATTCCACCCCATATAATGATCAATAAATGTTTTTTGGTTTATTGTAATCGCTCTGGAAAAAAAAAAATGCTGACCCCCCCCCCTGAAAATTTCATGGTTTACGTTTCAAAGGGTGTAGAATCCGAATCTGCAATAAAAAATTTTCCGTCCGTCCGCCGTACGCCGTACGCACGATATCTCCGAAACGGCTGGAGCAAAAAATCTGAAATTTTCAGGAAAAATCCATCTTGGTCCGACGACGCCCCAATTCTTGAGCCAGCTCCCTCACTCAATTTAAAGTGCCCTTTAAGGGCTGTCAAAGTTTTGTAAAATCCCTGAAAACCTCAAAACTAGTCGAATCGCCCTAAATATTTTCCCATTTGAAGAACATACCATTAGGAATCGAATGAGCCCCTCCCCACGTCCGTGGGTCAAACCATTCCCGATGTATGGCCCGATTTATGGTGCCAACATTTGAGTTTTTTCGTTTATTATTGTTTGTTTGTAACCTAGCGTCGAGTTGTAGTGAATGTGGATACTGGAGTGATAGCCGATGTGAATACTTGTAGTGTAGTTAGTAGCCGATACACGGGTTGAAGCATTCTGATAATATATAGGTAAATATTATTCAATATTATTACTGGGGATTATTATTCAATATTATTATATTATTCAACTAGTTTAAAGGCCCTGCGACGCAGGTTAAAAAGAAATAGGTGAATAACACATTTTTTTTTTTTTCGTGATTTATTAATTGCGACTGAAAAATCAAATACATTTCATCTAGCAATTTTACATATCAATAAAGGTTCACTCCAAGAGGGTAGGTTTACAGCAAAATCTAGCCCTTTATTATATAGCTCAATTAATTAGCACTGAGTTCGATTGCACTTCTATTCACGCAGCACAACAAAATCCAGTGGTTTGTTTCGCTTGAGACGTCGGATTTCACCTTCGTTGTCCAAAACGTAGAGCATCTCCGGGTTCAGGTGTTTGTGGAGGCGATGTTCATGCTTCCTTGCGTATTTTGCAATAATTTCATAGACTGTCTCCATCCTCAAATCTCGATGAATATCATCGTTTCGCATGTACCAAGGGGCTCCAACTATACTTCTCAGTATTTTATTCTGAAAGGTTTGGATTTTCTTAATATTTGATTTCTTGGCACAGCCCCAGATCTGTATCCCATAGGTCCAAATAGGGCGAAGGATCTGCTTATATATAAGCAGTTTGTTGTGAAGAGAGAGATGGGAATTCCTTCCCATTAGCCAATACATCCTTCTGTACTTGATTTTAAGTTCTTCTTTCTTCTTTTCTATGTGTTTATTCCAGTTTAATTTGGAGTCAAGTGTCAAACCCAAGTATTTAACTGCTTCAGTATGCGGTATTTTATTCGAATTGATCTCAACATCCAAGATTGGGACTTTTCGGTTAGTGAAGTTGATGTGGGCTGATTTTGATTCGTTCAGCTTCATTCTCCACATCTTGGTCCATTTACAAACCTCAGTAGTAGACGTCTGTAGTTTGCGTGTTGCAGCTTCTATATCATCTCCAACAGAGAGGATAGCCGTATCATCTGCAAAGGTGGCTACAGTTGTGCCTTCTTGTTGGGGTAAGTCCCGTGTGTACAGGAGGTAGAGTACTAAATAACACAATGAGGGAGTATAATAACAATATTAAAAGTCAAAAAATCGTATATCCCAAATCCCCGAGGAGAGGACCACGTCGCTTGCCCTGGGAGACGCTTCCCCCCGCTGGGGCCCTCCTTCCTTCACTGGCGGGGTCGGGGGGAGGGGGAGCAGGTCGGTTGCCCTGGGAGACGGGGGCGAGAATTCCACCCGCCCAGCGTTACCACCCCCTGAATCGTCGATATACTCAGGGCGATTATTGAATTTCAGGAGGCACACAACGATCAACTGATCGATCCAAATAGGTATTTTGGTCGAGAACAGATTCACGTGCTACATATATATCTCCTGAAATTCAATAATCGCCCTATCCTGTGAAACACGCACACTCCAAAGCTTAGTAGAAATTCAAATCATGAACGCAAGCCGATTGAATAATAAACCCCAGTGAAAGAATTTGCAGCGTTTTTGAAATGGGTTTCCACAACTTCGTCGCGAGTGACTTAGTCCGTTCAGGTATAAATTTCACAATTTTGCTTCAATTTAGATCATATGATCAAGGATGTACCGAGGAAGCCGCCTCGGCAACTCCTAGGTATTCTAACTATTATCAAGAAATGTGAGTGGTTATTCTGCCGAAAGAAACATAGCTATCACACAAAATGCACCAAATCTACCGCAATGCGATAGAACCGCGACCAAACCAGCGTCCGCAGAGGGGCACTTTCGTCTTTAGGTAACGACATCGTTCATATTCAACGAAACCCCACTTTCATACTCGAGAAGCGAAAATAACATTTTTACGCGGGAGTTTTCTAATATCGAGAAGAACACGAGTACGGAAAACTAATAATATCGCCGGTTTTTGAGAGAGAACTCGCTAAAGAAGGAAGAAGCTGCCTCCACTTCGGATACTGAGACTTTCAGCAGAAGGAAAAGTTGTTGATTACTCCGGGGCGAGCCTCGGGGAGACGATATTGGTTCTGGTTTACGGTTGGGGGGATATAACTCATTCGGGGCGATCCCGTAATACGGGGATAGAAAACGCTACGGGCCGGCGAGCGTTTAAAAGGCAATAAACTCATTTTTACGAAGTAGCCGTGAAAAAAAAGAAATAAAATAGAACGAGAGAGAATTAATCGAATGGATAACAAGACCAAAAACAGGAAGATAGCGAGGAGTGTGAATTTAAGATATACAAATATTTATTACTAGCGTGCGGTTTCTTAGGTCAAAAAACTCTGTTTTATGCGCCTAAAATGCAGGTAAACTGCTAAAATGTGGGCTGAAAATTAGATTTTTCGTTTGGCGCGAAATATCAATGTTTTGCTTCGATACTACGATGTTTTGACATCGATGCCACATGTACGATATTATCGATATATCGACGTGTTGGTTCCGATAACTTTGGTTTGATTTTGGTTTATTATTCGATAATAAACCATTGTAATCGCTCCAAAATATGCTGAAAATTTCATGGTTTACGTTTCAAAGGGTGTAGAATCCGAATCTGCAATAAAAATTTGTCCGTCCGTCCGCTGTACGCACGATTTCTCCAAAACGGTTGCAGCAAAAATCTGAAATTTTCAGGGAAAATCCATCTTGTTCCGATAACGCCCCAATTCTTTAGCCAGCTCTCTCACTTAATTTACAGTGCCCTTAGTTGGTCGTCAAAGTTTTGTAAAATCCCTAAAAATCTTAAAAAAATCAAGGCGGCCTAAATGTGGACTTTTTTTGAAGAACTTTCCACGAGGAATCGAATGAGACCCTCCCCAGGTCCGTAGGTCAAACAATTCCCGATCTAAGGCCCGATTTATGGTGCCAACATTCCCGTTATTTTGGTTTACCATTGATTTGTGTTGATATCAGTATCCTAGTGATGTAGTGAACGTGGATACTGGAGTGAACTCTTATAAGGGTTTATAGCCTGTGTTCTGGACACACATTTACATCCACATTCATTATATCTGGTGTGAAACCTAAAAGGGTTTATAGCCGATACAACATTCTGATATGCATGAAACGCTGCAAAGTCTTTCACTGGGGTTTATTATACAATTTCATTCATTTGGCTTGCATTCATAATTTGAATTTCTACTAAGCTTATGAGTGTTTCACAGGTGATAGAGCGATCATTGAATTTCAGGAGATATGCATAGAGCACGTAAATCTGTTCTCAACCAAAATACCCATTTGGATTGATCAGTTAATCATATTTGTGTGCCTCCACGCAAAGCTTAGTAGAAATTCAAATCATGAATGCAAGCTAAACGAATGAAATTGAATAATAAACCCCAGTGAAAGAATTAGCAGCGTTTGCAAGTAAGATACTTCAAGCAGCGAATGTAATTTTTGTGTCTCCGGTGATTTTCAACTTTGAATTATTAAATTCTAAAAGAGACAGCGGGAGTGGAACGAAAAAGGGACTATGGTATCGAGGAACGAAAACGGTGACGCGAGACCAATAAACATAAGAATATTTACATCCGTGTGTAGTAGTTGCGACAAACCCGTTTGAAGTGAGTCATTTCATTTATGTAAATCGGAGTTTCAGTCGTTCGCGAATCGTCCTTCGGTTCGACAATGAACGTTCGATGATCATCGTTGAACGTTCAGCGTTCAATCGAGGCTAAAGCGTATTCTACGTTCCTATACTTGTGGCAGTAGTCTCTAAATAAAAGCAAAAGGGGGTCCAGGGTAGAGGCGTGTAAACCCAGGTCACCTGAGGGAGTGGACGACCTGCAGGTCACTCAGTACAAAGACAAGGTCAGTGGGAGAAGTTCACCAGTTTACTCTGTGGATGAATGCGACACCTGAAGTTCACTTCGTGAATGAATGGGACCTGCAGTTCTTCGTCTCCATTCTCACAGTCACCACCACTGCTGCTATCTCGTGGCTTGACCGTCAACCTCTATTAGCTTTTAGTCCAGTCATATTAGACAATTTTTTTGCCAAACATTGCAAAAAGTACTGTAAACTTCCTTTTTGAATACGTTGTTAGGGTTCACCCAGATAGTACGAATCTAGATTTGCAGGCCTGAAAACCGCGAGCGACGGGAGTTACAGCCGAAAAACCACGAAATTTTCGCACTGTTTTCAGTTTTTCGCAAAAACGTCACCAAAGGAGCCTTTTGATGAGAAAAGACTCTTATCCTTTGTTAAACTAGATAAAATTTGCTACAATTTGAGACATGAAAGAACCTCAGCTCAGAATATGAAAAACCGAAATTTTTTATGTATTATAACTTGTACATACCTACTCATATGAACCACTTTTTCTCTTAATTATTTATAATTTATTTCATTTTATGACCTACTGCCAATTTAAATGTTAAGTTAAATATGTTTAATGTATGCGAAATGTTTCAGTCCCTACCTAGTTACATAGTTTTACACAAATAACTCAACATTTATTCAACTTTTCCTTGAACCGCGTTTCTACGTATTTTGGTTTTCTGTAAGTTAAAAAAAAATCTATGATAGATACAGGTCCCCCGATGGTCTTAAAATGAAGGTAATTAAATGTCCTACAACTTCATTCCTCACAAGTTTACTGTAGAATGACTATTTACACCAATATATCGGTCAAAAATAGACCAAAAGTTAAAATTTTCACTTTTTGGAAAAATTTGTCAATATTTGCAGAGCTGTATCTCTGGAACTAATGGAGCTACAGAGTCCAATTACGTCTCAAATTGTAGCAAATTTTATCTAGTTTAACAAAGGATAAGAGTCTTTTCTCATCAAAAGGCTCCTTTGGTGACGTTTTTGCGAAAAACTGAAAACAGTGCGAAAATTTCGTGGTTTTTCGGCTGTAACTCCCGTCGCTCGCGGTTTTCAGGCCTGCAAATCTAGATTCGTACTATCTGGGAGAACCCTAACAACGTATTCAAAAAGGAAGTTTACGGTACTTTTTGCAATGTTTGATGTTTTAAATGACTGGCTTATTTGTCATCCGTTACAATTCGGTAAATGACAGTCATCTACTGTTCTCTTTTCCCACTCCCTAGCCATTTTTCCGGTTTTTGTTGTTAGTTTTGCTCTATCCGCTTCCCTTGGATTCTCTCGGAACAAAGACTGATGAGAGGGGTAAAGATTTCAAGGGAGAAGGGAAACTTGAGTCGGGAACGGAGGATAAGGGTTCCGTCTGAATCGGGAGTAGAGGGAAAGGCTTAACTCGGACTTAACTCCGACTTAAGCCCTCGACTTAAAGACTCCGAACTGAAAAAAAAAAAAAATAAGAAAAGAAAACAAGTTTTAACCTTCCGGCGGGCGCGCCTAGGCGAGTCACTCGAGCGGGCGCGTGCCGCACTCCGTGCAGCCAATCATAATCTTGGATTTCTGGCACATAAAATGCATTTTTTTGAACTGAAAGGAGGTTTTTTCAAAGGACGACCGTTATCTGGATAAACTCTAGTATGTTTGAAAAAATCTGAACCTCAAAATGGTTGCAAACACACTAGTAAACATAATTGCTTTTTTACAATTAGCAATTTATTTGATTAGAAATAAGGAACTTATTTTACCTCCATAAGAATATTCGTATGTACCTATACCTACCTACTAAACAATGCCCGTCAAATTCTCATCAACCGTCAACAGCTAGCAAATATTTTGAAAATGTAAAAAAAGTAAAGACAATTTTTTTTTTTAAATTGAAGAACAATTCTGAAAACAAAGAAGGAAACTGTACTTCCTTTTACTTTATGAAACTGTAAAATTACTCTTCGTAGGTAAGTCATTGAGAAAAAAAATCAAAGCTGACGGTTCTCGAAGGTTCCATTGATTGGAAAGATAAGGCTTTCACTAACTTCCGTCGTCAAGGCGAATCATCAGTATGGTTGGCCGCAAAAATAACAATAGAATGTATGTTTGCCTACGTGAGAATTAGAAACCCCTAAGAAATCTGTAAAACATAAAAGAAGTGTAATTACGATCGGAGCCTGGCTGGAAAAAATGTAACACCGGCGGGCTCGCTCCTCAAAACTTGCGGAGAAAAAACTCCCGAGACTGGGCGCGTGCTTCACTACGTGCGGCTCACTAGGACCTGTCGACTTCAATCGAAAGATTGCAACTGATAACATTTTCCGGCCGTACGCCGTGCGCACGATTTCTCCCTAACGGCAGGAGCAAAAGAAGAACGACTCCCCAATTCTTGAGCCAGCTCTCTCACTCAGTTGAAAGTGCCCTTTAAGGGTTGTCAAAGTTTTGTAAAATCTTTAAAAACCTTAAAACAAGCCAAGGCGGCCTAAATGTAGACTTATTTTTAGGAATATACCATGAGGAATCGAATGAGCCCATCCCCAGGTCCGTAGCTCAAACCATTCCCGATGTACGGCCCGAATTATGGTGCCAACATTTGCGTTTTTTGGTTTATTATTGTTTGTTTGTAACCTCGTGATGTCCGGCCGATAGCGTCGAGTTGTAGTGAATGTGGATACTGGAGTGATAGCCGATGAGGATACTTGTAGTTTATAGACGATACGCGGGTTGAAGCATTCTGATATGCATGAGACGCTGATAATATATAGGTGAATATTATTCAATATTATTATTGGGGTTTATTATTCAATATTATTACTGGAGTAAATAAGTATTCTTTCACGGGGTTTATTATTCAATTGGCTTGCGTTCATGATTTGAATCCGTACTAAGCTTTGGAGTGTGCGTGTTTCACAGGTGATAGAGCGAATATTGAATTTCAGGAGTTATGCATGGAGCACGTAAATCTGTTCTCAACCAAAATACCTATTTGGATTGTTCAGTTGATCATATTTGTGTGCCTTCTGAAATTCAATAATCGCTCTATCACCTGTGAAACACGCACACTCCAAAGCTTAGTAGAAATTCAAATTATGAACGCAAACTTGAATAATAACCCAGTGAAAGATTTTTCACGTTTTTTTGAAATTGGATCTCAATCCCCCCCCCCCCCCTACAATAAAAACATCTATAATTTATCAAGTCCTTTAGCGCTCGTATTGCGTTAAAACTTCTCCAAACCCAAATGTAAACGATGTAGCCATAGGTAGACATGTAGAGGAGGCACACAAATATCATCAACTGATCAATCCAAATAGGTATTTTGGTTGAGAACAGATTTACGTGCTCTATACATATCTCCTGAAATTCAATAATCGCTTTGTCACCTGTGAAACACGCACACTCCAAAGCTTAGTAGAAATTCAAATCGTGAACCCCATTGAAAGAATTTGCAGCGTTTATTTTATAAAAATTCGATACGCGAATGAGACCGAAATTTTGAAATGCCCCATACAGGATCATTCGAATTTATAACTTAGAGCCGCGGAAAAGTGGAAACGTGATTGATTCAATCGCAAAAAATTATTTATTCTGTCGTAATGAGATTGAAATGGCCAAATGGGGTTATAGCTTCGCTCGTTCGCCGATTCAATTAATTCCCGTTTGTTTTGGTAGGTCCTCTAACGGCCCTTCATAATTATCATATTACGCAGTAGCTTCGAAATCCTAATTAGACTTCGATTAACATGAATTAACTCCGAATGCCCCCCCCCAATTCACCTGTATTAGCATCGAGTTTGGATGAAAGACAGGGCCGTAGCCCGGGGGGGGGGGGGGGCTCATGGGGCTCGAAATTATTCTAGAAGTAAAGTTGCTTTTTCAATAAGTAAACTAGACAAATTTGGAAAAATAAATAAAAATATTGATTTATTTATCGATGAAATTTATCGATCGTGGGGTTCTGAGTAAAAGTGACCAAGTAACATTACAAAATTTTACAGGATAGCGATCTGAAGTTTCACCTATTTTCTTCTTACGAACACTGGTTGTGTGATGTCTCATCCGACTATGTTTCGATTTTTCTTTATCCTGTAGGTAGTTAGCTAGTGCCCTCCTCTCATATCGTGCTTCAAAATTCACTTCAGATTAAATAAGAGCGGTTTATTCGGAAACATCTATTTGATCATTTTTACCTGCCTGGAGTTTCAAGCTTTACTCATTCGGTCAATTCAATTCTTCGAAAATCAGTCGCATAGTTACATGAAATCGAGGAATTGAATAGTTTTTTCGTTAATTTATCGTGTTGTCAAGCATCTAAATGATATACCTATTTCTGTTAGAAAAGGTTATCCATTACCTATCAGTGTAATTGGTCATTTTCACCAGCGCACTATGCA
>JAVIWC010001057.1:0-23213 GCA_031894815.1 Creontiades dilutus
TCAAAAATAAACTTTGTTTAATCGCTTTCAAACCTACTCTCTAAGGGGTTTTTCGGGGTGCTGAACACGAATCTGAAGTCCTTTTTTCGATAAAACGCTTCCTTCATGGTTATTTTCGCGTTTTTTCATCAAAATTGCTCAAAAATAAACTCTGTTTAATCGCTTTCAAACCTACTCTCTAAGGGGTTTTTCGGGGTGCTGAACACGAATCTGAAGTCCTTTTTTCGATAAAACGCTTCCTTCATGGTTATTTTCGCGTTTTTTCATCAAAATTGCTCAAAAATAAACTCTGTTTAATCGCTTTCAAACCTACTCTCTAAGGGGTTTTTCGGGGTGCTGAACACGAATCTGAAGTCCTTTTTTCGATAAAACGCTTCCTTCATGGTTATTTTCGCGTTTTTTCATCAAAATTGCTCAAAAATAAACTCTGTTTAATCGCTTTCAAACCTACTCTCTAAGGGGTTTTTCGGGGTGCTGAACACGAATCTGAAGTCCTTTTTTCGATAAAACGCTTCCTTCATGGTTATTTTCGCGTTTTTTCATCAAAATTGCTCAAAAATAAACTCTGTTTAATCGCTTTCAAACCTACTCTCTAAGGGGTTTTTCGGGGTGCTGAACACGAATCTGAAGTCCTTTTTTCGATAAAACGCTTCCTTCATGGTTATTTTCGCGTTTTTTCATCAAAATTGCTCAAAAATAAACTCTGTTTAATCGCTTTCAAACCTACTCTCTAAGGGGTTTTTCGGGGTGCTGAACACGAATCTGAAGTCCTTTTTTCGATAAAACGCTTCCTTCATGGTTATTTTCGCGTTTTTTCGTCAAAATTGCTCAAAAATAAACTCTGTTTAATCGCTTTCAAACCTACTCTCTAAGGGGTTTTTCGGGGTGCTGAACACGAATCTGAAGTCCTTTTTTCGATAAAACGCTTCCTTCATGGTTATTTTCGCGTTTTTTCATCAAAATTGCTCAAAAATAAACTCTGTTTAATCGCTTTCAAACCTACTCTCTAAGGGGTTTTTCGGGGTGCTGAACACGAATCTGAAGTCCTTTTTTCGATAAAACGCTTCCTTCATGGTTATTTTCGCGTTTTTTCATCAAAATTGCTCAAAAATAAACTCTGTTTAATCGCTTTCAAACCTACTCTCTAAGGGGTTTTTCGGGGTGCTGAACACGAATCTGAAGTCCTTTTTTCGATAAAACGCTTCCTTCATGGTTATTTTCGCGTTTTTTCATCAAAATTGCTCAAAAATAAACTCTGTTTAATCGCTTTCAAACCTACTCTCTAAGGGGTTTTTCGGGGTGCTGAACACGAATCTGAAGTCCTTTTTTCGATAAAACGCTTCCTTCATGGTTATTTTCGCGTTTTTTCATCAAAATTGCTCAAAAATAAACTCTGTTTAATCGCTTTCAAACCTACTCTCTAAGGGGTTTTTCGGGGTGCTGAACACGAATCTGAAGTCCTTTTTTCGATAAAACGCTTCCTTCATGGTTATTTTCGCGTTTTTTCATCAAAATTGCTCAAAAATAAACTCTGTTTAATCGCTTTCAAACCTACTCTCTAAGGGGTTTTTCGGGGTGCTGAACACGAATCTGAAGTCCTTTTTTCGATAAAACGCTTCCTTCATGGTTATTTTCGCGTTTTTTCATCAAAATTGCTCAAAAATAAACTCTGTTTAATCGCTTTCAAACCTACTCTCTAAGGGGTTTTTCGGGGTGCTGAACACGAATCTGAAGTCCTTTTTTCGATAAAACGCTTCCTTCATGGTTATTTTCGCGTTTTTTCATCAAAATTGCTCAAAAATAAACTCTGTTTAATCGCTTTCAAACCTACTCTCTAAGGGGTTTTTCGGGGTGCTGAACACGAATCTGAAGTCCTTTTTCGATAAAACGCTTCCTTCATGGTTATTTTCGCGTTTTTTCATCAAAATTGCTCAAAAATAAACTCTGTTTAATCGCTTTCAAACCTACTCTCTAAGGGGTTTTTCGGGGTGCTGAACACGAATCTGAAGTCCTTTTTTCGATAAAACGCTTCCTTCATGGTTATTTTCGCGTTTTTTCATCAAAATTGCTCAAAAATAAACTCTGTTTAATCGCTTTCAAACCTACTCTCTAAGGGGTTTTTCGGGGTGCTGAACACGAATCTGAAGTCCTTTTTTCGATAAAACGCTTCCTTCATGGTTATTTTCGCGTTTTTTCATCAAAATTGCTCAAAAATAAACTCTGTTTAATCGCTTTCAAACCTACTCTCTAAGGGGTTTTTCGGGGTGCTGAACACGAATCTGAAGTCCTTTTTTCGATAAAACGCTTCCTTCATGGTTATTTTCGCGTTTTTTCATCAAAATTGCTCAAAAATAAACTCTGTTTAATCGCTTTCAAACCTACTCTCTAAGGGGTTTTTCGGGGTGCTGAACACGAATCTGAAGTCCTTTTTTCGATAAAACGCTTCCTTCATGGTTATTTTCGCGTTTTTTCATCAAAATTGCTCAAAAATAAACTCTGTTTAATCGCTTTCAAACCTACTCTCTAAGGGGTTTTTCGGGGTGCTGAACACGAATCTGAAGTCCTTTTTTCGATAAAACGCTTCCTTCATGGTTATTTTCGCGTTTTTTCATCAAAATTGCTCAAAAATAAACTTTGTTTAATCGCTTTCAAACCTACTCTCTAAGGGGTTTTTCGGGGTGCTGAACACGAATCTGAAGTCCTTTTTTTCGATAAAACGCTTCCTTCATGGTTATTTTCGCGTTTTTTCGTCAAAATTGCTCAAAAACTCTGTTTAATCGCTTTCAAACCTACTCTCTAAGGGTTTTTCAGTGCTGAATACGAATTCTGAAGTCCTTTTTCGATAAAACGTTTCCTTCATGGTTATTTTCGCGTTTTTTCATCAAAATTTCTCAAAAATAAACTCTGTTTAATCGCTTTCAAACCTACTCTTCAAGGGGTTTTTCGGGGTGCTGAACACGAATCTGAAGTCCTTTTTTCGATAAAACGCTTCCTTCATGGTTATTTTCGCGTTTTTTCATCAAAATTGCTCAAAAATAAATTTCTGTTTAATCGCTTTCAAACCTACTCTAAGGGGTTTTTCGGGGTGCTGAACACGAATCTGAAGTCCTTTTTTTCGATAAAACGCTTCCTTCATGGTTATTTTCGCGTTTTTTCATCAAAATTGCTCAAAAATAAACTCTGTTTAATCGCTTTCAAACCTACTCTCTAAGGGGTTTTTCGGGGTGCTGAACACGAATCTGAAGTCCTTTTTTCGATAAAACGCTTCCTTCATGGTTATTTTCGCGTTTTTTTCATCAAAATTGCTCAAAAATAAACTCTGTTTAATCGCTTTCAAACCTACTCTCTAAGGGGTTTTTCGGGGTGCTGAACACGAATCTGAAGTCCTTTTTTCGATAAAACGCTTCCTTCATGGTTATTTTCGCGTTTTTTCATCAAAATTGCTCAAAAATAAACTCTGTTTAATCGCTTTCAAACCTACTCTCTAAGGGGTTTTTCGGGGTGCTGAACACGAATCTGAAGTCCTTTTTCGATAAAACGCTCTTCATGGTTATTTTCGCGTTTTTTCGTCAAATTGCTCAAAAATAAACTCTGTTTAATCGCTTTCAAACCTACTCTCTAAGGGGTTTTTCGGGGTGCTGAACACGAATCTGAAGTCCGTTTTTCGATAAAACGCTTCCTTCATGGTTATTTTCGCGTTTTTTTCATCAAAATTGCTCAAAAATGAACTCTGTTTAATCGCTTTCAAACCTACTCTCTAAGGGGTTTTTCGGGGTGCTGAACACGGATCTGAAGTCCTTTTTTCGATAAAACGCCTTCATGGTTATTTTCGCGTTTTTTCATCAAAATTGCTCAAAAATAAACTTGTTTAATCGCTTTCAAACCTACTCTCTAAGGGGTTTTTCGGGGTGCTGAACACGAATCTGAAGTCCTTTTTTCGATAAAACGCTTCCTTCAAGGTTATTTCGCGTTTTTTCATCAAAAATTGCTCGCAAAATAAACTCTGTTTAATCGCTTTCAAACCTACTCTCGGTTTTTCGGGGTGCTGAACACGAATCTGAAGTCCTTTTCGATAAAACGTTTCCTTCATGGTTATTTTCGCGTTTTTTCATCAAAATTGCTCAAAAAATAAACTCTGTTTAATCGCTTTCACACCTACTCTCTAAGGGGTTTTTCGGGGTGCTGAACACGAATCTGAAGTCCTTTTTTCGATAAAACGCTTCCTTCATGGTTATTTTCGCGTTTTTTCATCAAAATAAAATTGCTCAAAAAATAAACTCTGTTTAATCGCTTTCAAACCTACTCTCTAAGGGTTTTTTCGGGGTGCTGAACACGAATCTGAAGTCCTTTTTCGATAAAACGCTTCCTTCATGGTTATTTTCGCGTTTTTTCATCAAAATTGCTCAAAAATAAACTCTGTTTAATCGCTTTCAAACCTACTCTCTAAGGGGTTTTTCGTGCTGAACACGAATCTGAAGTCCTTTTTTCGATAAAACGCTTCCTTCATGGTTATTTTCGCGTTTTTTCATCAAAATTGCTCAAAAATAAACTCTGTTTAATCGCTTTCAAACCTACTCTCTAAGGGTTTTTCGGGGTGCTGAACACGAATCTGAAGTCCTTTTTCGATAAAACGCTTCCTTCATGGTTATTTTCGCGTTTTTTCATCAAAATTGCTCAAAAATAAACTCTGTTTAATCGCTTTCAAACCTACTCTCTAAGGGTTTTTTCGGGGTGCTGAACACGAATCTGAAGTCCTTTTTTCGATAAAACGCTTCATGGTTATTTTCGCGTTTTTTCATCAAAATTGCTCAAAAATAAACTCTGTTTAATCGCTTTCAAACCTACTCTCTAAGGGGTTTTTCGGGGTGCTGAACACGAATCTGAAGTCCTTTTTTCGATAAAACGCTTCCTTCAGGGTTATTTTCGCGTTTTTTCATCAAAATTGCTCAAAAATAAACTCTGTTTAATCGCTTTCAAACCTAATCTCTAAGGGTTTTTCGGGGTGCTGAACACGAATCTGAAGTCCTTTTTTCGATAAAACGCTTCCTTCATGGTTATTTTCGCGTTTTTTCATCAAAATTGCTCCAAAATAAACTCTGTTTAATCGCTTTCAAACCTACTCTCCAAGGGGTTTTTCGGGGTGCTGAACACGAATTCGAAGTTCGTTTTTCGATAAAACGCTTCCTTCATGGTTATTTTCGCGATTTTTCATCAAATTGCTCAAAAATAAACTCTGTTTAATCGCTTTCAAACCTACTCTCTAAGGGGTTTTTCGGGGTGCTGAACACGAATCTGAAAGTCCTTTTTTTCGATAAAACGTTTTCTTCATGGTTATTTTCGCGTTTTTTCATCAAAAAATTGCTCAAAAATAAACTCTGTTTAATCGCTTTCAAACCTACTCTCTAAGGGGTTTTTCGGGGTGCTGAACACGAATCAGCCCTTTTTTCGATAAAACGCTTCCTTCATGGTTATTTTCGCGTTTTTTCATCAAAAATTGCTCAAAAATAAACTCTGTTTAATCGCTTTCAAACCTACTCTCTAAGGGGTTTTTCGGGGTGCTGAACACGAATCTGAAGTCCTTTTTCGATAAAACGCTTCTCGTGGTTATTTTCGCGTTTTTTCATCAAAATTGCTCAAAAATAAACTCTGTTTAATCGCTTTCAAACCTACTCTCTAAGGGGTTTTTCGGGGTGCTGAACACGAATCTGAAGTCCTTTTTTCGATAAAACGCTCTTTCGTGGCTTATTTTCGCGTTTTTTCATCAAAATTGCTCAAAAATAAACTCTGTTTAATCTGTTTCAAACTCACTTCTAAGGGTGCGAAATTACATGAATCTGAAGTCCTTTTTTCGATAAAACGCTTCATGGTTATTTTCGCGTTTTTTCATCAAAATTGCTCAAAAATAAACTCTGTTTAATCGCATTCAAACCTACTCTAAGGGGTTTTTCGGGGTGCTGAACACGAATCTGAAGTCCTTTTTTCGATAAAACGCTTCCTTCATGGTTATTTTCGCGTTTTTTCATCGAAATTGCTCAAAAATAAACTCTGTTTAATCGCTTTCAAACCTACTCTAAGGGGTTTTTCGGGGTGCTGAACACGAATCTGAAGTCCTTTTTCGATAAAACGCTTCTCATGGTTATTTTCGCGTTTTTTCATCAAAATTGCTCAAAAATAAACCGTTTAATCGCTTTCAAACCTACTCTCTAAGGGGTTTTTCGGGGTGCTGAACACGAATCTGAAGCCCTTTTTTCGATAAAACGCTTCCTTCATGGTTATTTTCGCGTTTTTTCATCAAAATTGCTCAAAAATAAACTCTGTTTAATCGCTTTCAAACCTACTCTCTAAGGGTTTTTCGGTGGTGCTGAACACGAATCTGAAGTCCTTTTTTCGATAAAACGCTTCCTTCATGGTTATTTTCGCGTTTTTTCATCAAAATTGCTCAAAAATAAACTCTGTTTAATCGCTTTCAAACCTACTCTAAGGGGTTTTTCGGGGTGCTGAAAACTAATCTGAAGTCCTTTTTTTTCGATAAAACGCTTCCTTCATGGTTATTTTCGCGTTTTTTCATCAAAATTGCTCAAAAATAAACTCTGTTTAATCGCTTTCAAACCTACTCTCTAAGGGGTTTTTCGGGGAGCAAGAACACGAATCTGAAGTCCTTTTTCGATAAAACGCTCCTCATGGTTATTTTCGCGTTTTTTCATCAAAATTGCTCAAAAATAAACTCTGTTTAATCGCTTTCAAACCTACTCTCTAAGGGGTTTTTCGGGGTGCTAAACACGAATCTGAAGTCCTTTTTTTCGATAAAACGCTTCCTTCATGGTTATTTTCGCGTTTTTTCATCAAAATTGCTCAAAAATAAACTCTGTTTAATCGCTTTCAAACTCACTCTGCGGGGTTTTTCGGGGTGCTGAACACGAATTCAAAGTCCTTTTTTCGATAAACGCTTCCTTCATGGTTATTTTCGCATTTTTTCATCAAAATTGCTCAAAAATAAACTCTGTTTAATCGCTTTCAAACCTACTCTCTAAGGGGTTTTTCGGGTGCTGAACGAATCTGAAGTCCTTTTTTCGATAAAACGCTTCCTTCATGGTTATTTTCGCGTTTTTTCATCAAAATTGCTCAAAAATAAACTCTGTTTAATCGCTTTCAAAACCTACTCTCTAAGGCGTTTTTCGGGGTGCTGAACACGAATCTCAAGTCCTTTTTCGATAAAACGCTTCCTTCATGGTTATTTTCTCGTTTTTTCATCAAGATTGCTCAAAAATAAACTCTGTTTAATCGCTTTCAAACCTACTCTCTAAGGAGTTTTTCGGGGTGCTGAACACGAATCTGAAGTCCTTTTTTCGATAAAACGCTTCCTTCATGGTTTTTTCCGCGTTTTTTCATCAAAATTGCTCAAAAATAAACTCTGCTTAATCGCTTTCAAACCTACTCTCTAAGGGGTTTTTCGGGGTGCTGAACACGAATCTGAAGTCCTTTTCGATAAAACGCTTCCTTCATGGTTATTTTCGCGTTTTTTCATCAAATTGCTCAAAAATAAACTCTGTTTAATCGCTTTCAAACCTACTCTAAGGGTTTTTCGGGGTGCTGAACACGAATCTGAAGTCCTTTTTTCGATAAAACGCTTCCTTTCATGGTTATTTTCGCGTTTTTTCATCAAAATTGCTCAAAAATAAACTCTGTTTAATCGCTTTCAAACCACTCTGGTCAAAATTGCTCAAAAATAAACTCTGTTTAATCGCTTTCAAACCTACTCTCTAAGGGGTTTTTCGGGGTGCTGAACACGAATCTGAAGTCCTTTTTTCGATAAAACGCTTCCTTCATGGTTATTTTCGCGTTTTTTCATCAAAATTGCTCAAAAATAAACTCTGTTTAATCGCTTTCAAACCTACTCTCTAAGGGGTTTTTCGGGGTGCTGAACACGAATCTGAAGTCCTTTTTTCGATAAAACGCTTCCTTCATGGTTATTTTCGCGTTTTTTCATCAAAATTGCTCAAAAATAAACTCTGTTTAATCGCTTTCAAACCTACTCTCTAAGGGGTTTTTCGGGGTGCTGAACACGAATCTGAAGTCCTTTTTTCGATAAAACGCTTCCTTCATGGTTATTTTCGCGTTTTTTCATCAAAATTGCTCAAAAATAAACTCTGTTTAATCGCTTTCAAACCTACTCTCTAAGGGGTTTTTCGGGGTGCTGAACACGAATCTGAAGTCCTTTTTTCGATAAAACGCTTCCTTCATGGTTATTTTCGCGTTTTTTCATCAAAATTGCTC
This sequence comes from Creontiades dilutus, assembly GCA_031894815.1. NCBI lineage: Eukaryota > Metazoa > Arthropoda > Insecta > Hemiptera > Miridae > Creontiades > Creontiades dilutus. The sequence continues at coordinate 8,275 of JAVIWC010001057.1, forward strand.
AAAAATAAACTCTGTTTAATCGCTTTCAAACCTACTCTCTAAGGGGTTTTTCGGGGTGCTGAACACGAATCTGAAGTCCTTTTTTCGATAAAACGCTTCCTTCATGGTTATTTTCGCGTTTTTTCATCAAAATTGCTCAAAAATAAACTCTGTTTAATCGCTTTCAAACCTACTCTCTAAGGGGTTTTTCGGGGTGCTGAACACGAATCTGAAGTCCTTTTTTCGATAAAACGCTTCCTTCATGGTTATTTTCGCGTTTTTTCATCAAAATTGCTCAAAAATAAACTCTGTTTAATCGCTTTCAAACCTACTCTCTAAGGGGTTTTTCGGGGTGCTGAACACGAATCTGAAGTCCTTTTTTCGATAAAACGCTTCCTTCATGGTTATTTTCGCGTTTTTTCATCAAAATTGCTCAAAAATAAACTCTGTTTAATCGCTTTCAAACCTACTCTCTAAGGGGTTTTTCGGGGTGCTGAACACGAATCTGAAGTCCTTTTTTCGATAAAACGCTTCCTTCATGGTTATTTTCGCGTTTTTTCATCAAAATTGCTCAAAAATAAACTCTGTTTAATCGCTTTCAAACCTACTCTCTAAGGGGTTTTTCGGGGTGCTGAACACGAATCTGAAGTCCTTTTTTCGATAAAACGCTTCCTTCATGGTTATTTTTTTTCGTCAAAATTGCTCAAAAATAAACTCTGTTTAATCGCTTTCAAACCTACTCTCTAAGGGGTTTTTCGGGGTGCTGAACACGAATCTGAAGTCCTTTTTTCGATAAAACGCTTCCTTCATGGTTATTTTCGCGTTTTTTCGTCAAAACTCTGTTTTGCTCAACTCTCTAAGGGGTTTTTCGGGGTGCTGAACACGAATCTGAAGTCCTTTTTTCGATAAAACGCTTCCTTCATGGTTATTTTCGCGTTTTTTCATCAAAATTGCTCAAAAATAAACTCTGTTTAATCGCTTTCAAACCTACTCTCTAAGGGGTTTTTCGGGGTGCTGAACACGAATCTGAAGTCCTTTTTTCGATAAAACGCTTCCTTCATGGTTATTTTCGCGTTTTTTCATCAAAATTGCTCAAAAATAAACTCTGTTTAATCGCTTTCAAACCTACTCTCTAAGGGGTTTTTCGGGGTGCTGAACACGAATCTGAAGTCCTTTTTTCGATAAAACGCTTCCTTCATGGTTATTTTCGCGTTTTTTCGTCAAAATTGCTCAAGTTTTTCGGGGTGCTGAACACGAATCTGAAGTCCTTTTTTCGATAAAACGCTTCCTTCATGGTTATTTTCGCGTTTTTTCATCAAAATTGCTCAAAAATAAACTCTGTTTAATCGCTTTCAAACCTACTCTAAGGGGTTTTTCGGGGTGCTGAACACGAATCTGAAGTCCTTTTTCGATAAAACGCTTCCTTCATGGTTATTTTCGCGTTTTTTCATCAAAATTGCTCAAAAATAAACTCTGTTTAATCGCTTTCAAACCTACTCTCTAAGGGGTTTTTCGGGGTGCTGAACACGAATCTGAAGTCCTTTTTTCGATAAAACGCTTCCTTCATGGTTATTTTCGCGTTTTTTCATCAAAATTGCTCAAAAATAAACTCTGTTTAATCGCTTTCAAACCTACTCTCTAAGGGGTTTTTCGGGGTGCTGAACACGAATCTGAAGTCCTTTTTTCGATAAAACGCTTCCTTCATGGTTATTTTCGCGTTTTTTCATCAAAAGGAATTTGCAGAGATATGCACGGTTTTACTAAATAATTAGATTTATAAATTACGAGAGCACGGAGTCGCAGAACACTTTTTTATTACTACTTGAACTGACAGCTTATCAGAAACAATGGAATGTGTGTTAAGCGCCTATTGGCTGAAAGCGTATAAGGTGACGTCATTATCTGCCAATAGTTGACAGTATACAAAATTACAAACATATGTTCTCCAACATACCCCTCTTAATTTTGTATTACATAAATTCGAGAAATTTCCAACATATTGTTCAAAAATACAAACAGCTTTAGAAAAAAATCAGAATTTGACCATTTGCTTTTTAAATTGTTCAAACTTGTTCGGCCCAAGAGGCTTAGTAAGCAAATCGGCCAATTGTTTATTGGTAGGGCAATAAACAACTTGTATAATTTTATTTTCGACCAATTCCTTGATAAAATGGTAACGCACGTCAATGTGCTTACTTTTTCTATTAAAATTGCCCTTTTTAATGAGGTTTATAGCACTTTGATTGTCTATGTTCACTGTCACTTTTATTGTTTTACCGGTCAATTCTTCAAAAAAGCTTTTCAAATAAACAACTTCTTTGCAACATTCTGCAGCTGCGATGTATTCTCCTTCAGTGGACGATGTCGCGACGATTGGTTGCTTCTTAGATGACCAGCTTATAGGACCTCCGGCGAAATAGATGATGTAACCAGTAGTGCTTCTTCTACTGTCGACGTCGCCGGCATAATCGGAATCACAATAAGCAATCATTTCATCAATGGAGTCTCTTGAGTACCGAATACCTTCGTTGATGGTACCTTTTAGGTATTTTAGAGTCCGTTTTAGATTGACTAGGTCACTTTTCGTAGGATTTTCCACTCGTCGGCTGCTCATACCGACGGCGAATGCCAGATCAGGCCGAGTCTTCGTTGAGATGTACAAAAGACTACCAACGGCCTCTCTGAATGGAAATTCCTTGACCGAATCGTAATTTTGAGTTGAAGGTTTTAGGAAGGGAGTTGATGCGGCTTTGGCGTTTTCCATTCCGTATTTTTTTAGCATTTGCTTGGCGTATTCAGTTTGTGATATTTTAACACCATCCTTTTCACGAGTAACTTCTAATCCCAAGAATGTTTTAGGATTTTTCACTGCGGTCATTTCAAATTCTTTAGTCAGCTGTGAAAGTAGTTTTGATATTTTTTCTTCACTGTCAGAGGCTAAAATACCATCATCAACATGAATAGCCAGAAATAGCGTGGAGTCAGAATTTTTGAAAATACATGGTTCGTTTTTAAGTGCTGTTAGTCCACTTTTCTTGAGAAATTCTGTGAAACGCTTATTCCATCTTAATGGTGCTTCACGTAGTCCATACAGTGCTCCTTCCAGTCGACATATTTTATTTTTAGGTTTTTCCCATCCTTCTGGTATCTCCATAAAAACGGGGTTTTCTAGTTTTCCATATAGAAAAGCAGTCTTAATGTCGAATTTCGTGACATAGTAATTTTCACGGGCAGTCAAAGCTTGGAATAGTCGCAAAGCATCGCTGCTTACGACAGGACTGTAAGTTTCTTCGTTGAAACCAAGTTTCTGTTCACAGCCCCGTGCGACTAGTCGGGCTTTGTATCTTCCGTCATCCTTCATTCGAAAAACCCATCTATTCGTCAGAATTTTCTGTTTTCCGGCCATCTTACGATCGACGAGTGTCCATGTATTATTTTTAGCGAGAGAATGTTTCTCTTCTTCAATAGCTCGAAGCCAATGGTGTTTTTCGTTGCTAGACACAGCTTCTCTGTAAGACAGGAGTGCACTTTCATGACTCTCATCTATGTAATCCGAATCGAGGTAATAGTCTTTCAATTTTTCAGGTAATTTCTTGTTTCTTGTCGATCTTCTTAAGGTTCCAGGTTGATCATCTTGTGATGTCGACGCTTCAGTGTTAGATTCTTCGTAGACAGTTGTATCCGTTTCCAGGTCGTCGTTTTCTTCTTCTTCACGCGTGGTATCCTGTTCATCTTCTTCGTCGGTGTCCACGGATGAGTCTTCGTTTGCTGCATAGATATCACTTTCATCATCTTCAGGGTCAAGAATCACAATTTTCTGGTTTTCTTCAGAGTGGTTTTTAAGAGGGTTGTCGAAATAGACGTCTCTGGATGCAATGATTCTCCGTTTTTCTGGATCCCATAGTCGGTAGGCGTTGTTTGTGTAGCCCACATGAATGTGCTTTTTTACTTTTGGATCCAGCTTTTTAATGTTTGAAAGTACTTTAGAATATGCAATTGATCCAAAGATTCGGAGAAATGACAGGTTGGGCTTCTTTCCATACCATAATTCCGCAGGCGTTGTTTTTACAGCTTTGCTAGGGCTGCGGTTTAGCAAGTATGTTGCTGTGAGAAGAGCTTCTCCCCACATCTCCTTCTCCATTCCTGAATCGAACAGCAAGGCTCTAGTTTTATTCATCAAACTTCTTCCAAGTCGTTCAGCATGAGAATTTAGCTGAGGCGTGTGTGGAGGAGTGTAGTCTAACTCTATACCCTTCTTCTCGCAATATTCCTTAAAATCGTTTGACACATACTCTCCGCCATTGTCAAGACGGATTTTCGCCACTTTTGAAGACCATTTGTTTTCAATTTTAGCTATGTAGTTTTTAAGAGTTTGCTTTACTTCATTTTTACGTCTCAAAAGAAAGGTAGCAGAAAAATGTGTGTAATCGTCCATGATGGACACAAAGTAACGGCAATTGTCCCATGTTGGTACTTCTAGAGGGCCCACCACATCTGTGTGGAGAATTTCAAGCGGTTTGGTAGCTCGTGTGCGATTAAAACCAAACGGTTTTCGACAGGCTTTTGCCTTGAGACAGACTTCACAAGAGTCGAGAGGTTTTAGATCAGCATCCGTCAGTTTTAGTCCACATGAGAGCTTCTCCAGCTTCTTGAGGTATATTGGTCCTAAGTGTCCAAGAGCTCGATGCCAAAAGGTGCTGTTGTTGTTGGAGGCGATGAGAGCTTCAGGCTGTGGGGAAATCATCCTAACTTCAAAGAGTCCCCCAGAATTTTTCATTCCTGTCAAAACAAGATCATTTCCCTGATAAATTTCAACTTTATTGTCCTCAAACACAACTTTACCATCTCTTTTTGTAATGGCATTTACAGATAAAAGGTTTTTAGGAAGCTCTGGCACAAATAAAACGTTGCTAAGGTTACACTCTGGCGTTTCAAATTTTCCAGTACTTATTGCTCGAACAGTACTATTACCTTTCGCTACAGTAATCTCCATGTCAGTTGGGCGTTTTTCAGACAATAATTGGTCATATCGGGTCATGTGGGTCGTTGCTCCACTATCTACCACCCAAGAGGTTGTTTTGGACTGGACCACGTTCGACTCGGGACCATTTTCAGCCAAAAATGCAGCTGGCGTTTTACCACGATTTTTATTCTTATTTTTATTTTTATCGCGAAAATAACAGTCCTTAGAGTCGTGGTTATCTTTACGGCAGATTTTACAGCGAGGTTGCGATTGAGATTCATTTGCACGAAAAGAATAATCTTTGCGAGAATGACCTTTGTTGAAATTTGAGCGCGATTGCTGGTAGCGATTTGCTCCGTAGAAAGCAATAGGCACGGCTGAATCATCATTGGTTTTACGAGTCTCCTCATTCAAGAGGCGAGCTTTTAAATTTTCGAGGGTTTTATCATCTTTTACAGTTGAATTCCAAGAAGTTATGAAATTATCATAATTACGAGGGAGACATGAAATGATTTTACCCATTAACATTTCGTCATTTACTTTTTCTCCTGTGAGAGAATTGAGGCGAAAACGAATGTTTTCAAGGTTACTGAGATTCATGGCCATATCTTTACTGTCGTCAAATTTATACGCGAAAAACTGCTCGTAGGTAGCATTCTTTTGGTGTTCCGAGTCGCGTTCAAAAATTGTACATAAAGTTTTATACATTTCATAAGCGTTCGTACAAGTGAGAATATGCGATCGGTGTTTCTTATCAAGAGAACCTACTAAAGCTTGACGAGCTTTTGCGTCCTTCTGTTTCCATTCCGACTTTTGTTTCTCCGTTGCATCTTCGGGAGGTTTCGAGTAGTTTTCGACTATATCAATCAAGCCTTTTGCCTCGAATAGGATTTTAATCTCGAACTTCCAAAGAGGAAATGAAGATGAGTCGGTCAATTTTTCAATGTTACTTATAAGATGTTCGTACTCACCCATTTCGCTGATTTTACTTGAAACTGTTTCTACTATTACAAATCACTGAACTCACTGAAATCACTGGGCAACCATAACCTGTAGGAATTTGCAGAGATATGCACGGTTTTACTAAATAATTAGATTTATAAATTACGAGAGCACGGAGTCGCAGAACACTTTTTTATTACTACTTGAACTGACAGCTTATCAGAAACAATGGAATGTGTGTTAAGCGCCTATTGGCTGAAAGCGTATAAGGTGACGTCATTATCTGCCAATAGTTGACAGTATACAAAATTACAAACATATGTTCTCCTAAGGGGTTTTTCGGGGTGCTGAACACGAATCTGAAGTCCTTTTTTCGATAAAACGCTTCCTTCATGGTTATTTTCGCGTTTTTTCATCAAAATTGCTCAAAAATTAACTCTGTTTAATCGCTTTCAAACCTACTCTCTAAGGGGTTTTTCGGGGTGCTGAACACGAATCTGAAGTCCTTTTTTCGATAAAACGCTTCCTTCATGGTTATTTTCGCGTTTTTTCATCAAAATTGCTCAAAAATTAACTCTGTTTAATCGCTTTCAAACCTACTCTCTAAGGGGTTTTTCGGGGTGCTGAACACGAATCTGAAGTCCTTTTTTCGATAAAACGCTTCCTTCATGGTTATTTTCGCGTTTTTTCATCAAAATTGCTCAAAAATAAACTCTGTTTAATCGCTTTCAAACCTACTCTCTAAGGGGTTTTTCGGGGTGCTGAACACGAATCTGAAGTCCTTTTTTCGATAAAACGCTTCCTTCATGGTTATTTTCGCGTTTTTTCATCAAAATTGCTCAAAAATAAACTCTGTTTAATCGCTTTCAAACCTACTCTCTAAGGGGTTTTTCGGGGTGCTGAACACGAATCTGAAGTCCTTTTTTCGATAAAACGCTTCCTTCATGGTTATTTTCGCGTTTTTTCATCAAAATTGCTCAAAAATAAACTCTGTTTAATCGCTTTCAAACCTACTCTCTAAGGGGTTTTTCGGGGTGCTGAACACGAATCTGAAAGTCCTTTTTTCGATAAAAATTAACTCTGTTTAATCGCTTTCAAACCTACTCTCTAAGGGGTTTTCGGGGTGCTGAACACGAATCTGAAGTCCTTTTTTCGATAAAACGCTTCCTTCATGGTTATTTTCGCGTTTTTTCATCAAAATTGCTCAAAAATTAACTCTGTTTAATCGCTTTCAAACCTACTCTCTAAGGGGTTTTTCGGGGTGCTGAACACGAATCTGAAGTCCTTTTTTCGATAAAACGCTTCCTTCATGGTTATTTTCGCGTTTTTTCATCAAAATTGCTCAAAAATTAACTCTGTTTAATCGCTTTCAAACCTACTCTCTAAGGGGTTTTTCGGGGTGCTGAACACGAATCTGAAGTCCTTTTTTCGATAAAACGCTTCCTTCATGGTTATTTTCGCGTTTTTTCATCAAAATTGCTCAAAAATTAACTCTGTTTAATCGCTTTCAAACCTACTCTCTAAGGGGTTTTTCGGGGTGCTGAACACGAATCTGAAGTCCTTTTTTCGATAAAACGCTTCCTTCATGGTTATTTTCGCGTTTTTTCATCAAAATTGCTCAAAAATAAACTCTGTTTAATCGCTTTCAAACCTACTCTCTAAGGGGTTTTTCGGGGTGCTGAACACGAATCTGAAGTCCTTTTTTCGATAAAACGCTTCCTTCATGGTTATTTTCGCGTTTTTTCATCAAAATTGCTCAAAAATAAACTCTGTTTAATCGCTTTCAAACCTACTCTCTAAGGGGTTTTTCGGGGTGCTGAACACGAATCTGAAGTCCTTTTTTCGATAAAACGCTTCCTTCATGGTTATTTTCGCGTTTTTTCATCAAAATTGCTCAAAAATTAACTCTGTTTAATCGCTTTCAAACCTACTCTCTAAGGGGTTTTTCGGGGTGCTGAACACGAATCTGAAGTCCTTTTTTCGATAAAACGCTTCCTTCATGGTTATTTTCGCGTTTTTTCATCAAAATTGCTCAAAAATTAACTCTGTTTAATCGCTTTCAAACCTACTCTCTAAGGGGTTTTTCGGGGTGCTGAACACGAATCTGAAGTCCTTTTTTCGATAAAACGCTTCCTTCATGGTTATTTTCGCGTTTTTTCATCAAAATTGCTCAAAAATTAACTCTGTTTAATCGCTTTCAAACCTACTCTCTAAGGGTTTTTCGGGGTGCTGAACACGAATCTGAAGTCCTTTTTTCGATAAAACGCTTCCTTCATGGTTATTTTCGCGTTTTTTCATCAAAATTGCTCAAAAATTAACTCTGTTTAATCGCTTTCAAACCTACTCTCTAAGGGGTTTTTCGGGGTGCTGAACACGAATCTGAAGTCCTTTTTTCGATAAAACGCTTCCTTCATGGTTATTTTCGCGTTTTTTCATCAAAATTGCTCAAAAATTAACTCTGTTTAATCGCTTTCAAACCTACTCTCTAAGGGGTTTTTCGGGGTGCTGAACACGAATCTGAAGTCCTTTTTTCGATAAAACGCTTCCTTCATGGTTATTTTCGCGTTTTTTCATCAAAATTGCTCAAAAATTAACTCTGTTTAATCGCTTTCAAACCTACTCTCTAAGGGGTTTTTCGGGGTGCTGAACACGAATCTGAAGTCCTTTTTTCGATAAAACGCTTCCTTCATGGTTATTTTCGCGTTTTTTCATCAAAATTGCTCAAAAATTAACTCTGTTTAATCGCTTTCAAACCTACTCTCTAAGGGGTTTTCGGGGTGCTGAACACGAATCTGAAGTCCTTTTTTCGATAAAACGCTTCCTTCATGGTTATTTTCGCGTTTTTTCATCAAAATTGCTCAAAAATTAACTCTGTTTAATCGCTTTCAAACCTACTCTCTAAGGGGTTTTTCGGGGTGCTGAACACGAATCTGAAGTCCTTTTTTCGATAAAACGCTTCCTTCATGGTTATTTTCGCGTTTTTTCATCAAAATTGCTCAAAAATTAACTCTGTTTAATCGCTTTCAAACCTACTCTCTAAGGGGTTTTTCGGGGTGCTGAACACGAATCTGAAGTCCTTTTTTCGATAAAACGCTTCCTTCATGGTTATTTTCGCGTTTTTTCATCAAAATTGCTCAAAAATTAACTCTGTTTAATCGCTTTCAAACCTACTCTCTAAGGGGTTTTTCGGGGTGCTGAACACGAATCTGAAGTCCTTTTTTCGATAAAACGCTTCCTTCATGGTTATTTTCGCGTTTTTTCATCAAAATTGCTCAAAAATTAACTCTGTTTAATCGCTTTCAAACCTACTCTCTAAGGGGTTTTCGGGGTGCTGAACACGAATCTGAAGTCCTTTTTTCGATAAAACGCTTCCTTCATGGTTATTTTCGCGTTTTTTCATCAAAATTGCTCAAAAATTAACTCTGTTTAATCGCTTTCAAACCTACTCTCTAAGGGTTTTTCGGGGTGCTGAACACGAATCTGAAGTCCTTTTTTCGATAAAACGCTTCCTTCATGGTTATTTTCGCGTTTTTTCATCAAAATTGCTCAAAAATTAACTCTGTTTAATCGCTTTCAAACCTACTCTCTAAGGGGTTTTCGGGGTGCTGAACACGAATCTGAAGTCCTTTTTTCGATAAAACGCTTCCTTCATGGTTATTTTCGCGTTTTTTCATCAAAATTGCTCAAAAATTAACTCTGTTTAATCGCTTTCAAACCTACTCTCTAAGGGGTTTTTCGGGGTGCTGAACACGAATCTGAAGTCCTTTTTTCGATAAAACGCTTCCTTCATGGTTATTTTCGCGTTTTTTCATCAAAATTGCTCAAAAATTAACTCTGTTTAATCGCTTTCAAACCTACTCTCTAAGGGGTTTTTCGGGGTGCTGAACACGAATCTGAAGTCCTTTTTTCGATAAAACGCTTCCTTCATGGTTATTTTCGCGTTTTTTCATCAAAATTGCTCAAAAATTAACTCTGTTTAATCGCTTTCAAACCTACTCTCTAAGGGGTTTTTCGGGGTGCTGAACACGAATCTGAAGTCCTTTTTTCGATAAAACGCTTCCTTCATGGTTATTTTCGCGTTTTTTCATCAAAATTGCTCAAAAATTAACTCTGTTTAATCGCTTTCAAACCTACTCTCTAAGGGTTTTTCGGGGTGCTGAACACGAATCTGAAGTCCTTTTTTCGATAAAACGCTTCCTTCATGGTTATTTTCGCGTTTTTTCATCAAAATTGCTCAAAAATTAACTCTGTTTAATCGCTTTCAAATTACTCTCTAAGGGGTTTTTCGGGGTGCTGAACACGAATCTGAAGTCCTTTTTTCGATAAAACGCTTCCTTCATGGTTATTTTCGCGTTTTTTCATCAAAATTGCTCAAAAATTAACTCTGTTTAATCGCTTTCAAACCTACTCTCTAAGGGGTTTTTCGGGGTGCTGAACACGAATCTGAAGTCCTTTTTTCGATAAAACGCTTCCTTCATGGTTATTTTCGCGTTTTTTCATCAAAATTGCTCAAAAATTAACTCTGTTTAATCGCTTTCAAACCTACTCTCTAAGGGGTTTTTCGGGGTGCTGAACACGAATCTGAAGTCCTTTTTTCGATAAAACGCTTCCTTCATGGTTATTTTCGCGTTTTTTCATCAAAATTGCTCAAAAATTAACTCTGTTTAATCGCTTTCAAACCTACTCTCTAAGGGTTTTTCGGGGTGCTGAACACGAATCTGAAGTCCTTTTTTCGATAAAACGCTTCCTTCATGGTTATTTTCGCGTTTTTTCATCAAAATTGCTCAAAAATTAACTCTGTTTAATCGCTTTCAAACCTACTCTCTAAGGGGTTTTTCGGGGTGCTGAACACGAATCTGAAGTCCTTTTTTCGATAAAACGCTTCCTTCATGGTTATTTTCGCGTTTTTTCATCAAAATTGCTCAAAAATTAACTCTGTTTAATCGCTTTCAAACCTACTCTCTAAGGGTTTTTCGGGGTGCTGAACACGAATCTGAAGTCCTTTTTTCGATAAAACGCTTCCTTCATGGTTATTTTCGCGTTTTTTCATCAAAATTGCTCAAAAATTAACTCTGTTTAATCGCTTTCAAACCTACTCTCTAAGGGGTTTTTCGGGGTGCTGAACACGAATCTGAAGTCCTTTTTTCGATAAAACGCTTCCTTCATGGTTATTTTCGCGTTTTTTCATCAAAATTGCTCAAAAATTAACTCTGTTTAATCGCTTTCAAACCTACTCTCTAAGGGGTTTTTCGGGGTGCTGAACACGAATCTGAAGTCCTTTTTTCGATAAAACGCTTCCTTCATGGTTATTTTCGCGTTTTTTCATCAAAATTGCTCAAAAATTAACTCTGTTTAATCGCTTTCAAACCTACTCTCTAAGGGGTTTTTCGGGGTGCTGAACACGAATCTGAAGTCCTTTTTTCGATAAAACGCTTCCTTCATGGTTATTTTCGCGTTTTTTCATCAAAATTGCTCAAAAATTAACTCTGTTTAATCGCTTTCAAACCTACTCTCTACGGGGTTTTTCGGGGTGCTGAACACGAATCTGAAGTCCTTTTTTCGATAAAACGCTTCCTTCATGGTTATTTTCGCGTTTTTTCATCAAAATTGCTCAAAAATTAACTCTGTTTAATCGCTTTCAAACCTACTCTCTAAGGGGTTTTTCGGGGTGCTGAACACGAATCTGAAGTCCTTTTTTCGATAAAACGCTTCCTTCATGGTTATTTTCGCGTTTTTTCATCAAAATTGCTCAAAAATTAACTCTGTTTAATCGCTTTCAAACCTACTCTCTAAGGGGTTTTTCGGGGTGCTGAACACGAATCTGAAGTCCTTTTTTCGATAAAACGCTTCCTTCATGGTTATTTTCGCGTTTTTTCATCAAAATTGCTCAAAAATTAACTCTGTTTAATCGCTTTCAAACCTACTCTCTAAGGGGTTTTTCGGGGTGCTGAACACGAATCTGAAGTCCTTTTTTCGATAAAACGCTTCCTTCATGGTTATTTTCGCGTTTTTTCATCAAAATTGCTCAAAAATAACTCTGTTTAATCGCTTTCAAACCTACTCTCTAAGGGGTTTTTCGGGGTGCTGAACACGAATCTGAAGTCCTTTTTTCGATAAAACGCTTCCTTCATGGTTATTTTCGCGTTTTTTCATCAAAATTGCTCAAAAATTAACTCTGTTTAATCGCTTTCAAACCTACTCTCTAAGGGGTTTTTCGGGGTGCTGAACACGAATCTGAAGTCCTTTTTTCGATAAAACGCTTCCTTCATGGTTATTTTCGCGTTTTTTCATCAAAATTGCTCAAAAATTAACTCTGTTTAATCGCTTTCAAACCTACTCTCTAAGGGGTTTTTCGGGGTGCTGAACACGAATCTGAAGTCCTTTTTTCGATAAAACGCTTCCTTCATGGTTATTTTCGCGTTTTTTCATCAAAATTGCTCAAAAATTAACTCTGTTTAATCGCTTTCAAACCTACTCTCTAAGGGGTTTTTCGGGGTGCTGAACACGAATCTGAAGTCCTTTTTTCGATAAAACGCTTCCTTCATGGTTATTTTCGCGTTTTTTCATCAAAATTGCTCAAAAATTAACTCTGTTTAATCGCTTTCAAACCTACTCTCTAAGGGGTTTTTCGGGGTGCTGAACACGAATCTGAAGTCCTTTTTTCGATAAAACGCTTCCTTCATGGTTATTTTCGCGTTTTTTCATCAAAATTGCTCAAAAATTAACTCTGTTTAATCGCTTTCAAACCTACTCTCTAAGGGGTTTTCGGGGTGCTGAACACGAATCTGAAGTCCTTTTTTCGATAAAACGCTTCCTTCATGGTTATTTTCGCGTTTTTTCATCAAAATTGCTCAAAAATTAACTCTGTTTAATCGCTTTCAAACCTACTCTCTAAGGGGTTTTTCGGGGTGCTGAACACGAATCTGAAGTCCTTTTTTCGATAAAACGCTTCCTTCATGGTTATTTTCGCGTTTTTTCATCAAAATTGCTCAAAAATTAACTCTGTTTAATCGCTTTCAAACCTACTCTCTAAGGGGTTTTTTCGGGGTGCTGAACACGAATCTGAAGTCCTTTTTTCGATAAAACGCTTCCTTCATGGTTATTTTCGCGTTTTTTCATCAAAATTGCTCAAAAATTAACTCTGTTTAATCGCTTTCAAACCTACTCTCTAAGGGGTTTTTCGGGGTGCTGAACACGAATCTGAAGTCCTTTTTTCGATAAAACGCTTCCTTCATGGTTATTTTCGCGTTTTTTCATCAAAATTGCTCAAAAATTAACTCTGTTTAATCGCTTTCAAACCTACTCTCTAAGGGGTTTTTCGGGGTGCTGAACACGAATCTGAAGTCCGTTTTTCGATAAAACGCTTCCTTCATGGTTATTTTCGCGTTTTTTCATCAAAATTGCTCAAAAATTAACTCTGTTTAATCGCTTTCAAACCTACTCTCTAAGGGGTTTTTCGGGGTGCTGAACACGAATCTGAAGTCCGTTTTTCGATAAAACGCTTCCTTCATGGTTATTTTCGCGTTTTTTCATCAAAATTGCTCAAAAATTAACTCTGTTTAATCGCTTTCAAACCTACTCTCTAAGGGGTTTTTTCGGGGTGCTGAACACGAATCTGAAGTCCGTTTTTCGATAAAACGCTTCCTTCATGGTTATTTTCGCGTTTTTTCATCAAAATTGCTCAAAAATAAACTCTGTTTAATCGCTTTCAAACCTACTCTCTAAGGGGGTTTTCGGGGTGCTGAACACGAATCTGAAGTCCTTTTTTCGATAAAACGCTTCCTTCATGGTTATTTTCGCGTTTTTTCATCAAAATTGCTCAAAATAAACTCTGTTTAATCGCTTTCAAACTACTCTCTAAGGGGTTTTCGGGGTGCTGAACACGAATCTGAAGTCCGTTTTTCGATAAAACGCTTCCTTCATGGTTATTTTCGCGTTTTTCATCAAAATTGCTCAAAAATAAACTCTGTTTAATTTTCAAACCTACTCTCTAAGGGGTTTTTCGGGGTGCTGAACACGAATCTGAAGTCCGTTTTTCGATAAAACGCTTCCTTCATGGTTATTTTCGCGTTTTTTCATCAAAATTGCTCAAAAATTAACTCTGTTTAATCGCTTTCAAACCTACTCTCTAAGGGGTTTTCGGGGTGCTGAACACGAATCTGAAGTCCTTTTTTCGATAAAACGCTTCCTTCATGGTTATTTTCGCGTTTTCTCATCAAAATTGCTCAAAAATAAACTCTATTTAATCGCTTTCAAACCTACTCTCTAGGGGTATTTCGGGGTGCTGAACACGAATCTGAAGTCCTTTTTTCGATAAAACGCTTCCTTCATGGTTTTTTTCGCGTTTTCATCAAAATTGCTCAAAAATTAACTCTGTTTTATCGCTTTCAAACCTACTCACTAAGGGGTTTTTCGGGGTGCTGAACCCCGAATCTGAAGTCCTTTTTTCGATAAAACGCTTCCTTCATGGTTATTTTCGCGTTTTCATCAAAATTGTAAAAAATAAACTCTGTTTAATCGCTTTCAAACCTACTCTCTAAGGGGTTTTTCGGGGTGCTGAACACGAATCTGAAGTCCTTTTTTCGATAAAACGCTTCCTTCATGGTTATTTTCGCGTTTTTTCATCAAAATTGCTCAAAAATAAACTCTGTTTAATCGCTTTCAAACCTACTCTCTAAGGGGTTTTTCGGGGTGCTGAACACGAATCGAAGTCCGTTTTTCGATAAAACGCTTCCTTCATGGTTATTTTCGCGTTTTTTCATCAAAATTGCTCAAAAATAAACTCTGTTTAATCGCTTTCAAACCTACTCTCTAAGGGGTTTTTCGGGGTGCTGAACACGAATCTGAAGTCCGCGTTTTTCGATAAACAGCTTCCTTCATGGTTATTTTCGCGTTTTTTCATCAAAATTGCTCAAAAATTAAATCTGTTTAATCGCTTTCAAACCTACTCTCTAGGGGTTTTCGGGGTGCTGAACACGAATCTGAAGTCCTTTTTTCGATAAAACGCTTCCTTCATGGTTATTTCCCCGTTTTTTTTATCAAAATTGCTCAAAAA
>JAVIWC010001058.1:1800000-2235018 GCA_031894815.1 Creontiades dilutus
AGAACTGTTAGAAGAGAAAATCTTGACATAACATAACCAACCAATAACAAGATACGGATCAATTGAAATCTGATCTACTCCGAAAAATTGTACTCACACAGTCCTACATATCATCGCTTATTATCTAATACATTTTCTCTTTGCAGGGAAACAAAATGTCTAACGTTTGTCCAAAGTGTCCAACAAACCAAACTTGTCCTGTGTCATCAACAAACCCTAGTGAAACTTTATGTTGGAATTCTAGGTATTGCCAGAAAAGTGAGTTATATCGATTCATTATACACTTTTTATTTGTATTCATTATTTTTCATTAAGAATGTTGATAGCCCAAGTCGAATTTTAATCTTACTCGAGATTCTTCTCATTTTGAAGTTGGTAAAATCAAGAAAATATAATGAAATCGCCGTTGTCCATGTGTGCATTGTTGGTAAAAGTACTACAGTTTATGAAATTTAGCTTCTTCATGTAACCACAATGAGGCAAACATGATTTTCAGAATTTCACATCATCTATTGTGAGGAGCCCTATGTAATGATATCAGTGTTGGTATTCAGCATAGGCAATGTGGGTTAGTGATATGATTTTGCTGATTGAAGAAGTACTTTCAATTGTTTTGGACATCGGATTTGTTTAGCGGTGGGAACTAGTTGACCAAGTGCGTCAGGAGATGGTTAGATGTGGCTGGGGATGGTTTATGCAATAGACATTGACTGCCCTCTAACCTGCAAGCCTACCACTTAACCTTTGTGTCTTTCTCTACTTGTGTCCAAAACCCTTGTGCTCTCGATTCAGTTTATTTGTTTTGTGTCCAACACATATCATGTAACTTTGGTACGAGCGTTTCGTATTAATTTACGACTTCTACAAATGGCAATAGCAGTTTGATGTATGTGGGCGTTGGAGCATTTCTGACTGCCTCAATTTACTCGAATTTTGGGAGGATTTCGTTTTCATCATTGTCCTAAATATTTTACCAATTCTGGAAAGAATTCTTCAACTATTCTCGTAGATAATTGTCTTCCACTATTATCAAATCCTCTTAGATTCTCTGTGTGTTCTTTCCCATTATAATGATTTCATTGTACAAAATTTCTACTTGGTGCATTCCTCTCAAGTTCTTTTCCATGAACCCTTGATAGATTCTGGCACTTGCTGGGAGTCAAATTTGAAAGTCGAATATTTCCAAATACCCATCATAAGTGGATGTCGCCAAATATTTCATGTTTTAATGATGTTCCATCCACCAATTCAGAGTACTATATATAACAATACTCCTGTTGCGTTTTGGGTTCCTGTATCAGCCATTTTGTCTTCAGTGGCCATTGTAAGAAGTACTCAGTTGTATTGCATCATAAAACTGAATTTTTATTTGTAAACATGTTTTATTGCTATCAACAACCTTGCCGGTGACTAATTTTCAATATTATTTGAATTGAACAGTTGTTTTGTTGCTTGTGCTGCAAACTTTGTCTATAAATTATGATCGCATTTTGCCCTACAGTTTGCCCGAGTCATTGTAACGGAAGAAGTTGCAATGCAGCTGGTGAATGCTGTCACTCAACATGCCTTGGAGGTTGCATCGGAGAAGTAGATTCTGGCCACTGTATTGCCTGTCGAAATTATCGATTGCTCAAAAGATGTGTCGACAAGTGTCCTGATAAGACCTATGAAGTACGTTATGCATTTTTAATTTGAATAGATATTTATGTAACAGTCAAATGTAGTGTAGTTTTGCATTTATTTTGGGTAATCATCAAATTATTGGGTATTGTGTTGAATTTTAAACGCAAATTCTTATGCAATGAATTTATGTGCATTTTTTGAGAATGCTAAGGCATCTACAAGAATTCAAGGGTTCAATTACAAAATGTCTTCACTATGAAGCAAACTAGCGTCTTTAGTCCTAAAAAATGTGTTGGCTTTACTTTCAGCATTGAATATGGTACATGGATTAAAACTCGCTAACCAAAAGTGTCATAACAAAAATCTTTCCCTATAAGTAGCACCAGCACAGTTGTTTCCAATTGTCATCTCTGTGATAAATCCACTTTTAATCCATATACTTCGGCAGATAGATTTATCTTCAAATAGATCATTACATTATTCTTTGATCCAGATTGTTCACTCCTAATGAGTTGTATTAAAGTTAGCATAATAAATGTATACATTTCTGGAACTTGAGAGAAACTTATTCATTTGTTTCCTTACATTAATGCTTGAATTGTTTGCAGTACTTGAATCATCGGTGCCTTGATGAAGAGCAATGCTATGCTCAGGCAAAACCACCAGAAACTGAGTTCAATACAAGAGATTATCCTTATAAACCTTTCAATGGAAAGTGTACTATCCATTGCCCTCCTGGATTTCTGGAAGTTCGAGCAAGTAACGGAAAATACAAATGCGATCGATGCTCAGGTATGAATGTATAATTATAAGAGGAGGTTGGAACTATACAATTATGTGTTTGTCAGGAATTCGTTTGTGTTGAAAATTTGTAAAAAATTTCCAAATGTAAGGCTGTTTAAATTCTTCTGAATAATTCTGCATTTGTAACCAAATTAGGAATTTTCACTAATCTGCTAAATTTGAGCTCATTTAAGCGCATTTTATTACAAAGAAGAATATGATTAATGAACCCCTGAATCAAAATGTAGCAGAAAAAATAGCACTGAAATGAGACCTCAATTGAAAACTCTCCCATTCATGAGCATCAATTCTTGAACTGATTTGGTTTTTTTTTTAACCATAAAGAGAGAATGTTGTTGAATATTTCACGACTTTTATGAATGTATGAATAGTTATGTAGCATTATAACTATTCAAGTATATCATCGAAGACCACAATTCTATAGCAAAGGATACTTATGTTATCTAGTCAATGAATAAATCTATCTTAGATGTGAGCAGATGTTCAAGTTGATAGCTTATATAATTAAAACAATATTGTGTTGAATAAAAAGTGACATTAACTATGGTATTCTGACTAGGTGTGTGCAAAAAGGAATGTCCAGCATCAAACATTGACAGCATCGCTTCTGCTCAAAAACTTCATGGCTGCACTTCAATAAAAGGGGCTCTAAACATTCAAATAAGAGGTGGAAGTGAGTGTGCAATTCGTAAAAGTCATTAGGTTTTATTTTGTTGTGTTGACATAAAAGTTGATGAGTTCGTATTTTTTCCCCTAAAGGTAACGTTGTCAAAGAACTGGAAGAAAATTTGAAAATGGTGGAAGAAATTGATGATTACCTCAAAGTTGTGAGATCATTCCCTCTGGTTTCACTCAACTTCTTGAAGAATTTGAGAGTAATTCACGGACAGAAATTGGAAAGCTCCAAGTAAGTATTGGATCATGAATCCAACACTCTACGATTATCCAAAATATCTGAGTGAAAAGTGATGAACAAATAATTTTTTTCCAATTGTTCTACATTCTAGGAATGTGTAAAAACCCTCACCATAATATACTAAATATGATTATTTGTGATAGATGCTTTAGGTACTCTTTACCTGCGTGAAATTGTTGTAAAAATAGAGTCAATTGGAACAGTTGTCATCTAGACTCCCCCTTCTGCGCTTATATTCCCACCATAAAATGCTAGGTAGGAGGACTATACTAAAAGGATACTGAGAATGCTCACCTTTTTCCTTTTCCTCTTGACCTAACACACTTTCCTCGTAAATGTAGAGTGATCATACTGTCTTGAATCAATAGTTACAAAATATGAGCTGCTCATTGGAAGGGACAGCAAGCAAGAAACTTAACCCTTTCTTTCAAACGTTCATTTATTGTATATATTCCATCATGCAGAAAGTACAACCTTAGAAGGAGTAAACTTGAAATTAAAATCCATTGAATATTGTCACTAAAATACCTATGTATAATATTTATAATGTTGAATTTCAATATAAAGCGCTATTTTATTATTTATTTACCTCTTTTTGTGCAAAGAAAGTTTTCCAGATAATTTATACAAAAAAAAAAAAAATTACTTACAAGGGTTAGCTACATGAAGCATACATTTAGAGGAATTCACAACAAATAATTGTTTAGACTAGGTTTGTGATTGAAATAGAATGGGATATGGTTAAGCCTTACAACTTCCATCATGCTCTGAACCCTAAATGAACAAAATACGATACTTTCTGCAATTACTCATTAAATTCAGCAGCGTTGGATTTCCTTTCTAACGCCCCCCCCCCCCCTCCTTACCATCATGCTGATTGTCTTGACACATTGTAAATGAACGACCTTTCTATTCAAAGATTTCACTTGGATCTTAGTCTTCCTGGAGCCTGTATGAACTTCCTCCATCTGATTATATTTGCTTTGATTATATTGTTGTGCAACACCCCAGGTTGGTTAAAAAATTTTTGAATGGTTTCTGCAGACTTTTCTTAACAAATATCTCTGTCCAACTTATCAAAATCTGACGTTTGAAAGAAGTTTTCAACAATCCTCCAGTTGTCATCATCAGCTATATGAACGGCAACAAACTGGTCCCAGTTGATATAGCTGCTGATGACAGTTGGAAGATTTTAGAAAGCTTCGACGGAATAAACTATAGACCAAATTTGTCTACCTAAAGACTATTGTAACTTGAGAAAGGTCCTCACTAAAGAAGTTTGAATTGAGTTTGAAACGAATTTAGCTCTGCCCTTGTTTCAGGAGTTCCTGATTTTAGGGAGTATGATAATATGATTCTCTCTCAATAGTTGATGGTCCTATTTATGCTTGGGTGGAACAATATGGAATTTTGTTAGCGGTCAAAATAATGATATTTTGGTATTCTCATTAACATAATATTCAAGAACTGGTTATTCAAGAATGCTTAATTATAAAACTGTCAACTGAACGTTTCGTTTACTTCGAAACCTTGATTTCATTGAGACATATGTTTCATAGTGTTCCTCATTCAAATGTTCATTGAGCACTCAGTACAGTGTGTACATGTTTTACCATTGCGGTTTATGAGTTAAAAGTCTCATCTTTGCAGTTCAGGTTCAAACATCCAAAATGTTGCAAATAACTTTGCTAATCTCTGTTAACTGTGATATCAATTGGATGCAAAGCTTTGGTTGGTTTTGTGGTGAGCTGTGATTATTGAAACTGAATCTGCGCTTTTTGACCTTTGGGATTGTTTTGTACTTATCAACCTAGGATGATGTCCCAAGAAATTGACCTAAAAAAATTTGGCAGATATTCTGACTCTCAAGCTCTATGGTTTTATGAGCGATGGGATTTATTGACCCAGTTCTTCCGTCAAACTAGTTAGAAATGGCTTTTATAACAATTTTATTGGTAATAGAGAAAACAATGGATGTTGAACTCATTTTTTTCTGTTGTTTCCTACATCTATTTGTTTGTAGTTAAAAAGTATACCCCAGAATCTATTTATTAATTATAACCAGTGATTTATGTAGGATATTTCTGTTTGTTATTGATAGATTTCATTTCATAAAATTCAATGAGATAATCTGAACTACACTTTCAACCGTACTGTCTCTTTCTTTATTAGTGGCTTTTGGTTGTTCTCATTTCATTTATTTTCTATATGATAGGTGCTTATGTCCACGTAGTTATGTTTAAAGAATTTAGACTTTTTTTGTAATTGAACAAGAAAAATAAATGAGGAAACTCCAACTCTCGAAATTAGTTGGTTTAGGTTTTATTAAATCCAAAAAAAAACTAATTATTATTCGGGGAAAATCTGTCTGACTGCTGTCCACCTTCTGTCTGTACATAAAAGAAGAAATTCATTCACCATTCGGACAAGCCTTCATCATTCTGTAGTATTTTATAACAATTATGGACGTCCATATATTCATTTTTAGACCATTCTGTGTTTTAATAATACACCCATACTTGTATTTTTCTTTTTAGATACGCATTGGTTGTCCTGGATAATCAGAATCTTGTTGAACTATGGGATTGGAAGACACGGAGCGAAGATTTTCAAATCAAACAAGGAAAATTGTTTTTCCATTTCAATCCGAAGCTGTGTCTCAACAGAATTGAGAAGTTGAGACAAGTTGCTAAACTTGATGCTTTTACAGATTTGGAAGTAGCAAAAAGTTCAAATGGAGATAAAGTTGCTTGTAAGTTCAATATATTAAGGCTAATAAGTATACAGACTAAGTCACTCCCGACAAGCATGTTGAAACCCATTGCAGTAGAAATAGAGTCAGATACTACATTGTTCGTATTTCGACGATAATAATGAGTTACACAGTTAAATTGATTTCGATGGTTAGGTCATCGTCAATAACAAACATGAACTCATGATTCTTCACTGTTTGTTCATGTGTGAGCTCATGTTTGTTACTGATGATGAAATAACCGTTGATATCAATTCAACTGTATAACCCATTATTTTCGAGGAAATATAGACAACGTTCTATCTTACTCCGTTTTATTGCAAATGAGTATCTCGGATTTTCGAGATACCATTTTGTAATCGGTGACAGCACCTATTGGATGAATTTTACTTTTCACCATTTGAAGACATTTGTAATTCGCCAAAATAAAAAGCAGTGAATAGTTCTGATCCAAGATATTAATGATTTTCAATGGGCAAATGAAAGTTACTTCCTCAATTAAAAAACAATCAAAAGTGAGAAAATGTTACTGTTTGGATAACTATTTTACCCATTCACGAAAGATTGAAAAAATCAAGAATATCCAACAAATACAAGCTTTATTTGTCCAACAACTATATAACATTTTAGCTAATTGTCCTTGTTGAATGTCTTAGGTAATGTAACTACTCTTCGAGTGGAAGTTTATAAGAAAAGATCACAAGCCGCTCTTATCAAATGGGAGCAGTTCAAAGGAACTGATACTAGATCCTTACTTGGATATGTGGTTTACTTGATTGAAGCACCATACCAGAATGTCACTATGTATGATGGAAGAGATGCATGTGGAGGAGATGGGTAAGTTTTCTGTATGAAAATATTGCGAAGACTTTTCAACGTATGATCTAAACTGTAATGTTTCAGAAAATGTTGATGGATATATGCATGCGTTGGGTTAGGAATTGTTAATTTTAGGTGTCGTTCATTATTCCACTGGTTGGCTCTGCTCACCAATATGAAGTTGAACAAGTGGGTTCCTTGATAAATCATTTCTTTAGTAGCTGAGAGGAATGGATATGACTCTCTGCCCCTGCTGTAAACAGAATATAATAACTGATTTGCCTGTTTATTTGGAAGATCATTCCATGGTCATATGTTTCTTTATATAACATCGAACATGTTTTCTGGCAACTTAGTTTACATTGTTAGAAACTCAACCAGATCGGGTTATGTTAAGCCGAGTACACACAGTGCAAGGCTGCTCGCTTCAAATGCCTTGCTACATCTGCCTCAGGTCAAGGCAAACGCTGTTGACGAAAATTGCTTACACAAATGATTGATGCTAGTATGCAAACCACCCAAATGGAAAGTAGTCAATATGTTGCCGGCATTAGCGTTGTTTGCCTTGAGGCAAATGCAAAGAGGTACAGACTGTAAAAATGGCTCAGTACCTTTGAGCACTACCGTTTTACCAACAAGCTCCCCGCTCACCTCAATCAGTGCAACCTGAGTGGCTCGTAGCAAGCATCCTGAGGCATTTGAAGCGAGCAGCGTAGCACTTTATATACCTGGCTTTACACAAGCAGCCAGGAGTGCTTGGTAAGCAATAGCGGGAATGGTGATGAAACTCCCCTTGATTCTACTATTTGTATTAACATACCCCCATAATAGTATTTTGTTACGCCCTTGTTGTGTCTAATTAAATTTCTTAATAGCCGTACAAGTAATTTGGAAACAAACATCTTCGATAAGATCCACACTCACTGTTGGTCTTGTATGTCCAAATGTTGTACATTGTCTTGTAAGCTGACACATTTAACTTCCACAAGTCCTTAATTGCCAGATGTTGCATTTAGGTCTTCTATATACTTCATGGAAGTTGTGGCCAATCCTCTAATTCTTATGCGCCTGGCGCATTTGCTAATTCTTTGACTAATGACTTGGCCTTAGTTAATTTTGTTGAAATCCTCACAAGGAGCACGAAAGTCTCAAAGATCTGAACAAATAGAGTTTGAACTTTCATAATAATCAATCAAATCATGAGTTCTACGAGCATACTAATGAGTTATATATTTGAACCCAAATTCTACTAAAAAAAAGAAGATTGTCTACAAAAAATATCTTGAAGATTTCTGAATGGTTGTCTTGAGCACATTCCACTACACTCTACAAAATTTTGATGCATTGCTGCCCAGAATTTCTTTACAGGCTGGATTAGTGTGGTTTTTTGGTTTGATTTGAAACTCGGTTCAATGAATTGAATAAAACCAAGTATAACACTGTAAGATCAATTTTTTGTGCTCAGGTGATTGGAATTGTAAATGTTGGCACTAAATAGCGTCGTAAAGCAACTTTAGTAAGCAGGAGTTTGTTGAAGTTTGACTAATTTTGAGTAATCTTATCAATTATGTGGCATCTACATATTGGGAGATTGATTGGCTGATTTTTTTTTTTATCCTACATCCCTCGCGTTCTTTTGATTAAAACAAATTTTGTCATCTTGCTGGCCAGTACTTTTCACATGCCGATTCCTCTGGTGTTGATATGATATGCAGCATTATTTCATTTGACCAAATTGAGAACTTGTGTTTTGGTAAATGGACGTGAAAACGTAAATGGATCACATGTGCTCACACATTCCCATTGATCCAACAGCAATAAAATTTCATTTTTATTGTTTAATTAAAAGTACTGTTCATAGAATGCAGTTTACAACAAATAAATGTTTATTCATTGTACACTGCCTCAATAACTTGAATCACTGTATAGAAAGTAAACAATATTTTTCAGGTTTAAAAAAAATATCTTCTAGTTCTTTCAATAGGTATTTCTTAATTCACAAATGTTTTCCTTTTTAGCTGGAGGGTGGAGGACGTTTCAACTGAAAACAAAGATTCTTGGATCAATCATCTTCTAGCCAGGCTTAGACCATTTACGCAGTATGCCCTCTATGTAAAAACGTATACTATCGCAACTGAGAAAGATGGAGCCCAAAGTCAAATACAATATTTTCGCACTGCGCCTGACAGTTAGTAAAGTTACTACTTCCCTTTCTCAATGACAGCAAATATTACGATTATAGTGAAGGATTTCAGTACATTCATTCGACCACACTAGCCTACTGTGTGTAGTTATGTGTACATGTGACTTTTATCATTGTTTCAGAACCATCTGAACCTCGAATGCTCAAAGTTTATAAGGATAAAAGTTATGAACTACGAGTCGAATGGCAACCTCCTCTGAATCCGAACGGCAATTTGACGCACTACATTGTTTCTTATGTCCACGAAAAAGATAGTGAAGATACAGTTGAGCAGCGAA
Source organism: Creontiades dilutus (assembly GCA_031894815.1). Lineage (NCBI taxonomy): Eukaryota > Metazoa > Arthropoda > Insecta > Hemiptera > Miridae > Creontiades > Creontiades dilutus. The sequence goes on from JAVIWC010001058.1 coordinate 1,809,396, forward strand.
ATTATTGTAGCGAACGTACGTCATTCTTGAAATTATTCATTTGAATATCAAAACTTTTCTGACTTATGACACTTCTAGAATAATTTGTGAGTTAATAATTACAGCAATTGATCATAACCTGATTGATCGCCAAAAAAATGAGGAACAGCAAACTCAACAGAAAACAAAAGAAACAACGGACGAACCTAAAGAAGAGACTTGTCAATGTCCCAAGAAAGTTGTTGATAACGCACTGCGGGAAAAGGAAATACATTTTGAGGATCAACTTCAAAATCTCATTTATGTTAAAAGGTATGTATTAGTCTGTATGAATTTTGTACAATTGACGCATTACACATCATTTCTATCATTTTTACGTACAGAGGCCATATGTAAAGTCCTTAGGATTCTGGCAGACCTTCTATTGGTTTAACGGTAGCTATGTCACATGGATATTTTGTGCTTTTTTTAATCAGTTGAATTTGCCTGTCCCGCAACCCCCCCCCCCCCTGGTGAATACAAACAGGCATTAAATTTCAAAAGGTCACCTTGGACCCTACATTCCCATCTGAGCACGAACAGTGGTGCCTTCTGAGTTTTGGCAATCAGGTCAATGCTCCTCACGTCGTGATCCAGAAGATGGTATATCCTGTCCTGGAAGGTAAGAGCCTTGGCTCTGGTGTCCACCATCCAGACATCCCTGATCTTCATCTGCAGCATATCAAGGCAATTCTTCAGAACTCCACTGTGCTCAAATGTGAGCTCATAGGCACACGCATGCCTTTCACATTAATTCATTAGAGCCCTACTCCAGAAAACCTGGCGGGCAACCGTCTCCCCAACCACTGTACATGGATAACAATGCACTGGCATACTTGCCACTTTCTTTAGATATTCGAAGTGTAGAGAAAGTGTGAAGAAGAATAGTGGTTCCACTCCTTCTTCCAAGTATACAAAGTAGTCTGGCATATTCCGAGGAATTTTAGCAGCTGGTCGACCACTCCATACTGTTGATACCCCCACACCTGCGCATAGTAACAAAACGGAGCGGACAGACGCCAAGAAGACCTCATACTTCCCACTGAGTGGTACCTGAGGACGCCTCAGCAGGGAGTATTTATATTACCTGAGCTACATTTGGCAGATGCTAGCCTTTCCTTAAGATCAGATGCAAAAGACAGCCCCAGTCAGAGTCACTCCAAGGTATTTGTAAAAACCCATTATTTCCTCGGGTGCTCCATTGGAAGTCCATGACTCAGCAAGTTTCAGCTGTCCACCATATATGTGTACCTATGGTTTTACTTTTGAAAATTAAAATTTCCCTCTGCTTGAAATAATTTATTTTATATTTACCATTAAGCCACTACATAATTCTTTCCTTATTATCTGGTTATTTCCTTGTACAGGAATACAGTTTCAAGGGGAAAACGCAGTACACAAGATCACTTTGGAGAAAGGTCATCCAAACAGAGAGAAGGTTATTATTTTGTAGTTTTTGTTTCTCATTGAATTATTAGGGCTTACTTCAGTAGCGTATAATCTTTAATTGTAATGTGAATCTCATTTACTTTTTTTTCCTCAGGGACACGTGTGAAGTCTGTTATTGTTAACACTACCAGCTACACAATTCAAGACCTTAAACATTTTGCCCTCTATAATATTAAAGTGAGAGCTTGTAGAGAAAAAGAAGATGAAAATGATACGAATACATCTACCCATTGTAGTACCGAATCACTAATTAGTGCAAGGACAATGCCTCGTGGTGAGTTTGATAAAATTGAATTGTGTTTTTATTACATGTCGTCGAAACACTCAAGTTTTAACTGAAGTCAATAAAAATGACGTTCTAACAAATTGTCTAAACATTCAATTTTAGTGACCGCAGATGATTTAGATCCCATGTATCCCATTTGGGAAGTATCAAATGGAAGCACTTCGGAAGTTTTGTTGAGATGGATGGAACCTGCAGATCCAAACAGCCTAATTGTTAACTACGAAATTGAATACCGCCGAGTGGATCATGAAAATGTGAGTTTAGTCATTAAAATACATTTTTTGCGAAGCTTGATTAATTGATTTATCAATTACAGCTTGCAACTAAGGAAACATTGAACTTGTATTTTTTCATGATGCATTTGGGGAGAGGCTGCTCGGTACCTCATCTTTGAACCTTATTGCTCATCTATTTGTTCGTTCCAATTCTACCTAGATGGAGTGAATATAAAAGTCAAGAGTCTAAAGTTGTCAGTCAGTCCCATTGTGTTAGATCTGTTGAATGTTTGAGCTCTCCTGTTTTCTTAAAGCTTAAAACACCCAGTGTCTACTGTATCCGATGATATCTATTCCAATTGTGCTACATTTTTGCTAACATTCCAAGGTATAAAGCAAATTTAGGTAGGGCCTCTCCTTCCTTACATCTTCAGCCAGCTTCTTTGTTTTGACGCATAACTATTTGATCAAACCTTTCTTCAAGCATTCAGTACCATTTGCGAAGATAACTCCCCAGCCAGATATGAAACGATCCAGAAACACCAAATCCCTGCAAGAATGACAAATTATGAGCATGCTAAAACTTGACAACTGCCTTGGCAAAGTCATTGCTCAAAAGGTCAACGTGATAGCATTCCTCAAACTTGGAAAATATAAATTTAGTAAATTCGACCAAATTCGTGGCTGCTAGATGCACACAAAATCGTTCTGGCAAAAAGAGGTGAGATGTGGTGTTCAACTACCCCATGAGGGCCCCTCCTCTCCAATACCCTCCTAGACACTGAGGAAGAAGGTAAGGAACGTCAATAAATTGAGTATACCCCCACACTATCTAAAAGCAATAAATCCAGTACATTATTATGTGCTTTTGGTAGATAATTGAAGCTTCAGAATTTTGAAAATGGATCAACATCACTCCATTCCACACTAGGAATGTTATAATCGCCCACAATAACAATTCTGAAATGAGGCTAGACGTAGATTATTGCATCCTAGCTCCAGCAGATGAGATTCAAGGAGTGATAGTGGCTGATACCCTGCAGATAGATACAAAAGAAAACTAACCTGAAATCTGATATCTTGACAAATTTGTGATCAGCAGAGCATCTTGGATGACACTGGAATGAACGATCTGTTCCTGACATAGCTGGTTGATTCTCCCGTTTCTGGCGAAATTGGGGTTTCAAAGTCCACATAATTGGATTTAGACTTTCGAAAGAATTTTTTTCCATGAATCCCTTCTAATTATAAATATTACTTGTTATACCTACAAAAAATCCAATCATAGAAATTCGTTGTTCAGTAGATTCAGTACTATAATTGTGATCATTGTAGTGAGTGAATAACTTAGCATCTGAAGAAATTACTGAATGAGTGCTGAAATGATCTTTTTTGGAATAATAAACTTGGAAAAGATAGAAATTGTAATAGTAGTTAGTTACGCAACAAACCTCAGGAATTTCAAACTTTGTGATAGGAATGCTGAAAAAAATCCTTTTTTCAAAAAAATTGTATTGGCTCTTTCCTAATTATAATTCTCAACAGATTTTCGTTATTCTTATTTTGCTTGATTTACTCCAGTTGTGCAAGAATCCTCAGAAATTTGGTTTTGATGACAGGAGGGCTTTGATCGTCAATCATCTCAATCACTGCTCAAGCGAGAATTATCTCCTGATTCTTGTCATTCTTCTTTTGTTCAAATTAGATTTTGGTTTGGTATTTTAACGTAATTCAGAACTTTCAAATTGTATTATGGAAGGTATAGAATGGGTGGGGTATTGGCGATTAATTGCTGTATCTTCACTATAGTTTTATTGATTTTTAAACACTAGTTTGCTTGACCCCAATTTTAGTTGATTTGTGCCACAAACCTCTGAAAATTTTAATTTGTCGTCTATTGGATGATATAGGTGTGTAAATTTTCTTGCTTGTTTTTTGTTCGATTAAGAATTTTGGCCTAGTTTTGTTAACTTTTCACATTACATTATGGTATGTTTACGATTTTAACGTTAAGAAAGAACTAAACAGAGAAGAGCAAATACGAAAAATGAGAGATTAAAAAAAAATTTTGATTCCATGGAAGCCTACCTCTACAATTAGGGCTTACAGATGCCTTTGTCGATACGTTTTCAGTTTTGTGTCACTATAATTCAATCATTTTCTCACAACACCTCTGCAAAAGCCTTGCGTAGAATTCTGTGTGCAAAAATTGTGAGTCAAAATGTATGAGAAAAAGTTGTGCGGAAAACGTCAAGTAGTAATGTCGTCTCATGTATCCTTCCATTTTATATAGTTGATCTAAGTGTATTCTCTAATTGTTTCATCTGTGGGTTCTGTTGGACTCAAATCCTTCAGGGTGCTAGGAGCTCTCCCTATTATAAGGCATAGCAAAAGTTATAACTACCCCTAATGACATCACCCTTCTGCCTAAAAGATTCAAAATATCTGCTTATTCATGTATTTCCATCTCTAACTATGAAAAAGACTGTAAATTGGTGCTTGAAGAACTTGTAACATGAAACTATGATGCAGTTTTTATTTGTTCTACTTATTTGTTTGTATGTATATTTCACAGTACAAACCAATCATTGAGTGTGTAACTAGTAAGCAGTTCCAAAGCTCTGGTAATTTATACATTCTTCGCAATTTGAGTCCTGGAAACTACAGTCTTCGGATAAGTGCAACATCTTTAGCACGTAAAGGAAATTGGACTACCCCTAAATTTTTCTTCATCGAAGTACGTTACAGTTGCCCTATTTTCTACTATATGTGCATAATTCTCCTTTGTTTATTCTGTGTTGTGCAAACTTAATTTGTGTTTCTCATTTACTTGTTTTAGGAAGACTCGACATTATCGTTTTTGCACTGGGCCTTGGTCATTCTCTCTATTCTATTTATTATTATGATATTTGTCGTATTTTACTTCAGAAAGCAGTACACACAAGTTCCTAGTAGAAAGCTCATTACATCAGTAAATCCTGAATATGTTCCTACAGGTAACGTCTCTTAATATTTTGTTGTTTAATATACCTATTGTTGTTTGTTTGGGTTGCATCACATTTTCTTGAACTACTGCTTATTTCACCAAACGATATGTATTTTGTATACAATTCCACAAGTGCAGGTGATACAAGTACCAGTGTCTATTTAAGGTACAAGTAGAAACAAATATAATTGATTGAACAATGAACAGAGAGTTTAATTCGTGCTTTAGCCAAATGAAACAGAAAACGTCCACGTGTGGATATTTTCTTGCCGGGTCCTGACCAGGTTTTGTCCAAAAAAGGGTTAAACTGTCAAAAATATATAATTCAATATTCCTGTTACTGAACACGTCTGTTTGCGATCCATTGCTTCCTCCCTATTTGCTGGAAAGTAGTTCTGAAAATGTCACACCTAACACATCTCTGAGGCATTGAGGAACCCTTGCACTCATAATTTCAAAATGGGCAGAGAGTACCGAGCCTTTGCATAAAAAGAGCAGGCCCAATTCATGTTTGTGCTAAACCGTACTGTTATTTTCATGATAACGTTAAATCAGTTATGATATTATCGTTGTCTCCGTGAACTAATGGATGATTGTATATCCTAAAATGATGATAATGAGTGTTAATATAATAAAAATTCAATCTTTTGGTTTGTAGAAGCAGATTTCTATTGTGAATAAAGTAACCTATTATATGAATGTTTCTTTTTCAGTAATTAAAACATTGCTGCAAAACATTACATTTATATCATCAGACAAAGATGAAAATAGAGGAGTAGGATCTTCATTTCTAATAGTTATGATAAATTAATTACAAAATTGGAAAATCTGCAACAAATGATTGCCACATGTATTTTGTACAAACAGGAACAGAATTATTTTCCTTGATTTTTCAATTAATTTTCTGTGGGAAACAGATAAGCGAGAAGAGCAGCTTTGCCGTGATTAGTTGGTGATCTTCTTCCCAAGTAAATTCTCCATTACCTGCCAAGATTGGGTTTTGACCAGGCCTTTGTCACGGTGGTAGTTGTAGTCCTGTTCTGGTGTGTTCATAGTTGATCATTATTTCAGTTTATGAGCCTGACGATTGGGAAGTGCCCCGAAGTCGTGTGAAGTTACTGAAGGAAATTGGTCAGGGATCATTTGGAATGGTTTATAATGGAATTATGAAGAGTGCTGATGGTACGCAAGATCTACCATGTGCAATTAAAACTGTAAATGTGCAGGCTGCAGACAGAGACCGCATTGAGTTCCTCAATGAAGCTTCAGTTATGAAGTAAGCTATCCACTGTTAGCTAATTACTTTCGTCTGAATGTGATAATTACTCTCCATCAATGGAACCCGATTATAATGTCTGTATGCATTATTGTGTTTTAATCATGTTGTGATTTCTTTTTAGAGCTTTTACCACGCATCATGTAGTCAAACTGTTGGGTGTAGTTTCTCAAGGCCAACCTACACTTGTCATAATGGAGTTGATGGGATTAGGTGATCTCAAATCTTATTTACGGTCATGCCGACCTGAACATGCTGATGAGAATCCCTCTTTGAAACCCCCCTCCCTTAAGGTAATTGAAGATATGTGATTTCACTTGAATGTGTGCATTCCTTCCAGAACAAAAAAACCCTGAATAATTTCACAGAAAACAGGGTGTTACAAGTCAAGATCTCCCCCCTTAAAATTGGTAAAAATGCGAGTGCGCAATGAACTTTGTTTTTCCGAATACAAACCCATATTTTTTTTTTATTGCTGATTTGGATTCTACCGGTAGTCTAGTAGGATTAACAGTTTCTTTGATGATTGAAAATTGGTATTGACTTAACTTCCATCCAATCTCACGCAATCCACTATGCAGACCTTCACTTTCCCTCTTCCACAGACTAAGTCAGTTGTAACGGAGTTATGGAAACCCATTTCAATAAAAACGGAGTAAATATAGAACGTTGTCTATATTTCCACGAAAATGATGAGTGACAGTTATATCAATTTCGACGGTTAGGTCATCAACAAACCTGAACATCAGTAACAAACATGAACAGTTCATTTAACTGTGTGCTCATTATTTCCATGGAAATGTAGACAGCGTTCTATTTTACTCCGTTTTTATTTCCCTCTTCCATAGTTGCTCTCAGCTACGAATTTTTTGACTTGGAATTTTCCAGTAATGTTGATGATTGCTGAGAAACAGCTTAATGTCGTTTGGATATTGGTATGATAGCAAAGCTTACTACAATTGATATCAAGCGTAAAGATGGTTCAGCTAGGGTTCTAATCATTCTGTGCATATCCAACAAGGATCTTGATTTATCAAGGAGTAAAAGTGCTCTAGAATAGATGAAAGCTCTTGGCATAATATTTGTGTGGTGTGGTACATTCTCGAAGATGCCTTTCAACGAAATCTTCCAACATTGAGAAATATTTTGACAGGGTGGACCTGATGATCATTTCATGAAGTGAGAGAACTTTCAAACCTCAGCACCAACTTTGTCTAATCAGACACAGTTTGTTACTTATTATTATTGCTGGGTGGATATTATATCATTGTTACAATTCTAGATACTGTGTTGGATGTGACTATGGAGTTTGCGAAATTGAGATGCACAAAGGAGAACCATGTAGGACACTATCAACACAATCAGTGTAGATGGGAAATTGTGAACCCAGGGGTGGTATTCATTTTCGGAAAGTAAAATGATTTACAATGCACTTTCTAGTCTTCTGAGTGGAGGAGAAATGCCAAATAAAATCGCAAATTTTTACTTCTAATTTTACTGTTGGTGTTACCTGAAAGACCTACAAGAAATATTGAGTACGAAAAATGAGTGAAAAGTATCCGTATCTACTTTCAGAGAATCTTGAGGATGGCTGCAGAAATAGCAGATGGAATGGCTTACCTTTCTGCTAAAAAGTTCGTTCATCGAGATCTAGCTGCTCGCAATTGCATGGTGGCAAATGATCTCACTGTGAAAATTGGAGACTTTGGAATGACTCGTGATATTTATGAAACTGAATACTACAGAAAAGGTAGCTATCTATATAGTGTTGTGCCCCACTAACAATTGTTAGGGCCCTTTGCCCAAAATATTAGATTTCAGTTTTTTTCTTTCAATTTAAAAAAATATATATACTTTGTTTATTGAAACTTCCTAAAATCATTCTATCTAATGTCAGAATTTTAACTAATTCTTCAAATTCCGCTGAATTCTCAACAAAATACATCATTTGATGAAATGTAAACTGAAGACCATAATAATAATCCTTTTTAATTCCATTTTCCGGTCATCAGTGACTATTTTGATTGGATGTCGCATTTATATGACTTTCTGTTAAGATCATTCCCATATTGATGTTTTTTTTTTTTTTGTTCGCTTCGAATTTCTCTTTCCACCTTAAACATTTGTGGACATGATTCAAAGTTTTTGAGATCGAAGTATTGAATAAAAATTACTTTTGAGTAGTGTACATTTGTCTGTTCAATGAGGGTAATATTACAAATCACAAATTGTCACCATGAGAAAATATTCCGAAGGAAATGTACAAATTTGAACTTGTAATCAATTTTTTTAAATGTCATCAATTCCACAAGATCAGAATATATTTTATTATGAATTGATGAAATAGAACAGACTTCCAGTGTGACATGAGTTAATTGAAATATATTTCAATATGAACATATATGTTCATTGTCCACATGTGTTTTGGTTTCCACCAACATCATTTTAAACTGTTTCCTGGAGTTTGACGTAGAGAATTGATAAATGAGCCGCTAGTCCAGTTAAAAGACCTGTTGATTTGGAAAACAGTTGTAACATGTGAAATTCAGGCTTTTCACATTCGAATTTCCGGAACATGGAGTAATTACTAATTTTGTATTGACTGGCAATAGTTATATTTTCAGGAACCAAGGGATTACTCCCAGTGAGATGGATGGCACCTGAAAGCTTAAAAGATGGCGTTTTTACTTCTCAATCAGATGCTTGGAGTTATGGTGTAGTTCTCTATGAAATGGCGACTTTAGCGTCTCAGCCTTATCAGGTACTCATTTACATTTCATTTCGCTGTTACAGGTGGTGGACTTGCAAGTTATATCAAGGCAGTAAATATACTCCATGAAAATGTTGAACAATGTACTTTTAAAATTGCATGAATTCGATTGTTCATTCATAAAACTCCAATTTATTGTGTACAATAATTAAATACAAAAAAATCCAGCCATCAAAAGCATTTTTCTGAAACAACTCCGTTATTATTTAAGGTTTTAAATATTTAAAAAAAATCAAGATCTCAAAAACTTTCTATGTAATATGGTACTTTTGTTGTTTGATTCAGAAGTTCTGTGAACTGAATGAGACCTCCTGGGTTATTGTACTATCATCTGTTACCTCATTTTATGAAAAAATTAGGAGGGTTTTCTTTAATGGTAGGACTTTGGGAAGACTAGTAGCTGGCTACAGCCCTCTGAGCGTTGTGAATACTAGAAGAATGTTTTTATAATATCCATAATGCTGTTTCCCAAGCCTATATTCTGCAGAGTAACAGGTTGAAGAGAACGAGCAGAAGCAGCTAGCTTCTCTAGAGGCTAGAGCTTAACTTTACTGTCCATTCTGTCTTGATGATTGAGTTAAGTCTTTTTGGATTTGCTTAGACATTGGAAAATAATGTTTAGGGACGTTTAGAGATGGTAGATGGAGAGTCAGGCCTATGGCCTTAACTGCCCCACCCATCCTTTCCCATATCTATAAATCCATAATCATATTTTCCTAATCTATAACAAAGTCCAAAAAAAATAAACTGCCCTCAAATCTATATGTGGTACAGGGGAGAGTGTTTGAATGTGCAAAAAATGAAAAATAATAAGTGTTGTCATCTAGGGTCAAACCTATGACCTCTCTCACTGCAGGATGATACGTTACCAAAGTGCAGAGTTGGGAAAAAAGTAATTACAATTACTAATTACAGGTACCTAATTGGGGAAGTAATTGCAATTAGCAATTACTCGGGTAATTAGTAGTTGAAACTGCGCAATTACTTCTCACAACTAAGTAATTGGTAGTTGTAATTACTTTTAATGCAATTAACAATTACTTGGGTATCTTTGAAGGCCTCGAAAATCCAATTTTTTACCCATATGTCCACCCAGGGGATGCAACCATGGGTTGACAGGCTGCCACACTTCGGGGCACAACTAAAACCCAAATTGAGTCTCTGTACAAAATTTGGAATTTTTCGTAATTAAATTATTGCAGTAATAACTCTAGAATCAGTTTAGTAATTGAAAAAAGTAGTTACTCGTTCCCCAATTACCAATTAAAGTAATTGGTAATTGAGTTTTAACTACCAAGTAGTGTAATTGGTACTTAAAAAGTCATTCATTACCGAAAGTAATTAATTACTTCCGAACTCTGCCAAAGTGAAGTTTGGTCAACATCTGCAATGAGCGGTAGCATAGGTGCACAACATATTAACTGATAGCTAGATGAGACGTCATCTCGAGTGTGGCAGAAGGGAGTTTACAGGTATTGGGACTGATTCCTTCTCTTTATTAATTCGTTATTCCAAGTAATGAATGAAAAAAAAAACTTCTTCCAAAGGTTTTGGTTCATGTATCAAGATGTAAATTTAAAAAAACGAACAATACTGAAAATCTTCCCAAAAAAAGCATTTATTTACATCCAGCATCCAAGGAAAGAAAGAATAAAGAAAACTGCGTTACTGTCAATGTTAAAAACTTATTGCTCATAAAAATACGTGAAGCTAAGATTTTGAGCTGGAAGAATAATATGCTGCTGATGAACAAATGCTGTTTTGCCAGCTCATAACCTTATCTTTGCGTCACTTTATGATTAAATAATCTTTAAAGTTGACATTCTTCATGATTTTTTTTTTAAAGACTGATTTTTCTTCCACTTAGCCCTTAATTTGTAGCGTTTTCAATCCTGCTTCTTTTATTTTCTTCAATTGGTGCGAACTGAATGAAATATTTTTGTGAAACACACATTTTTTTTCTGATATGGGATGGGAAGAACCCCTGGTCATTGAGACCACTTTGATCTAGTGTGACACACACACACATGGTATGGCAACAAATAATCCCTGAAAATATAATAGTCGTACAGGTAATAACTTCGTAGGTATGGGGTTCCAAAATTAAGGCATTCACATACAGTGGTATTAGGGACTGCTCCTCACAAGTGAGGATTGAGAGTATGGATTGGGAACATTCTTTGATTTCCATTACCTTCATTGATCACATCCAAATTCAGTACAGGGTAAGCTAATTACTGTTTCATATTTATTTCAGGGCTTGTCAAACGAGCAAGTTCTCAAGTATGTTATTGAGGGAGGCATCATGGAACGACCGGACAAATGTCCCGATAAACTGTACAACGTAATGGCTATTTGCTGGAAACATAAACCTTCAGCTCGACCTTCTTTCCTTGAAATAATCAGTATGCTACAAAATGATTTGGCTCCTGACTTTCAAGCCGTATCATTTTATCACAGTGAAGGTGGAGTTGACCTCAGAATTACTATGAGCACTGAAAATACTCCTTTGAGGGTATCAAGAGAAATTGAAGACTTTTCTTTGAGTGATGACGAAGACTTTAAAGATCCTCATTCAAGTGTAAGTAGCAAGGTTAGTAATGGAAGTACAACTCCAAATGGCTATATACCTCAGTCTGTGGTCAAAACCACAAAATGTTGACAAAATGTCTATTTGTCAAAACATATTTTGTAAATGTGTAAATGAACCGTAATGTAACTGGCAGTATTTGTAGTTTTAAAGGCTGAATTATTCGTTGAATGAAATTCAGTCCAGAAAATAATGTACATACTGTTTTGTATATAGCTCAAATTTGATAATTTATTATGTTTTGCTCTGGATGAGATATGTACATCCAGATACATAACGTTGATTACTATTGTTACAGTGGCATTGTCATGTGAAGATCCAAACAGATTTAAGAAGTAATTTGGTTTATTTAAATTTTTGTAACAGGTTCCATTTGATACTTTGGTAAGTTCTCGATTCTGGTTAATGGCTTTACAGAACAAATCTCGTGTGAAAAACTTCCTTTTTAGTTAGTGAAAGATGCATTTATTTTGTTTAAATGAATTCGTACTTTTTTCCATCTATGTAGTTTCAAATACGTAAGTCTACTATAAATTTCGCCATAGTTCAATCGTTATGACTAAAAACAAGGAAGATGTAATTCATTATTACCGAAATTGGAATGAATGATTTTCTAGCGACACTTGAGAGATTACTTGAAAACAGAATCTCTGCTCTTCAGCAATCTGTACTTGAACGCTTATGCTTATCTGCCTCAGGAGAAGATATACATTAATTCACACTGAATAAAATTATTGGTTCTAAAAAATTGAAGTTCTATGGCTAGAATGTCATTGTACGTATTAATTATTTTTCTTTAGTTGTTGGTTTCACAAGCAAAAACCATCCCTCCCAGGCTAATTGTAATAACGACTTTGTTCAGACTGTTTGTTGTGCACCTACCTCCTTCTGTTGTTGAGTGTTTCCTTATTATGAATAATATATGCATGATTTTTCAATCATCGATCTAAAGTTTAGGTAACACTAACATAGTAGGCTTTAATTAGTACAAATGAAATAGTATAAGATTATATGAATTCCTATTTTAATGAAATTGATGAAGCAATAACAAATTAATCATTATAATGGCCTAAGTTAATTTATGAGTTGCCAAACAGGAGTGTAAATATTTATGTACGCGCATTCTGTTATGTGCATGTAAATATTGTGAATTATTGTAAATAAAACCAAGTATTTCCTCATTGATGTTGTTTTATATCATTTTTAACTGACTTTTCAGTTTTGTTCAAGTACAGGTTAATGATTATTAGGTCATGTGTATGTATCTCAAGACGGGTACGTACCTAGTATTCTTGAGAGCTATGTAACATTCTTGTAAAAGTGCATCTGCGCAAGTTCAAAGCAATGCATAAAATATTGAAAAAAGAATATGCCTAATTCTAATAATTCTCTGGTGCCAATCCTGCCTGTGCCTATCCTATTTTAATTGTATAACTGATACCTTCCTATAATAAAACATCAGATACCCTCATTTTTTAGTTTATTTTTTCTAAAATGCAAGTTAGTGAGTGGTTGATTGTTCTTGTATCTACTATGTGTAGTTAGAGTGGAACGTTTCCATCACAGTTCATAGTTAGCTACACAAGTTGCTAGTTTTGTTTAAACTCTTGTCAACCCTCAGTATGACCACTTCAACAGGAATAAAAGATACTGTTGAGAGATTTTTCCCTCAGTCCGAGTTGTGCTTGGGTGTACGATAATGACAAGTTCATTTATTAATTTATTTGTTAACAGAAAGATTTCAATAACTCTCTTCTGCACTGTGTCTGGTTGTCAACTCATGAAAAATGAATTATGGTATTCAGCTTCAAGTACCAACAATTAGAATAAAACATGGTGAATTGTAAATTGATGAGGACCTTAAAATATAGGACAGGAGCAAAATATATCTGATACAAAGGTAAATGTTGAATTGCTGACTTATCAACTTGCTTAACGACGTCAAACCCCATCATGTAAAAAGTTTATGTCATTGGTATTGGGGGTTTGAATTTGACTCATGATCACAATTTAAATTAAATAAATAGGTTCGGTTTGAATATGATTGAATGAAGGTAGAATCCATCCATTTTCATGTAACTAAGAATAAGAAATTTTATTGGATAAATGAATATCTGAATTGGAATGAAATGAGTTCAAACCACGCTGGTTGAAGTATGTTTAAATTCAAATATCTATGACTTTGAAACCAGTTACACTCAAAATTGAATACCCAGTATTGTCAGACTGAAAATGAAATTTTATTTAAATGTTTTTTTTTTTTTTGCTTCTCTTTAATTGAGGATGGGTGCCTTTATATTTGTGCTACTGTTTGAAATCTTGATGCACCCTGTGGTAATGTTCTAAAACATATTGTGCCCAGAACCGTGTAATGTATAATTTATTCACACTACCGTCCATTTACATGCCAATATTTGACAGCAACATTCATTGATATTTCTTAAACCAAGAATTTTCCTGATTCATTTTTTTCTTTTAGACAATAAAAGTGTTCTAATCGTTCCTTATTTCATTTCTTTCTTTGTACATATATTTATATATATGTGCTTTACCTATTCCTATTAGAATGTTGCTCTCAATGATTCTCAGTATTCCTATTAGTTGCATACCGCCATTCCTGAAGTGGGAAAACAGTAGCCAATGAGTATCAAGGCAGCAGATCCATCATGAAGATTTGCATTGATGGAATAATAGGAATTGGAATTCATAAATGAAGAATGACTCAAGAAAGTCAAATGAATAATCATTGTCTTGATCCTATCAAATCCTTCACTAATATGCTTCACGTATATCTCAAGCTCAGGCTCCCCACAGAGTCCCAAAGCTGGAAGAAGGAATTAAGGAAGTGAGGACCATTGTGACCATTGGGTATGATCCAATCAACAGCAGTATTGTCACCAGAGATCTGTTGGTATCAAGCATTGTGTTAGGAGCCTGACGTTCATCGGAGAATAATATGCAGGGATTTAACATAAGATCAGTATCTGAGCTAACTGGTCTTGGAAATATTTGATTTTTTCCCTCTTCATCTGACTCCGAAACTAAGTCATTAGACACTCCCGTGTTTGCATAATGTCACTCACCCTTCTCAGAATCATCTTGTTTATCTTGGGTCTGACGCTCCGAAAATCAGGTCAACGTACAGGATTATTCTATTATGGTATTCAGAAATAACTTCTGGCAAGCAAGCATAGGTATGATTTTAGTTTTAGTCGCTACAGGTCACCATTTCTTGGCCAGTGCTACTGTGTACAAGTGTTGACGAAGATGCCAAAAAGGACAAACGATCAACAAGTACAACAGTCAGAAAGAGCCTTGACATGAGCATTGAGAGCTAATCACCCTCAATGACAATGATTAGGTGGGTGTGATGCTTTATCAATCTTTTGTGCACAAAGCTACACAAAAGTAACCATAGAAGCATATACAATCTAGAAACCAGACATCAAGAAATAATTTCTCAAATAACTGTGATCAAGATTTTCTGTCGAAATATTAAACGTTTTCCTCTCTTGATTTATTGGTCTCATTCTTGAAAAAAACTGGTCGGATTTATAGTTCAGCAGAACTAGAAAAACAACTTATTCACGTTTGGGTATGTATGTGTTTAAAGTTATTGTACGCACCAAGAGGAATGAGTTGAAAAAAGCACTAGATGTTATTTCAACAAGGTTATTCGAGTAAAACAACTTCAAATTAGAATGCAGTGTTAAGAAACGTGGATTCCAAGTAAAGGGAGTGGAGGTTAGCAACGAACAGAGTCTCAGCAGCCAGGCTAGCGATATTTGAGGGGGTGGTATGCTGAATCAGCAATTTCCAGCTGAGGTTTGGGACTATGGAACACCTTCCTCCCTGAAGAAATTTTCTCAAGGTTGTTGTTTTGATTTGGGGAGCGATACATTTTGTGTTTGTTGATAAGATTGAAGTTTGCTGAGTTGATTGTTGAGTCTTACGTCCGTAACATTAAAAAATTCTGATTACACACACAAAACATAATAGGTAGAAATGCACTGTAAAATACACTGATTACATAAAACTTGCGGTGGTTACCTAAAACTTACTCTGGTTACATAAAATATGCTGATTATTTTCAATGAATTACATATTACTTATACCCGAATTACACTAATTGCATGCTAAGAATTACATATTAAGATGCATGCAATATCCTACATTACTGTGGTTACGTTTACCGAGTGTTAGTGCCACGTTGTTTACAGGGTAAGTTCTGGATTTGAGAATGTGTAAGCAAAAAGGTATAATATAAAGAAGTACAACAATATTGTCCTTCAGCTGGAAAGAATAGCGGGGCACTAATCAACAGTTTTGCGGTTGTGTTCCATTTGATTGTGTTTGAGTTGGACGTTATCTAATTTCTTGAATTCCATATCATCGGATAGGATAGACATTTGAGTAAAATTTAGGTGGAGGGTAGGCTAAGTATGTTTGGTTTGGCAATATTAGAGCTTCTACTAAACAGTGGAATTCCATGGTATATAGTTGGGCCTTTATCTGGGTTAAACAGATAGGTTCCTTCTAGTGTTTTTGTTCCTGCATTGTGATCATTTTCAACTTCTAAATGATCTGTAGTGGATACAATCAGTAGTTGATTCGTTTCCTGTATTATTGTGACATAATTATTAACGTTCAATAATTTGGTGAATTGACATGGCTTGAATAACAGTCGAAATGTTTGTGACAAATGCATCAGTTTGTGAGGGGAATGACGTTTCCATTCACTGGGTTTTTAAAAATATATTTGTGATTGGGTATGATTGTGTTGAAACCATATGATGTGGAACAAGGGACAGGATACGCATAAAATAGTTTATCACTAACGATTTCATAGATTGTTGAGGTTAAAAAGTACACTACGCAGTTGGTACGGATCGTTCATTTAACATTGATTAGTGTCTCATAAGTTATAATATCTGTTACATTAACTGGTAAATAAAAGAAAGCAATCACTGCGTGTCTTACTGACTGAACACCCTAGGAACATAAGTAAATGCGTGTAGTTTAAGGGCACACAGCCGTTCTTAACCTATAGTTGACTAGCCACCTTGTGGATTGTCCAAGGGTACGTAACTGCAGGTTACTGAGGTTTTTACGCAAAGGTTTTGGAGGCAGAGTGCACTCAGAATGCTGTGAGGCGGCATGAAGTAAGTATGTGTTAGATTTATACTTTCAACTTGACAAATTTGTGCCTTGAAGAGGAGATGCAAAAATAAGGCTGGCTGAAATGTGTGTGCACAGGTAACAATGAATAAATGGGGGTTGCAGCAGGAATTTAATAATCTTAGTACTACTTTACCAAAACGACATGTCTTGACTGCTAGGCGTCCTTTTACGGCAGTTAACACGATCCCACGTGAGGGAAATGTATCGGAGTCTATCTCAGGGCTGGTGGGTAACGATATGTTCGATTTAAGCACTAAGCAAGACAGTTCACACATACAAAAGGTTCACTAAACTTTGCACCACTTCCACAAATGGGACTACTGTTCTTAACAAAACTGACATCATGGTGGCAAAAAGACTTCTGGTCAGGAGCAGAGGGATGAAAGGGCTGTCCCACCCTGCACCCCCACCCCAGACCAGAGCTCTCCCTCACTCCAGCAGGCTACTGGATAGGGGAAACAATCCTGCCAACCCTGAGCCAGGGTATCTCCTGCGCACTGCAACGGTGCCTCTTTTGGTTCAAATTCAACCATGGGAGACTTACAGCTATACAGAAATATCCAGTCTCTCAACTCTTACAAAATTATATAGATGGTAATGTAATTAGAATAAGTAATGATTAACAGGAAGGTGTCACACACATTTTGCTAATGACTAATGAATATTGATAGCTTTTTAAGTACCTTCCTACCAGTGGCAAGGCGTGATATTTTTGCTAGGTCATTGCCAGTGGCGGCAATCAGTAACTAGAAGTGGGGGGGGGGGGACTCTGGGGGGTACTCCCACAAGCAGAGAAGGGGGTCCGGAAATTTTGAAAAATTACCTGACAAAAATGCCAATCTAAGGTATTTTTGTTGTATGAAATTCACGTTTTTTATTGTTGGAATCAGTGCAAATGCAGCTTTGAAGGACACTTTTTGAACCAAAATAATTATTGCTCAACAATAATTTTTTTTCAAAAGATTACCTAATATAATTGATTTAACCTGCCTTACTTTGAATTAAATGAATAATAAAAAGCTTTTTCTTATTTAAATGTACATGGTAGCCACATTTCTATCCAAACTTTTCTTGGTTGTCCATTATATAAATGTTTTTATAATCAATGGTTGTAATGAAGATAATAATTTATTGTCGAAACTCAAATCGCGTCTACTGTTCTTCAGTTATTTATCCGGAGTTAATTAATTACAATAAAGGTTACTGAGCCTCGTCAGCTAAACTAGACCGTATTACCACTTTGCCACTTCAACGTCTATAAACCCTGCCTTAAGGTTGAAAATCCCTTGCTACGGTAACCCTGTATTTGTGACTTTGAACCAAAATTCCACAAACGCCACCAAAAAGTCACAAGAGCTCCCGAAGGTTGCAGGACGTCCCCAAAGTTGCTTGTTTGAGCACGATCCTTGAAGCGATTTGATTGGTCAATGTGAGGAGGGGGCCCT
The DNA here is from genome assembly GCA_031894815.1 of Creontiades dilutus. NCBI lineage: Eukaryota > Metazoa > Arthropoda > Insecta > Hemiptera > Miridae > Creontiades > Creontiades dilutus. The sequence goes on from JAVIWC010001058.1 coordinate 1,827,612, forward strand.
CTGCGATGGGTACTGGGGGGGATGAGATACGCAGAATGATAGAGCTTCCACACAAGTGCTAATGTCGCCAATGAGGCGATAATTGCGCCAACTGCGAGGATGAACATTTCTTTTTTACAAAGTGGAAATTGTATATTTAACATAAGTATCAACTAATACATTAAACTTATTAAATCGTCTGATCATCGCAGAATCCAGAGATGACCACAGCCTTTGCCACAGTTTCCTACCTACCTACGTATAAAACTAATGACGTTTCCAATTTCACATTCTGAGATACAAAATGTTAGTAATTGGCATTGTGAACAAAATTACACCTGGAAATGGGTAATCACCGCTGTATGAAAAAATTAACATGTCCACTATATCACACACCAAAAATAAAGTCATCAAAAGATAATTAAAAGATCTCGTTTTTGGTTTACACGGTTCCTAATGAAGTAAATGAGGAATCAATCAAAAAATGGTATCTTTACTTACCTTTAGAATCTTTTCTCTCAAGGTCAAGACAAAAACTTTTATTGGAACTTTTAGAAAATTACCAATAGTGGAAGCTGGCAAGATGTAAATGTCGGTAAGATGAGAAGTATTGTTGTTTAGTGATGGTTGGATCTAGAGTTGACCAAGTCCAGGAAGGAATCTGGGAAAAGGAAGTGTTGATCTGGGATACTATGACATCCATTTAGTTCTCATAAAAAAAGAACTTCGAACAGAACATATCTATTTGGTCGTTCTTCCATCAATAATATTGGTAGCATTTTCGGTCATTGGCACATTGATAGGGTTCCAATATCTCTAGAGAGAAAAATGTCGTTTAAAATTTTGATTTTGGTGAACAAACATCATCCATATTTTCTTTAGGACGATGAAAAAGAAATGAGAAGATTGACTTAATGAAATTTATAGTGGTTTGGCAATTAAGGCACAACTTTTACCGTAAGAAATATGAAATTCGACTATCTACCCAAGTACGGCACTAATCGCGAATCCCCAACATCATTTGTGTTAGCAAATGAATTCATATTTGAAGTGTTAACCTATACGTAGGGTGTATCAGACAAGGTACGCAGTACTTCCCCCACGTATTTTACAACCAATTCCCAACAAAAGTGCCTCTTAGCGATTTATTATGTCGCTTAGTTTTTGAGTTATTCCACTTCTAAAATTTTTTTCGTGTTTTCGACCTTGGCCAAACCGTTTTTTTCGCTCACATCAAGTTGGCAAAAAATCACTCTACAAAGCAAACTTCAAAAAAAAAAAAAAACTTTAGAAAGAAGGTTTTTCAAACGTTCAGTTGGGTAACCTGTTGTACCCAGGGCCACTTTTTCTTCTAATCGTAATTTGAGTATCAAAGTACTCTTATTTCGTGATAGTTTTAAATTTTATCGTTAAAGCAACTCTTTAGTAACAATTCCCATTCGCTTAATTATTTATCAAGTCATTGTTTTTTGTACAACAGCATGTTTTTGAAGAAATGGGAAAGTGGCCCAGGGTACAACACTCCGTTGTACTCGGGGCCAGAGGGTGTTGAACCCAGGGCCACCAAAGTTGATCACTAACTTTGGAAGAAAATACGCCAAAAACTCGAATAGCCGCTGTATTTATAAATTAAAATAACATATTTGATATCACATTGATATTTATACAAGATCTGATACTCCTTAAAATCACTTTGCTGGTCCTACATAGGAATCACATACTAAAAACACAGCCTGACTTGAGGTAGAATAGATTTTGATTAGGCATAGTTCCAAAATCGTATTAATCACAGCTTAGAATGCTGTCAAGGCATTTTAATAAGTAACACTGTTAACACGGGGTGGAAAGTAACCTATACACTTATAGCCACTAGATCAGAGTTCTGATTTATAACTTTCACAGTGCACTGAATCACAGCCTTTTAAGTAGCAAGAAAAAAACATTTTTTTGTTGAATTAGGTACGGAAAAAGATCGACATTTCAACATGAGAAGTTGAGAAAAATTCCATTTTGATGATTTTTGAGGCTAATTTTGAAAATCTTATCAAGTCTATTACTAATGTTTATTATTGAAAATAAAAACGAAAAATTGTGAGCTGTAAATGTGAGTCTTTAGTCAAGGTTAAAAATGGTTAGAAGAAGCAGGGAAATACTTAAAAAAGAGGCTTTATCATCCCCACTGTAGGGCACAATCTTATAAGTTTACATAAATGTAAACTCAATGGTTGTATGGATGGTCCAAAATAAATCATCTGAGGCTCTATCAAGTATTTCCAAGGGTAATTCTCATTGAAATGTATGTGAACGACCTTTTCATTCCATGGGGTTGTTCTAGGGCTCAAGTGGGTGCCGTGCGATGTGGATTTGCTTCATAAAGTCCTTGAGACCAGCATCCAATTTCTTGATGGCTTCAAGAAGAGATGAATGAATTTCATGTTTCACAGTGCTTTTACTTTTAGCCTCGTCCTACGTGAGCGGGAGTCGGGCGATTTAAGCGTTACTGGCGAGTGCCAGCGTTTACAGAAAGAAACGTCACTAGTGTCCTATGTGCGGGCGATGCCGCGAATGGAGGAGAGCGCGTTTTAGTTGGGTTACCGTGGCAATCGAATACGATTTTTTTCAACGATATTCCTCATCAATATGAGTGTTTTTTCTGAACTTTTTAATCGAAGACGATTTTTGTTGGCCTCATCCAGCCCGTCGTTGATCAATAACATTTGTAATAGACGTTTGCAGAGGCAAACGACTCACGAAATTTATTACTCAAGAACAGAGTTTGGGGAATTTCACCACCTCTACACAGAGCTTAGGAACAGTAGAGATCTCTTCAGATCCTACACAGAATGGAAGTAACAACATTCGATTATTTGGTGGAGAAATTCATTCTGGGGATTCTCATAACCTTTCTGACTTCCTCCCAGCAGCTCCGACTCTTCATCCTATTTTTGTAATGAGGGTTTCTTTTATCCCATAATGAGGGTCGTTTTCGTATTTCATTAATTAGCTGCTCCAACATTTCTTTGACAAACCTCGCAAATACTATTGAAACAAGATAAATAAACAACTTGAGGAACACAACTTGACAAAGAACAGCTGCAACACACGCGTTTGTTGCGAGAGTACCGAGGAAAAATCAAACACTTTTTTGATTTGTCATTACTCCAATATTCTTGTTCACATTTTGTAAGAAGCCGAAATACTGTTCTCCAATTGTAGAAATGCAGTGACACGAGTGTGCAGAGTATGTTTTCAGGTATCACTTGTCCATTTTTAGACAACCAAGGTTTTTTAGCAGAGAGTTTGGATCACGTGTCGTATCGCTCCTGTTTGATGAAGCTGAGAGGTAAGGATCTTCATGTTTGAATGTATGCACTTCGAAATGTGAAACGAAAAAGTTTGGGGAGTTGTGCCAAATTTTGCTTTACGATTTCAAAGGCTTATTACTGAAAATAATAAACCAAAAATGTGCATCACATTTTTGACTTCTCCTTCTTTACTCAGCCTCGTGAATTCGAAAAGCGTCGCAAAATGGAGCTTTACTTTCGTAGATTTGCCACATCCTGGATCAATTTAGGATTGTTCAGCCTAATTTCGTCATCTTGGGTCCAGCAGTTTCGGAGTTTTGTTCTATTTATTTAAAACCAGAAGCAGTTCCTCATTTAAGTTTACCCCGAAATTCGCTAGTCATGAATCAAACCACCTGTGATACAAAACGTCAAGCCCGCGCAACTGCGCGAAATAATCGAAAAGAGCTGAGTGAGTTGGTGGACTCCTTCCAAAATGTTCCTGATAATCAGAATGTTGTTCCTGTCAATAAAAATGTGCCAGTCGAGGGAATGACCCAAGACACGCCCCTAGAAAATCAAGAACCGCCTTCTGAAGTCATTTTTCTTATGCTTGAAAACACCAGGCTCAAACAAGAAGTTCAGGATCTTCAGAAACAGCTGGATGACGCACGATCAGAGATACTGCAGTTGAAAAACATATCACTGGTTTTCAGTGGCAAGTTTTCTACAAGTCAGAAACAGACGTTGGCCCGATGGAGGTGTACAAATTGGTCATCGGAAGATATCGCCAAGGCGATCACCCTTCGTTGTATATCGAAAACAGCAGTGAACTTCGTGCGGCTCGTTTTGAAATATCCACTCCCGAGCGAATCGACTATCAAACGTAGTTTGCGTCAAATCACAGTGAAACCAGGCAACAGACATAAGCATGCAAATTTTGAGAGCACGCAGTGAGAGGAACGCTCGCAAAAAAATTAACAAATTAGTCAAATGAACTGAGTCAAACGTTTCCTTATATTATTATATTCCTTATACTCCTTACATTGTTCATGTAAAATAAAATTTCTCTCGTAAACCCTTTTTTTCCCTTTTGGAGAGCGTGGTGGGCTCGTCTTCCTTATGAAGCCCTCTGAGTCGATAGGTACCACTGACGTCACCTGGCCGAGCCTCCGCTTCGGTGACTCCTACCGTTCTACTCTAGTTACCGTGTATACAACCATCTAGCGATGAGATCTTACTGAATAACATCTCTATTAGATCCACAGAATCAATCCGAGGAAAATTGAGAATCCCTCAATTACCCTCAATGAAATTTCAAATCTTAACATTCACCCCATAGAAATAAACTTAAAAGAATTTTCCTACCTTCCAAAATTTGAAACAGGTTGGCCTTCTCTGATTAATGACGACTTAGTCACATCACACAACTACGTACATTTCACGATAGGCCCCCTATATGTTTTGATGGTGATAATATTGATAATATTACTGGTCGGATATACATACAAAAGGAATAAACGTGGGAAACCCTTGATAACACATCCTGGGAGTTACCCGTTACAGTTTGTGACTCCATCACACGAGCCCAACAGGGTATGACTCACCACCATGACTCATCCCCTTGCTTCGATCTACGGCGAGAGGAGTTACCGCAATCAACCTCCGATCCCCGCAACAAAGAACAAACGCACCCTTTCGTAAATCATGAGTCACTCCCCTACGGAGATGACCACTGCAAGCCTCATCAAAGTCATTGTCATATCCGCCGCCTGCTGACGTCTGCAGCAAACAGCAAACGGCGCCCACGTACTCCGAAGTTAATAAAAACCCCTAGAACCTCTTCAAGAGGGCTCTGTCTATCCCGTTGGTCTGTCGAATTTATTGTATATGTAACATTTGACTTTGGAAATTGAATTCGTTATTTTTAAAAAGATTTTTAATAAACAAACAAATTTAATTTAATTTATATATACAGGGTGTCTCACGAGTTGTCCCCCCCCCCCCCCCCTCCTAAAATTGTCCAAACGGGAGTAAACAAAAAAAATTTTTTTTGAATCTTCATAAGTTTTTCCAAGGATCTCAAATATCATATTTGCGCACCCCGCGCAATTGCGCAATCTTGCGCAACTGACACTAACTTTCTTATTTTAAATAGGAACCCCAATTTTTTATTGCAGATTCGGATTCTACTCAAAATTTCATGAAAATTTGACCCCTCAATCAATTTTTTTTATTGCGCGCAACCGGTTCAGCGAGCACGCAAAGTTGCGCAACCCCAAAATTGTCAAATAGTGGATGATGGTGAACTCTAAAGTGTGGCACATGCATTTTCATTGTTTTTTAACGCTGATTCACGTGGTGCTATCCGTTTCTTGATTCGGCTCAATTTTTGCGGAATAATGACCTAAATTTGGTTATTTCTCGTGAAAAAATCATCTTTTTTCGCGCGTGTGTTTGGACCATAGCAGCTCTTTCTTCCATTGAATAACGCGTGGTAGGAGCACGAGGCATGATGACAATGATGTCGCAGACAGAACTAAGGAAAGTGAGCTGTGTCCAGTGGATGAGTGGACAAGGTGGAGTTTTATGGCTTTCATGATTTGGCTAGAAACATCAACTCTTATCAGATGATCTTTGGTTGTGTAACCCAGGCACACTTAGCTACCTCGAAAGGTTGTAAACAGAAGAAACAAAATACTTATTTGATTATTGGTCACTGTAACGGCAGCTAATTTATGCGACTTTCAACTCTCAGATTAAGATGATTTTTCACTTGACCACTGAAGAAGGTTTCAATCTCCTATTTTTACATTTTTCAACCGCACCTCGAAAACTAATCCCCGAAAAAATCTGAAAACAGACGCCTAAGATTAAAAAAAAAAAAAAAAAAAAAAACGGACGAGAAATAACCAAATTTAGGTCATTATTCCGCAAAAATTGAGCCGAATCAAGAAACGGATAGCACCACGTGAATCAGCGTTAAAAAACAATGAAAATTCATGTGCCACACTTTAGAGTTCACCATCATCCACTATTTGACAATTTTGGGGTTGCGCAACTTTGCGTGCTCGCTGAACCGGTTGCGCGCAATAAAAAAAATTGATTGAGGGGTCAAATTTTCATGAAAATTTCTGCAATAAAAATTGGGGTTCCCATTTAAAATAAGAAAGTTAGTGTCAGTTGCGCAAGATTGCGCAGTTGCGCGGGGTGCGCAAATATGATATTTGAGATCCTTGGAAAAACTTATGAAGATTCAAAAAAATTTTTTTTTGTTTACTCCCGTTTGGACGATTTTAGAAGGAGGGGGAAAACAACTCGTGAGACGCCCTGTATATATCTATATTGGGATTCGGTCTTAAAATGGTCTGAATGCTGCGGGTAGTTTGAGCAAAACTCCTAACACGAAATTTGAACAATCTGGGGGGGGGGGGGGGGGACAATGTACCTACGGCTCTTGAAACTGTTTCTCCGAGGGCTTGATCTCGGGTAGCATGAGAGATATATCCTCTAACTGCCGTCTTAATCTTGGCAAAAGTGTACTCAGCCGGATGATAAATTACCAATAATTTGTATTATAAAATAATATATACCTACATTCATTATTCGTTGGATTGCAAGCTTTGCGGTGTTTTATTTCCTTAATTTTTTAAGATCAATTTGGTAGGGAAAGTATTAATTTGGTTGAGAAAAGTATTAATTTGAATGGGAAAAGTATCAATTTGTTGGGAAAAGTGTTAATTTGACTGGGAAAAGTATCAATTTGACTGGGAAAAGTATTGATTTGACTGAGAAAAGCTGTAATAGGATAGGATTGTGTTTTGGTTATTCTAGCCCACTCTAGTAGGTGAGTGGACAACTACGGTTGCTCCTGTGTAAGTTCTCTGAAACTTTGTAAGCTTTATTTCGGGCCTCCTCATTGGTTCATTCTTTGGACCCGGATCCAATCAACGCTGCTTTCCCGTTCCATTCGGAGCACGGACGGGGTTTAGCTCCCGGACAGGGAATCTCTAACCCCACTCACCAAACTCACGATTCCACCATCCTCTCTTTGGCGCGTGGATTTGAAACTCTTTGGCATTTCAATGAGGATTCGTTGAGAAAAATGGAGAACAGGATAATATTATACTATTATTATACTAGTATCTTTTTCGTCTTGGCTAGGGGGGTGCAGATGCACCTGTGCTCCTGTCTCCGCCCCTGCTGTGAACATTAACTATCCATCATTCGTCATCTGTTTCGTCACCCTGCCTCCAATGTAAGGGATGTTTTCTCTCTTAGTGTTGAGTATGAATTAATATTCCATAAAATCAGTACCGGATAAAATTTTATAAACAACTATATGCGATTTTTCGTATATATGTTTATTTACAATCAAATATATACATCCATGTACAAATATCAATTTAAACTAGCAACAATTATTTGTAAAGTACAGCGTAGCTTATTATTCTACTCACAAATAAAATCACGAAAGAAAACAATGGAATGGATTCATATAGTTGTATATCATACTCAATTATTCTAAAAATGTTAATATTCATTTTTCGATGAAGTACCTATGCTTTTCAAGCACTGCAGTCACCAGCACTTACAGACGTAAAAACAATTCTCCTTCATATACATATTCTCACATACCATTCACAAGTTCTTGAATGAACGAGTTCATTCTTGGGCAAGTTTCAACTCATACAACAAAACACGTTAGTTCTATAATGAAAAAAAAAAAAAAAAAAAAAATAATAATAAAAAATAAATAAATAAAAAGTAACCAGTTACTTGACTTCAACTGTTCAAAGAGTTCATTCTCTGATAAAAAGTCATGCTTAAAAAAAAACCGTTCCCTTAAACATTCCAAAGAAAATGGGTACAGCGTGATTTATTATGCAGGTAAATTTTGTTTTCAAATATAGGGGATCGTGAAAAATTAAAATCAAACTATGTAACCCAAACATGGGGAAAATTACTCCCTTCATAGGTAGGTACTGAATTATATGGATGTGGGTGCTATTTATTTGATTAGTATCAAGTTGTAAGCAAATAGCTTACAGTGTCATTAACATTATCCATTATAGTTTTTGACATCCGTGCATGTCAATACCTATTTTACTCGATAGATAAAGTAGGCATGTTGACAACTAGCTCCGAAAATCTGGTAGTCAGCGAAACGATAAATTTAATTTAAGATAAATAATCAATAAGCACGGTGGGAGAGGTTTATTTACTAAAAACATTTTGTTATTGTACAATATTACCTTTTTTATTAGGTAGGCATTTAAAAATCAAAGTGAAACATGTATTTGTTCGTAATGAAATTACAATGGTAATTAGTAATTAGCTACCATCGAATTGAAACACTTGAATACAGCTTCAATTATCTTGTAAACGCCTAGGTACCTACCTATGTAACACGTTATCATTTAAAGCACAGAGTTCGAAATTAGAATAAAATATAGGGACACCATTTTATATTAAGAATGAATTCTATTTTTGAATTCACAAAAAACGTCGTAGTATGTTGGTATCTACCTGTAGGGGAAAACGTGAGGCGTGTTCTACTATGATATGACAGCTGTTACCAGTCTTAAATTCTGTCACTCTAAAGCATTTAATTTCTTTTTATGGACGTTTGTTTTCCATGTGAAACGTTTGCATCAACAAAGGAGGTTCAAATAATCAATAAATAGATTTTGTAAAATTTCAACAATTCGATTAACTATTACGAACGCTCACCTACAATTTTTCAGTCATCAAATGCAAGCCCTCAAATGGCGGCACCCCTGCAAGTTCTCATGCTCTATGTTTGGAAATTCTCAAGTATCTGATAAAAGTCAAATTAAGATGACATTTCGATTGGTTATTGTTGAATAGTTAAGACACTACCTTTTGTACTATATTCACTATTGTAAAATAATCAACTAAAAATCAATTTAAACCAATAATATCAAAATAAATAATGTGATAAATAAATAACGATCAACATTAAAAATAAGTTAATAAGTAGCCAATTATATCGAGGTTAGTGGGCTGATATCGTTAAGTATGTCTAATTACTGCCAACCAAGGTGGATAGTATCACTTTTTCTCTTTCAAGATTCGTGCGTACAGTGTCACGATCGAAAACAATATGGCTGAGTGATTTGAATTCGTCTCTTAACAAAAAATCAAGAAGTGCATCTATATGTTCCTTTATGCTTCTGTGGATAGTGAGAAATTGCATCAGGCGACTTGTTAAATCACTATTATATCAGGTAGGCACTATCAACGTTTTTCTAAATCTCAAAAATGCAATGCCGATCGCACTTCTGAGTAATAAGCACTTTTCGATGATTTTTTAAATTAACAAAAAAACCTCCTATGGCGTCCTTTTACTATTCTCAACAGGGCAATGCTTTCTCGCCAAGTAATTTTCAACTTCGAAAAACTTTTTAATAGGAAGTGCAGTTGACAATGTATTTCTGGAGTGTACCCTGATTCAAAAAAATGAAAGTTTTCTGGCGAATAACTTTTCCTCATTGCATCTCAACGGCATTCTCAAATGAAATCGAAAAGAACCAACATTTACTCTTCCTCAACAGCCTGTCTTTCGAACCCCAACTCTCATTACATAAAGGATTACAGGCTTATTAATACAGGTATAAAACATTTACTTTGTACAAAATATGGACATCTGCGAAAAGTAGGTAGTCGGAGAGATGAGAATATTCTAACTGTTAACTTGACAGATACTTCCAATACTTGAATCTCATCTCTTTTCGTTAATGAAAACCTAATTAAAACCGGGGGCCGATTACGAAACAAATGAAATAACAGAGGGAGCTATGTACAATGGATTCAACACGTATCGGAAAATATACCGAATGTTTAAGAACTACATATATATGTAAGTACCAGATTGAAGCGTGGAGATAAGGTTTTAGCCTTTTACAATCTTAGCTTCAATCAAGTTACCTTTAAAACATTGTATCCTTTATACGGTCTTCATACAAAAGTGGACAAACACATTTAAAAGACTTCATTTCCGAAATTACAAATAACTGATAAAGTTGATTATATATTATTTTCTATTTGACATTTTTCCTAACAATACAACTACACTGAAAACATTGTTTATACTACTTAGATATAATCATATTTTAGAGTACTATACAACTAGCTTTTATGGCTACAGTAACATCATGTGTTGTGCAAAAGAAAAAACGGAAATGAAATAGTACTCATGTTTTATTGGGGAGCAGATAAACGAATAAATGATTCCGTTCCCCAATCTGGCGTTATTACAGTACACAAGTTATATCAAGGAACAGTGCAGTTCGTATCATTGCCAGTGTAAAAAATTTTTAGTGTTGCAAAAATACTTTTGACAAATTTAAAGAAGTCACCATAATGCTTTGTATGAGTAGAACATGTCAAGTCTCAATATTGCGGGACTCATTATGTCACTCTCTTCAATCAAATATTTCATACGATTTAACACTTACCTAATAATGAACAGGTCGACAAAATATGTATATACGGGGTTTCTCGTTAAGAGAGAGCTGAATAGATCATTTTATGGTTCGTTAGAATAGGGCCAGAAATTATACTGAAAACGCGTCCTTTGGATTAAGGATATCGAAGAAAATTATTTTCATACGTTTATAGGTTTTTTCGGAGTTGAATATCTTGTTATAACAATTCAACTGCTTGGTTGCCGGGAAATACAACATTACTGTGATAAACTCCGATTTAACATAGCATCTGTGTTAGATTTGTCTATTACAGCGTATAAATTACAACCAGTTCGATCGCAATGATCTGAGTTGTATGTTACATGGGTCGCAGCATAATAATCGCCAATACAGGAAACCATGAATGTACAGTAGGCAAGTATCATGCACAGTATTACTAACAATGAATAATACGACAATAATTAGGTAGGTTGGCTGTTCCCTAAGTTAAGCTTTTCTCGCTATGTATAATAGTGAAGGGTGGTATCCAACAAGTGTGATTGTGTTTTATTCGCTGTACCTCTTACCAACAAACCGTTTTATATTTGTACCTAAACAATTTTCCTGAATAGCTCGAGGGGGTCATGTTTCTCCTATCAGTAGCTTCATATCTACAATTACATGAATTTTTGCTCTCTTCAGATACCCTATTATTTAGCATAATATAGACAGCCTGTGTACAATTATCTGATGACTGTAAATAAACTTAAATAACGTACACTATATGAAAATGAACTGATGTAATTGAGTGAAAAACAACGAATCCGTAGACAACTAAACTCTTATATCTTCATTTGTCGAGTTTTAGGCGAAAATAATTTAGTATGTTAAAAGAAAAATAGATATGAGGATTTGATAATCCATTTCATGACACTTGAGCTGAGTTTTGGCCACAACGCCCGCATATATCTAATTGCTGTCTTAACGATTGACAGTATAATACTGTGAAGTAAACTGAATTAAAAGTCATGACGATTTGCTCTAGTAGTAGCAATATGGTTCCTTTCGAATTTGGGCCGGTATGATGTTATATGTACTATTCTCCAAAAGAAAACCGCCGTATCTAGTATTACCGTAAAAATGATGTTTTTCCTTCAATTCATTGGTTAAAAAACCTCAAGTCTACGTTTACATGAAAACAACTCTTTACAAACTATACATGGCTTTTAGAATTTGGTACAACAGAATGTTTTGCGCAGGTTTGTTGAAGTTAGAACCTCTTCCTTTTTTAGGTTGATTGAAAACATCGACCATGAGCAGATATTGTGGCACCCTTACTCAGCGCACTGTTCATATATATATAAGTCGTATCAAGTTTCAACACGTATCAATTCAAACCCATGATAACCAAACACTGTCGATAGGCGAGAAAAAGAAGGTTGAAACTGAAGTAATATACAAACTTAGTTCTTTTCTCATTAAACATGTACCTCGGACTGTTTAAAAGTCATTCGAGTACTTGTGAAAATTTCAACGAATATACAGAAACGGTATGTGTTATCTTCATGGTGACATACGAGTCACACGTCAGCTGTTGAAATCATTGGTACCTACAGTTTCATGACGGTCATTCTTAGGAGAACAAAATTTTGTGGAAATGTGTTGGTAGGCAAGTTACAACCAACTGTAGTAGGTAATTCAGTTTGGTTTATAATTTTTTATTAAAGCCCATTTGTGAAAATTGAAATAAATGAAGAAAACAATTGAAATGATGGTTTTTAAAGAAATGAGTTAATTTCCGAAACTCCTATTCCAAAGAATATGATTGCTAACGAAACTTTGGGTTTTGGAAGGTAGGTACTCCAAACATGAATATTCAGTCTCTTTTGCGCAAAAACATTTCAAATCACACTGAGCAATTTCGAATACCCATCTCCTTTCCGTGGGTTTCAGAAATGATAGATAAAGCTTGTACGGAACTGAAAATTCTAAGATCCCGTAAGGAGGAGAACGGTTCTTGTTCTTCCAAATTCCATAGGAGCTCGACTTATTAATGCCCATACCTTAGACAGCTGTCAGAACTTACATCTTGGAGCGCCATATTGAGCTGGACAGTAGAGCCATGTTAGTGCCATAAGTAATGATAGGAAATTCGTGTCCTGCAATTCACATTTTTCGATAAGTCACCTATTTTTCTTCACACGATACATATTTTCGGTTTGGTGCCTTGAAAACCGAAAGTTATAACGTAGTTTTATTGGGAAATGAAATTTCATTTGCAACATGGATCATCGATGGTTCTGCTGGTGATTTCTTCAAGAAAATAATTCTTGTGTATGTGTACACCTAGTAGACAAGAGTTTACGATTAGATTTTCAGCAGCTTATCATAATATTCGATATGAAACACATTTATTTAGTGATTATACTTCTTTTTTTTTTCTTAGAGAATGTGGTATCTACGAATGAGGAAATTGAGAGTGACAAACTCCACTTTAATTTAATGAAATGTTTAGGGAAAATCATTGAACGAAAACGAATCAACATTGGTGGAAATTCGGGGGTCCATCTTAATGTGAAGGTATCTGCATTGAAATGTCACATTCGGAGGCTTTACTAACAGTTTCATCGGAGAGCCTCGTTGATGCTGATCCTTAAACTATAACGAGTTACAATAAAAAAATGTGACAGTATGTAAAGATAATTCCAGAATGTTAACGCGCTAAACACAGTTGTTGTACGCCATGGTCACACAAACTGACAGGAAAGTCGAAAGCAGCACGAAGGCTCTATGGCATTCCAGCCAGTTCGAAGCTCCTGTTTGCATCGCTGCAGGGCTCTCTCCTGGAATTAAAAAATAATTTCCTGTATTAGCAAATACGTGGATATTATGTTTAGAGTTAATCTAAGTCTTCGAGGGACAGGGGGATATTCGTGCTGGCTCGGCAGGGGAGCTAATGAGATTCGCATTAAGATCATTGCATTGAAATTAGATTAGGTTAATGTTAGGAGAATTGAAAAAGGAATATAATTATTTTAGGAATGGACATGTAACGGGTGCAAAATTCAGGAGAACCTCGAAACAAGACATATACACCAAACCTACACCGTAGGTTCAGCAAACACGAAAACCAACAGAATAGAGGAAAGCAAATGAAGAGTAGCCCCAAATTAAAAAGACAAGTCCAAAAGGGGACATTTTTTAAGAAACAAAGTGTCCATGGAACTATAAATTAGAAAAACTGAACACGAAAATGTTTAAACTTCATATTTTTGAGAACATTCCCTTATAAATTTCACGTAAAGATTTGAATTTCCTGAGGTAAACTAAAAGTTGAGGTACCCAAATGACCCTATTTGATCGTTTTGCGTTCAATAGCCCTGAATAATTGATTGTCCTCATTATTGTTATAATTTATTTTTAAGACACAGAAACAAGTTTCAGACATACCTATATTGTGACCGGATGTTCAAGTTTTACTTAGTTTGCGAATTATATTTTGGTTAAATTGGGTTGAAATTCGAACCTTTGTGTGTAAACCAATAGATAAACATCAATTTTATTGGAGATAAAGCTATACTAAATGATATTCGTAGATGCATGATAGTATGAGCTAAGTTTTCTAATTTAAGTATAGCATTCGATCACTTTTTGTGTTCAGAAATTGATAGCAATTCAATTATGTAGTTAAATGGTCTTAGTTAAAAAAAAAAAAAAAAAAAAAAGTTTAAAGTTCAACATTTATTTATGGTTTTATCAATTTTAAATATATATTTATGAAATTGAAGTAGATTGTTCAGCGGCTTCATAAACTAACTTCTGGAGTTCAAAGTTCCCAAGCAACTTTGTATAAACAAAATAGTGATAAAATAAACGAATAAAATGATTAGCAATAAAATAAAAACGAAGACAAATACAGGGTGGTCCTTAATGAACTTGCCACCCTTTCAATTTCTTTGGTTGGGGAGAAATCAAAAAACTTGTCAAAGTAAACACCCCTTATTTTTTTACTAGAAATTCAAATATCACACTTTCGCGCGTCGCGCATGTGCGCAAATGCCCAAAACGCGCACTAACTGTCTTATTTTAATTGGAAACCCTGATTTTTTATTTCAGATTTGGATTCTACACAAGATTTCATCAAAATTTGACCCCTCAACCATTTTTTTCATTTCGCGTAACCGGTTCAGCACGCAAAGTTGAGCAACCCCAGAATTGTCAAATAGTGGATGATGATGAACTCCAAAGTGTGGCAGATGAATTTTCATTGCTTTTTTAACGCTGATTCACGAGATGCTGTTTTTTATTTGACTTAATTTTTGCGGAATGTTGACCAAAATTTGTTTATTTTGCGTCCGTTTTTTAATTTTAGGCCCCTGTTTTCAGATCGTAACGGGGAGTAATTTTCGAGTTTGTTTGAAAAATGTGAAAAAAGGATTTTCAAACCTTTTTCAGTGATCAAGGGAAAAATCCTCTTAATCTGAGAGTCGAAAGTCGGGATACTGGGAAGTCGGGGGTCATTATTTCGCAAAAACTGAGTCAAATCAAGAAACGGATAGCATCACGTGAATCAGCGTTGAAAAAAAAGAAAATGAAAATTCATGTGTCACACTTTAAATTTCACCATCATCCATTATTTGACAACTTTGCGTGCTCGCTTAACCAGTTACGAGCAGTCGAAAAAATTGGTTAAGGGGTCAAATTTTCATGAAATCTTGGATAAAATCTGGTTTTGCAATAAAAAATTTGGGTTCCCATTTAAAATAAGGAAGTTAGTGCGCGATCCGAGCGTTTGCACGCATGCGGGACGCGCGAAAGTGTAATATTTGAATTTCTTGACAAAAAATAAGAGGGGTTTACTTAGACAAATTTTTTTATTTCTCCACAACCAAACGAAATTGAAAGGGTTCATTAAGAACCACCCTGCATAAGGCAGGTCATTTACGCAAAAAGTCATCTCGAGAGGTGACGTCCTATTATGATTGATTCAGGGGCTAAGAGGGGGGGAGGGGGGGGCAGCAGAGAGATAACGTATGGAAAGCGTATGCATAACAGGGTCGCCCCTATGTAGTAGTACATCTAAATTTTCTTTTACATCTTGAAAACATACCTATCTTGAAACATAAACCAAAATTTCGAAAGGGGGGTGGAAAACTTATTTTTTGGTCGATCGCGAGGGTTCATTACTAAAAATAATAAATCAAAAATGATTCCTGAAAACGAAAGTGAACAGGGGCACCCATACAAACCGGCGTGACATCGAACTGAAGGGATAATTGTGTTTAGTTTTTACTTCTCACCCGATAAGACGTGCACTCTGACCGTGGCCATGTCAGCATTTGAAGGGCTGCAGGAGTATCGACCTTCGTCTGAAGGCAACGCATTCGTGATTAGAAGGCGACTTGTGGTCACGTCGCCCTTGTCAGTTAAGATGCTCACTCCACCTCGTTCCGAGTCGTAACTCACTACCTGCATCATCCAAAACAACAATAATTAAAAATACTGTTCAGCAATTAATATCCCAGGAGTTATGCACAGTCCGACTCCAACGAGTTCTACAACTCATTTCCGAACAAAAATGCCTACTAGCAATTTTTCGTCAGAGGCCTCGTTTTCGAGTTATTCGCGATTTAAGATTTTTTTCGTGTTTTTGATCTTAAGTCATTAAAACTGTCATAACTCCCTCAATTTTGGATATAGCCTAAATATGATGACACCGTTGGAAAGAGCATTAAATTTTCTATCTACTTGATGTCATAAAACCTTTTTTTTATTGCATTGAAGATGTGCGATTGCTGGCAGTATGGCAGTTTTGTCAAAATCTCAAAATCGCCTGTTTTTCATCTCGCCTAGAAACCCCATTAATGCTTGACGCCGAACTGTGCAGGCCTGGTCAAACGTGCGCCAAAATGTAAGCTTTCGAACGGTGTAGTCGTTTTGGTTTTTAAAAATATTTTTAGTTAAGGAAATGGTGTTTAACTGCAGAAAAACGTTTGTTACCTATCTGTTAAAACTGAGGTTTTTCCAAAAGTCTCGACGAAAAAAGGTTGGAGGCGGGATATACGTTAATTTACTCGCTGAATCAAATGGTGACAACGCCAGACCTCTCAAGTGACGATTTAAGATAGTTTTGTAGGATGCATAAACCCATGCGATAGTGAACAGCGTCTACGGCATTCTTAAGCTGTCCTGCCTAAGTCAGGATTATCAAAGAGCCGAGAGACGGCGTTTGGCCAAAACTGCCATTTCGCGCAGCAATCGCTCATCTTCAATGTAATAAAAAAATGTTTTCTGACATAAAACAGATAGAAAATGTAACGCTCTTCGAACGATGTCATCAAATTTGAGCTACTTCCAAAATAGATCGAAAACAGGAAAAAATCTTAAATTGCGAATAACTCGGAAACGAGGCAAAAAATTGAAAGGAGGCATTTTTGTTCGGAGTCGGATTGTGCATAACTCCTGGGACACCCTGTATAACTAAAGAAGACCTAATGTTTGAAAATTAGGAAAGCTACGGAGGAGGCATTGTCTTGGTCAGGGGCAAGATATGCAATGACCCGCACGACCTCCAGGTCTTGAAGGAGGGGTTGCTTTGTGCGCCGTGTATTACCAACCCCATTCTGAGTTGGCCGTAACATTGGGTGTGCAATGTTGATGTTGATGGTTGTTTCTGATCAAATTCAGTTTTAGTAAAATGTTTGCTTACTTAAACTTGTTATCCAGTTGTAGGACAATGATAAGATATTGTGGTTTAAATCGAGTTCATATAAAGAGTTAGAGTTTAAACAAGATTGTTAAGATATAAACCAAAAAATAAATATTCAAAAATTAAAATGAATTTAATGAATGAAAACGTTCGTTTATGAACAGCATCTACGGCATTCCTAAGCTGTCCAGCAAAAGTCAGGATAATCGAAGATTCGGCTATTGTCTGTGTTCATTTATGATTTATTGTCGATGAGTTGCTTTCAGCAGAGTAGCTATTACTAAGCTACTAGCAGATTAGCTTTCAGTAGTATGTTGACATGAGTTTTGTATACGGTTTTGCCGATTGTAATGCTTCTGAAGCAGCAAGGAAGTCACACTCCTCCTGTGTACAACTCACACCCTTGCGAACACGTCGGATAGTATGCGGAAAAAATATTTGTAGATAATCTTTTTTATCTACTAATCCTTTTTTGCCACTAACGTTTTGTTTATTACTATCAGCTATGTTCAATAGCTATAGCGCACCATGATGTATGGGAATATGCAATAGGGAAAACCTCGCTAAAGGAAATACAGCGAGGAAAGAGACGAATGGGAAGAGTAGGTAATGGTACGGAAGCCTGGATTGATAACGGTCATAGTGTCCACAAAAATATGAATGCAACTCATCGCAATCAATCGTAAATGAACACAAACAATAGCCGTCTTTCGGCTCTTCGATTATCTTCACTTTGGCCGGTCTGCTTTGAAATGCCGTAGACGCTGTTCACAAACGAACGGGTTTAAGCATCCGACAAAACTTTCTTAAATCGTCAACATTCGATTCATCGAGAAAAGTTACGTATATCCCGCCTCCAACCTTTTTTCGTCAAGACTTTTGGAAAAACCTCGATTTTAACAGAAAACACGATTTTCTGCAGTTAAACACCATTTCCTTAACATAAGAATTATGTTTCCTTACATAAAAATTTTGGCGCACGTTTTACCAGGCCTGCACAGTTCTGCGTCAAGCATTAATGGGGTTTCTATGCGAGATGAAAAACAGGCGATTTTGAGATTTTGACAAAACTGCCATTTCGCGCAATAAAAAAAAATGTTTTATGACATCAAGTAGATAGAAAATGTAACGCTTTTTCGAACGGTGTCAAATTGAGGGAGTTATGACAGTTTTAATGACATAAGATCAAAAACACGAAAAAAATATTATATCACGAATAACTTGGGAACGAGGCCTCTGGTAAAAAATTGCTAGGAGGCATTTTTGTTCGGAAATGAGTTGTAGAACACGTAGGAGTCGAATTGTGTATAACTCCTGGGACACCCTGTATATTACGACTTTGAAAAATGATCTAGCGAGTTTTCGGAATGACTAACGATTTAATCCACATATACTTACAGCATTTGTTTTTTGACAAATCGTTTGAAGTAGGTAGTGAAGATTAGATTTGGAATTTGAATGATTGTTTAGAAGTGACTTCTAGTAGCCTAATCTGTGATGGATATGGTTAGTTGGCCCTTCCCGATTTTAGAATCCGTCGCCTCGGGAGATGAATCAGACGTTTTCAAGCATCTGGGTCATCCTCTGAAACTGGTAGTGCATTATTGCAGTATCTACCTCAATGGAAGGGGCAAATATACCATTCCATCACCTCACAACCCTTGAAAATTGCAGTGTTCCGTTTTGGGTTGATTTGTGTTGAATTCAACGAAATATTTTGACAAAATACTTTGGAAGAGGAAGGGCAAACATAAAAAATCGATTTAAAACGAAATTATTTCTTTCTGAATGTGACAGGTCTGAACTGCACGTAGATAATCGGTTTTGCCCTGTTTTGCCCTTAGTCTGCCCACAAAATCAAGGTGAATTGAAAGTTCATCTATGAAGGACTCCTGGTCTGATTTTTCTAAAGGAGCAAGGGCAAACCCCACGTCTGAAACTATCATACATTCCCCCCCTCGTTTTACGCCAGAAATCATTCGTATTCGCCCTTGCTCTTCTGAGAAATGTCACAAAATGATCGAACATGAAGTTCCCGCTTCCCCATATTGCCTACTCATCACCAATAATTTGTAATTCAGTTCAGTTCCGATAGTGTAGTTTCATTTGTAGTTGAGGCGCTAACTTAAAATCCTAGTAAGAAATATAGTTTTCACAGTTTTCATCGAATTTTCATGAAATTTTCACGAAATGTGAGGATTAGGCAGCAGACGAGAACGCACAGACTAACTTATGACGACCTAAATTTCGCCTCCAGTCTCCAATTATCACGAGGAATGTTTTCTGAACGTTCCATCATGTTCCCAAATAATTCCCAAACAGGACTTGCACCTGTTCTTTGCACTTGACTAAACAATTCTTAACTGCAATCGGAAGAAAAAATTTTCCGCGTTTTTTTTCCCCCACAATATAACACTTTATTATTTATATAAAATTACAGTTGGTGTCTAAAATGCTTTAGTAGGATAACATAATTCAGTTATAATGGATCTTCTCTTGAGATTGAATAAATGGGTTCAAAAATTCGATCTCATAACAAAAAGATTTAGGCACCAAATCAATAGAATTAAGATTCTCCCTTGCTATCTTGAAGCCGTTGCAAATCTTTTGAGTTCGACTTCCCAACACTCCAATTTCGGGGTTTACACTCCAACCTCCAACACTCCAGGTTTACTCACCCTAACTGGACCCTTCGTAGATGGAGAGTGTGTTGACGTGTTATCGTCTTCTTTGCTGTAGTACCAAAATATATAAGCAGGCGGCTCGGGGCTGTGCCTTATTGTACAAGTCAGGTTGATAGTGCTTCCATAATTGACGTAAATGTCTGGACCTCCTACGATCGATGCGGTCGGAACTGAAAAAATAGTAAAATTCATATACAGTACGAGTATATACAGGTGTGTGTTCTGATTCACTCTTTTAAGAACGAATTTAGGTTGATTCCCATGTTACTACATTTTGACTTTACCAATTCCCTTATGGCCGAGGAGGATCAAGAATTAACTATTAGTCAATCGAATTATCTCGTCACTGTTTTTGAGCAATAAGTCACGATTCAGTACTAACTCCTATTTAGCCCTCTATTGTGGAACTGAAGGTTTTAGTAAGTTTGGAATACAGAGAGTTGTGTGCCACAAAGTGTATCATGGAGTTGAAGAACACGTGTCTCAAGTGTCTAAAGGCAATCGATCAGAGAGTTTTTCGGAGGGATGGAAACAAATGACAATTACCTATTGCATCCTAAGGTTGATTTCTCAGTAGAAATGATTATCTGACAAGAGTTGACAAAAGCTTGAAGAATTTCGGACCTCGATCCATCCGGAAATAGTACATTTCTGTTTTTGTATGACTTGAATTTGTTCTTCCTTTGTTTCGTTAGCCAAACCCCTCTTTGATTCATAACACACTAATGTAGGATAGATGTGAGACGAGCCGCTAATGTAGCAATTTCAGGATTAATCGAAGCCACCTTACTGGATATCATTACAATCCAACAGTGAAATTTACCTTTGAAACTACTCATATCTATGATTTTGTAAGAAAATATAACGCTTGTACCTTATCGTGTATGCGAGACACTAAGCGCGATAAATCGTTATATCTTCATGTTTTCATCTGGTTTTTATTTCATTATCAGAACATAGAACTTTTTCGATTACAGTTTTTGTGTGATAAACCTCTCTTATGCAATAAACCTCAGATTTTTTTAATTTGATTAATGACCGATCCATTCACGCGCTGCTCATACCTACCAGAATTTCCAACTAATTTTTGTAATTTTTTTTGTTCGATAAGAATTTTTGTATAGTAAAAATATCGGTAAATGTTTGTAAGTGTGATCGTAAAAAAACCGGACATCGTCACGTCCCTATAGTGAATGGATAACAGATGGTTGTACAGCAATCCGAGCAAGTTTGCAAACTTGCTGAACCAATTGATCGCAAAAAAAAAAAAAAAAAACGAGGCATCAAATTTTCATGAAATATTGTGTAGATTCTGAGATTTAAAAACTGTGGCTTTGCATACAAAACAAGGTTTTTGTGGCGTAAATGACAGTATGGTGAAAGTATTTTTCACGAATGTTACGAAAAAAGTTTTGAGGAATAACTACCATGGTCTTTTCTTTAATGATGTTTCTCTGATAGGCGCCTACGATCCTGAGGTGTGGTAGAACCCAAACATGAAAAAATCACAAAATATATGAATGATGCCGTTCAAATTCGATTCAGACAATTCGACTAAGACAGAATCCGTTAAAAAAAGATGGTGTTTCTGTATTTGTGTGGTTGTGACAATATTGTCGACGAATTATGAATGGACCTTCATGCATTTTTTTCCCGTTCGATTCCTATTTTACTCTAGCTGTACAATAAACTTTGAAAATGTTGACCGACAGAAGAGAGGAATTACAGGGTGTGTGGCTACCACATCCAGATATTATTGTTCCTACAATTCTACAATGTCTTGGAGACACAATAAAATATGTTCAGTTCGTTTACACAAATACCGGAATTGAGATATTCGAAGTTAAGTTGTAGATTTAAAGCTCAACACAACAAACATGAACAAAAAAAATTATACCATGAATCGGTCGAGAATTCACGCTTAAGCAGCGATTGAAAGGATTGGTTATTACCCCCTCCATTCTTCCTCCTATCAACAAAAGCGGAATTGCTGAGGGCTTTTGCACAACTTGACTAAAATTGGGATTGGTAAGATAAGAATCGTGAAAATCGGTTGTGACTTAAGGCCCGAATAGTGTGGATAAAAATTTGTCACGAAAAAGCACGTTGTTTCGGCATAATAATAACTGGATGTGGTAGCCGCAGTTCAATTGGGATTTTGGTTCGGTATTTAAAATTATTTCAGCAAATTCTATTTTCATAATGAAAGAGAGTGAATAGGGGAGGGGGTTACAGTGATAAATCGTTCATTTCATTCATTATTTTCATCCTATTTTTGATTTAGGATTTTTTTTTTTTCACTTTAATTCTAGTCTAGATGAGCAAAATACCGGCGAAATTTCGATTTTATGTCGGTCGGGGGGACGGAGGGGGTAGTAGACAGGGTTCAAACTCAATTAACTAATTCAGCCCATTTTTTAAATTCTTTTTCGATTTACTAAGAACATTTGTATAGCTTTAAAAAAGTTCATAAGCTTTTAGGTATAATCATGTTTATAATTGTGATTATATGAAAAACCAGACATATGGACATGCTCGCAATGCATGCGTTACTTACCAATATGTTTATGTGAAGTAGATTATTGTGGAAATAACCTTCCTTCAGGATCTCTCTATGTTTTAGTATTTGAAGGGTTCCCAATAATTGAAGCACTTAAAGGCTTATCATAGAAAACTATCTTCTAGCTTGTGCAAAACTTTTTTTCCCCGGAGCATTTATTTTCCCGGTAAATTGCGAAGGTTCATTAAGAAAAGAATCGGGTTCTGAGTCCTAGTTTAAACTCAGGTGAAAGATGAACTGGAAAAACCGAAAATGTGGAGCTTCGGAAAGGTCTTGTGACTAACACAGTATCAATAGTGAGCCGAAGAATATCCTAAACAGTTCAACCATGAATTTCCGCATGAAGATACATCACTAATATAGACCATTCGTGATCTATGAATGTATTGGACCGGATGAATTGGAACGCTTACAGCATCTTTTGATTCAATGGGATATCGCCAATTAAAATCAGCACAACAATAAACTACTATTCAATTATTAAATCTCATAAAATACTCACTAATGGGAAGCACCCAACAATCTCTCAATGTCTCATTGGATCCGAGCCTACACACGTAATGGAATCAATCAAAATGCCCAACGAATATTTGATTATTTATTTTTATTTTTCCCTGAAAACCTACCCCGTAGGGTTAAATGAAAATGCTCTCAATCCCTGGTACTTTCCCGTTCAATGTACATGATTCTTGAGCCAAATTACGTGAACTTTGGTCGAGTAGTTTTTAAATTGTCATAAACTTCTTTCTTGGTAAAACAAATATAGCTGCAGGATAGTGAGTAATTGTATCTTTGCAGAGTGATAAACTAGAATGTTGCCATTTCATTGAACTGAAAATGAAACCGCCAACAACCGAACAAAATTGTAACGATTACACCCTGATTATCAAACGCGAATTAATTTAGATCGGTTTCCCGAATGGTTAATGAAACTAATAGAAAATCAATGTTAGTTAGCACGCTCATTCGGTAACTATAGTTGTTGGTGATTAGTTATCAAGTAGATAGTCGTAATTCAATCCACACGTTAGTTAAATTCAACACTAATTGACTTCTCACGTTCAAAACGTTGATAATCCATGTACATCCTTTGGTACAAAGATTCTGTCGGCTCAGCGGGTTGAGTAGGTGGTAATGGAGTCGTTGAGAGTTCTGCAATTATTTTGCAACATAATCAAACAAAGTCAGCTCATTTTGAATTCCCCTTTAAACAATAGGTATGTAAGTAAAAGTAAAAGTAAAGTAAACAAGGAATTCCCCTTGGATTTTCGTCCGACTACCCGGAGTGTCGCGGACGTCGCCAGCCGTCCTCCAAAGAGGATCGGAACTAGGTCTGACGATTTCGCTCGTGGCTTCCCACTGCCTCACGCCCCTGGGTTGGGAGCGTTTTGGATTCACGTGATATCGAGATCAGAGGTGAACAGTCTAACGACATGACAGGTATACAACACTTTACAGGATTTTGGACATAATCATTGGTGGGTGCCGGATTCGAACCGGGGCAATCAGTACTCCCACTGAAAGTAAACAGCTAGAGAGCTGACGCCCCAGCTCGCTCGGACAACCTGTCCCCCCCAGGTGGTATGTATAATACCGAAGCATTTCCTTTTCATTTAGCACTTAACATGTCCTTCCATTTCAATTTAAAAGTTGTAATAGATACTCCCCCTTTTACTACAAGGGGCATCCCATAAGTAAATTTGCCTTATCTTTAAACAGTAATGCTGGGAAACAATTTTATTTACTTACTCAAATATTTTTTCACGAAGTCTCTATTTTTTTGTACACATTTTTTGTACCGTGTTTACATTTTTGGAACAAAAACTCAACTTCCTGTTGGAAGTCCGCCCCTAGGAAATCGTTCGCCCCCTAGTAGAAGTCGAAAGAAATGAAAATCACTTGGTGCAAGATCGGGGGAATACGGAGGATGACCGAAAACGTCCCAACCAAACGACTCCAGTGGATGTTGAGTGGTTCGAGAGAGGTGGGGAGGTTACCAAGGTATGTCATGTGCTGGAACTCTCGTTTTGCCTGAGCTAACTTGTCTGGTGGCAGTTGTCGAGGTTTTGCTGCTATTGGAGGGCCTTTAAGGGTTCGAGAAATATTCGTGATGGGGTTGGTAGATATGCGACTGGTACTCAGTTTACACCAAAAGTTTGAGTAAGTAAATAAGTAAGTGTTCTTTGCCCCAAATTTTTTGAAGCATTTCTTAAGAGGTGCCCCTCGTATTTCGTGACGAGCGTGAAGCAGATGTTCTTGAAAATCTTAGCATTCACTTGAACACGTAGGTAAGACTGTGCTTTGTGGGTCCTGAACAGGGAGAGGAATCCTGTCCGAAATCGGAACGTTATTTAAGTGGGGAGCTCGAAGGTGAACAAAATACGGAGAATCGCCGGGAAATAGATTTCAATACAGTTCACGATTTCAATGAAACAAACGTGAAGATCTTTTGGGAACACGAAGTGAAAGTCGGGGTGGACCACTGACTCCAGAACAGTAAAAGAAGGTTTTCCTCCGATATTTGTCTGATCCAGAGAAAGACGTGGGAATGCACCTTGGCACTGTTTCACCAAGACAGAGCTTTGTTACTAACGCGATTTCCAAAATGATCCAAAATGAATGTACAGATAACTGCTTAGTGGCGGAATTGACCGGGAGATGGAGGCAGATTCACGTGCCTGGAGAATACAGGGAATAGAGTCTTCTGTTCAACACTAGGACTTGATTTAAAGCAGAGCCATCGTTTTCTTACACACCTCATACTTTTATTTCAAGCAATTGATTTTACCTTCTACTTCGAGGAAATGCTTCGATTTTATGCATACATGTCATTATTTAGTTTCAATCTAAACTTTATTCCTTAATTTATTTTTGTCGTTACCCGTAAAGTAGTAAAAAGTTCTTCGGTTCAGTCTGTTGTTAATCCCCCCTCTCTTCTCTCTCTCTCTCTCTCTTTCTCTCTCTTTTCTCTTTCTTTCTTTCTTTTTGTTCAGAATCGTGATTACGAGCTGATTTGTCTGCTGTTAAGAAAAGTAACTCGATTTTGGATCGAATTCCTGCTGTCAAATTGAGAGCGATGGCAAACTTATCCACGACGTACGTCATTAATACTACAACAGGAATAATCTTTTAAATTTAATTTATGTGTACATAGTATATTATGTGATATACTCACCCACAATATTGAGATTGATAAAGTAACCTTGGACGGGTAAAGTGCTGATTTGGCATTCATAGATACCAGCATCCCGTTTTTGAACCCATTTAATCTGCAGGGTCCAGTCGTCATCCATGGGATGATGCAACGCCATGAACCTCTGATCCGACGTGTACGTGTAGGTTGACACAGTGAGGATGTGGATGTCCCGATGCCTTACCCAGGAGACCTGTAGCAGAGAGAGATAGAAAACTGGAATTAAAGGAGAACGAAAACTGGGGCGAGTGAGGTCGAGTAGAAATCTCATTAGATACATCGGGTCTGGTAACAGGTCAATTTCCCATTTCAGTAGAATAGCCCGAGTTTGAGTTACTCTACAGAAATCATATACAGGGTGTACAGAGTATGATCCGAAAAACTAGGAGGAGCTGCATTAGCGAATGCGTAACAAGTCCAGAAATCAAAAACAACTCCAAACCGGTGGAATTTGGAAATTTTGGTATCAGCCACTAATGCAGAGATCGGGGGATATTTTGAACAATTAGTGCGAATTGAAAAAAACCAAATGAGCTTGAAAACACACATGAGCTTGGTTTTTTTGCAAAAAATCTCAATTTTCTCAAAAATGTACCCCCTAAAACATATAAATTATAGGTACCATTGAAAAGCTGAGGCTTTCGCACATTTTTTAGGCTTACAGGCTCAAATGTATCATCAAAATTAAGGGCCACTAATGAGCCATTAAAAAAATTGTTTTTTCAGAATTTGATAAAATTGACTTTTCAGGCTCATTTTTCACCCTATAGTTTTCTTTAAAAAATTACTGTTAAAGACTGAAACGATGGGAAATTCAATGCTCTTTCCAATGGCATACTTAGATTTGCAAATACTTTGAAAACGCCGGAGTTACGGCCGTTTTAGTGAAGTAACGTCCAAAACACGAAAAAAATTTTAAAAGTAAAATAACTCGAAAACGAAACCTCTAAAAAAATCACTAGGAGGCAATTTTTGTTGGAAACTACGTACGTAGAATACGTGTACGAAGTTTTTCGGATCATACGCTGTACACCCTGTATATGCAGACTTGGAAGAATAAAAGCAGAAAATTAAAAATCGAACTGGTTACTAGGTTAAGCCATCTCGGTTTCAGTATTTCACTATACAGGCAACTAGGTTGTTCATCAGCCGTTGCCCGGGTTAGGGTGGTAAAAAAGGGTGAGGGAGTGGTTCACACATCATTATCACACGAAATCCTAGCTGAAATCTTGTTATCAATTTAATCTTCTTTCCTATAATATTTCCATACTTAAACACTTGCCTGTATACATGCAAACAATACAAATGCAACAATAAAAGACCTAAAGGTTCCGAATCTGTTCGAGAGACGTGGGACAAAGTTAACCATCTTTGTTCTGGAATAATGTACTGAAGAAATGTAAATATGATTTACGCTGTCAATGAGATTACTACCATCATTACTATTGTCACTGAATCTTTCTGTTGATGCACACACGTAAAGTCCATGTTACATTCAATACCTAGTTAAAAGTTAAAGTAGTTATGCAAATAGTCCAGTTGAGGACCTATTGTGGACTACTTAGCCAGGATAGTCCCTCAGTCGTCACCGTTCGCCCACCATCATCCTGTCCCAATTTCCCTGTTCAATCTAACCCATCCTTCCTCCTATTCATCAAGTTCTCAGTCGTAATAAAGCGCTTATTTTGGACTCATTGGATTGGATTCCATAATAATGCTCTATTTACATTTCAGCGATGCAGATATATTAGCAAAAAAAGCGGGACAGTAGACCTCTATGGTTCTACAGCCAGATCATTTAAATGATTAATTTTATACATTTAATTACCGAAGATGAAAAATTGCCTATGGAACCTACAAATGTGGGATTCTAGCTCAGAGGAGGGGAAATAGTAAACAGAGATGAAAGCTACGGCTGAGGGGGGGCTAACAAGGGTTTGCCCGTGATCGCATTCTGTGTTCATAAACGGTACTTACTAAGCCTAAGCAACCCTAAAAAATCTTTAGATTCAACCAGACCACCAGAGAGGTGCTTACCAAGGTGGCCGGTACACGAATGACCCCCTCGGGCGGACGGAAAAGTGGTGAGGCCGGGAGAACAACGGGCGGACGGAGCCCACCCGAAGGTTAGTTGAAGGAGTGTTGTGCGGGGGGGGGGGGGGACTGTCGGGTCGGTCGCTAAGAACTGTATTGTACTCCTGTTAATCATTTAAATGATAATAAATTAGCTACAAGGTACCTACAGCTGGGAATGTTATTTCTTGAGCGCTTTGTCGTGTGTTTTAATAGTTTCTCAATATTTTTGAAAGACAAAAGCCGGGTATGTTATCGTTTTCAGGGGTGAAGCCAAAGAAGTTGCAAATATAAAATTATTCCCTAATTCAAGAGTTTGGTTTTCTCAGTTGTGAAGGTAGTGATGTTAAGAAACTATGCGATCGTAACTCTTTAGGTGCCAAGGTAGGCAGCGGTGCGGAGGGAACTGCTTCGAGACTATTGGTTGTTTTTGGTTACCATGAAGGTCTCTGAATCCTCAGAGGAAAAAAAAGTTTGTCACCTTAATCGACCGAAAAACCTGTATAACGGCCATGAAGTCGGCCAACATAAAAAGAAAAAGTTTACTGATCCAACGTTCCCTTTCCCCCGTCGTTTTACTTCTTTTTTTTTCTATCCACGACTTGCTAAGCTTAGTGAAGATTGTATTGATTCTCCTCTGAAACAAATTAAGCTCCCATGAATAAAACAAATCAAGAGTAAACTAGCAGGCCGAGGCGAGTTCCTTCCCAGCATAAAGAAGGCCAGAGGCCATTCAAAACACATTAACCTGGAAATAAGAGAAAAACGAATTTGATTTCGAAAAGTGGTTGTTCACAAACACTCATTATGGGAGACATCTACTTGCCTTTGCAACACACGCACTCTAATAGAAACTAGCGCACAGTTTATATTATGCTTCGTTAACGTTGAAGGGTTGTAATGAAATTAGATTCAGTACGGTAGCGAAATGAGAGTTCCGTCACACAAGCGGAATCCCGATATTTTCATTTATTAAAACATACAAACAACAATACAAATTATCAGGAATCCTCATTAACACATTCCTATCATTATTATCGAGTGCATATGTCATGATTAAATAATTACCTTCTCTCTATTGGTTTATTATTCGATAATAAACCATTGTAATCGCTCTTGAAAAAAAAATTCTAACCTCCCCTGAAAATTTCATGGTTTACGTTTCAAAGGGTGTAGAATCCGAATCTGCAATAAAACTTTTCCGTCCGTCCGCCGTACGCACGATTTCTCACAAACGGCTGAAGCAAAAAAGCTGAAATTTTCAGGAAAAATCCTTGTTGGTCCGACGACGCCCCAAAAATTGAGCCAAAAATCAACATTTAAATTTTTTGACATGCGTTCGCGCCAACATGAGCACACAGTGGTCTAAAATCAAATTGATTTGCTGGTTTTAAAACTTTCCAAATTCAACGATTAAAATGCCGTTCAGAATAAACAAATTATATTTAAAAATCTAATTAATTTTTTGAAAATAACAAAGCCGTTAATTGTCGTAAATTTGCCAACATTGTACTTTATGTATCAAAACGCAAAAAATTTCCAATCTAACTGATGGAATCCGTAGAAAAACTTGGCGTTAATATAGTTCCTAAATTATGAATACAGCATAAAATCACAAGTTGACAAGTTAAATCCAAAATTAGAAAAATGTATATTCTAAGTTTTAATGCAGCTCTTCACTTAATCTCGCAATGTCCGTTCTTGAATAAAAAATGGAAAAGGGTACATTCGTTTTTTTTTTTTTAATGAAAGGCCATGAATAAAGAAATCCCACGATTATCAGGCACTTGCGTAAACATACTGCAAAAATCTTTACTATTTACTTTGTAAACACTTATTAAAGCTTTTAAAATAGTAGTATTGACAGTCTCAATAACTAATTAAAAATTATAATTCACTCAGACTTTATGACAGAAAGTTTTGACTTGACTTTTGTCCACCTGAAAATACTATCAACCGTGCGCCGTAAACGAAGATTTCTCACAAACGGCTGGAAGTCAAGGCGAAATTCCCATTCAGGAAAATTTGTTGGTCCGACTCGTATTTTCCAATTCAAGAAGAACTTGAAGGTTGAGGGTTGTCAAAGAATTGTAAAATCTCTAAAAACCTCAAAAAAAGTCAAGGCGGCCTAAATGTGTACTCTTTTTGAAGAACACTCCACGAGGAATCGAATGAGCCCCTACCCAGGTCCGTAGGTCAAACCATTCCCGATCTATGGCCCGATTTATGGTGCCAACATTCGCGTTATTTTGGTTTATTATTGTTTTTGTGATTGATATCAGTAACCTAGTGACGTAGTGATGTAGGGATGTAGTAATGTGGATACTGGAGTGAACTCCTAAAAGGCTTTGTAGCCGATACACGGGTTGAAGTATTCTGATAACCATAAAAAACGCTGCAAATTCTTTCACTGGGGTTTATTATTCAATTGGCTTGCGTTCATGATTTGAATTTCTACTAAGCTTTGGAGTGTGCGTGTTTCACAGGTGATAGAGCGATTATTGAATTTCAGGAGATATGCATAGAGCACGTAAATCTGTTCTCAACCAAAATACCTATTTGGATTGTTCAGTTGATCATGTTCGAGTGCCTCCTGAAATTCAATAATCACTCTATCACCTGTGAAACACGCACACTCCAAAGCTTAGTAGAAATTCAAGTCATGAACGCAAGCCAATTGAATAATAAACCCCATTGGAAGAATTTGCAGCGTTTTTTCTTTTAAAACGTTTTATCGAGCTATGGCAACCAAAAACCGTCAGTGGCAACCGCAGCACTGAATTCAATAGAATTATAGTTTTTATTCGACATTCAATATAGGAATTACCTCTTTTTTACTGCAACTCATTAGCAAAACATTACTGTACTCGTGCGTGTACCTCCTAGAAAGAAAGTGCGACCATTTCGCTTGAATAGCAAGGTATTGAAGATATTAGGTACCTCGAAACGGGCCAAGTTGAATGGAACATTAAGAAGAAACTAGCGACGGTTTGAATTTTGAACATCTCATGACGGGAGAATGTCTTCTCTGAAAAGTTCAAGTTCGAACTTCGCGTCACAGCTATTGACCTTTGAAACTTCAGGGATAAGCTCCTTGTTATGTCGACACTGTGTGGATGAGATTATGGGATTATTAACAGAACTGAGTTTATGATTTCGCCCGGATTTTTGCACGTAGTATAACAATAAAATGCCTTTTCTGAAGGTTACAAAAAAAAAAAAAACAAAAAAAATTAGGCAATTAAAATAGTTTTTCCTCCGGGTTGGACATAATGAGTCATGCTACACTTAGTCTTGAGTAATTGATCGATTTCTTTATATTCTTTATTTGTCTTTAAATGACTATCTTTCTCAAGAGTTCTTGGGTAATTTACGACTGTAACCGTTCAAATTCAAACCAGATGTTGAGATATAGTTCATGTAATATTACATTATAATAGATAGCGATTTTTTCTGAAAATGCGCTTACAACTGTTTTTAGAAGAGGGGGAGCGAGGATAAAGAGGAAGCTACTGTAAAAGAAAAGGTCCTTGTAAAAGCTTACAAAGACAACCAGTTATCTTCTTATGGCAATGGAAAGTCAGAGCCCTTCTATTCTTCATCTGAATAAATTGATTCTAGAGTACTTCTGCCTCATTAACCTTCCTATAATATCCTTAATTTCTCGATTAAAGAGAATTTGATCTCCTCCTATGAAACTCAATTCTTAAGATATACCCCGTCTCCTCATATTCTTAACTGTCTAGGAGGAGTCAATACTAGAAAAACCGATAAACTATTTGAGAGTTCCAAATGCAGATTGTTTTTGTCAATTTTTTCCCTAGTGGGGATACGAGCGAGGGAGTTACATGAGCGTCTAGTCTCAGCCTATTCAAATCTTGAATTCATTCATTCCCTTTTGTTGCTTATTCATTAGATCACTTGTTAAATTACCAAGCGCGAGAGATGAATAATCAAAATACGTCAAAATCAATGATTGGGTTAATTGTGCCTTAATGTGCTTAGGGAAATCGAATGTTGTTCTGAGCAATCTGTTGAACCCTCTATATCCATTTCTTATTAACTCATCTCAACAAATCTTATTAACTTGAGAGTACCAATTCAACGTATCGTTCACAAGGACACCAATATTTTAGAATTCTCCAAATAGACACAAGGGAAAATCACCAATTCTGATCTGCTCAAGGCCTACCTGTTTACTTGAAATCAGCCTCGCATCACCCATGAACATATCTCTACTCTCTACTGAGTGTTATTTGCTATGCCGTGGTCAGCACACCAATCTCTATTTTTTTTTGAATTCTTTATTCAAGTTTCTGTATATTACAATACTATAATGTTGTGGTAACAATTAACGGAAGTCATTTTTATGTACAAAAGCACAGTGGAAACATGTGTGAGGGTGGCTGTCCAGTGACAGTCCCTCTTAGCTTTCTATGGAGCAGTAGTTACACAGCTATTGGACTAATAGTATGTAGGTGATGATACCATCGTGACACTATCTGTGTGTGACTAGATCTGTGGTGCGTTTTCTTTTGAGCCGTGTCCTATCCCACGTGGTTCATGGAACGCTGCAGATTGGTGTGATGTGACGGTATCATGCATACGGGTCATTGACGATTTGATGACGTCCTCCACTTTAGGGATTTCTAGGTCACGGTGAATTACGTCGTTCCTTACAAACCATGGGGCATCGGTGATCATCCGAAGCACTCGGTTTTGCTGGGTTTGAACCCGTCTGATTTGTGAATGACTGGCAAGACCCCATACCGTGCAACCATACTGCCATATCGGTCGAATGACGGTTAAGTAGAGTAGGCGTTTGTTGTCTAGAGATAATGCTGATGTTCGGGAGAGTAGAGGCCTCAGAAGATTGGTCCTTAAACGAAGTCTTCTAACAAGTTCGCCGATATGCAAACAATCTCTAATGCGAGCCATTCAGGATTATTAACTTTCTCGAAACATTCGGGTAGTTCGCGATAGGTACAGCTACTAAGAATCGCCTTATTGCATATAACTGCAGTACTGCAGCTCATTCCAATGAATTAGAAACAATGGTGTATAACAAGCCCGATAGAAGAGAACCCTGGGGGATACCTAACTCAATGTCATGCCAGGCAGAACGCAAATAACATAATTCGTTTATCAGTTACACCCAAAGCTAGGAAAACTGTAATCAAAACATCATGCCTATCAGGTGAATAGCTCGACTAAAATCCACCCCAACGACCACGATAATTTCACGACAATCCACGGTACGCCTCACATCGTCAATTACGCTAATCAGGGCGGTTTCTGAACTATAGTTTGACTAGTAGACAGACGGTTATTCGATTCTACAGAATCATTTAGCTCAGCATACATCGCTTTATCAAATACCTTTCCTGAAGTCCACAATACATTGCTTCCTTGAAACGCGTTGGCACACGTGGTGTTTTTAAGCTTTCTCTAGTGACATTATAATCGCCTTCTTCCATTGAGTTGAATAAAAGCATGATTCCAGACACTTGTCGTCAATATGTGCAACAAGAGAGAGAGAGAGAGAACAAGAGAGAGAGAGAGAGAGAGAGAGAGAGAGAGAGAGAGAGAGAGAGAGAGAGAGAGAGAGAGAGAGAGAGAGAGAGAGAGAGAGAGAGAGAGAGAGAGAGAGAGAGAGAGAGAGAGAGAGAGAGAGAGAGAGAGAGAGAGAGAAAAAATTTGCCAACAAGGTAAACGAAATGGTGGCCGTTTGTGCCACGAACTGGCGTTCATCAAGAACAATGTACTAGTGAACGATTGAGCTGTGGTTTGGGAACCAAACGGAAAAGTTCATTCACGATTGGAAAAAGTTTTTGATGAAGTTTAAGAAGTCTTCAGGATACCGTGTGAACAGTTGCAGCGAACTGTGTTCGGTAAACAATTTTCGGGAAAGCGTAATGGAATAGCCAAGCAGTTGCCGTCCATTGTTTGGGATGAGAGGGCATAATTAATAATTGATGTCATTTCGGCTGTGTCTCCGTAAGGGGCTTGGCAGGTATTGATCCACCTGTAGAAATGATGCTATGGCCGCTCTTGCTCATTTCTTTCCTTCCGAGAAATCCGAAAATGATATCACTCTCTTCAATATGGAACATTTCAGTTACATTTTCCGAAAAATTTCCCAATAATCGGAAAACTACACTTGACGTTCAACAATGGGAGGTAGTATCACGAAAAAAAAAAAAAAAAAAAACAGAATTCGCTCATAGATTTTCATTTCAAAGAATTAAGATTTTAAAAAAGGTTGAATCACATTAATTTTTACGTTGCAGACTAAGGAAATGTAGAGTTTTGGTCCCAATTAAAAATAATTTTTTTCTAACAAAACTTGACCAAATGGTCCGAGTCATTTCACATCTTCACATCCGTTCCATAATGATCAGGTAAGTAAGATATTTTAATTTGTTTCAGAGGAAAACAGTGAATTGTGATGTTACACTTCACCCTCATTATGTGAGATTCACCAACTAGCTCAGATTATTTTTTCAATCTTTTCCGGAAATACAGGGTCACCACTAACTTCCATAAAGGAAGTACTTTATTCTTATCTTTTAACATAAATATATGGTATCCCATCTATATGGGCCCATTAAGGAATTATTGCCATACGGTGCGTGCGAGCTATCAAAAAATTGAACCGGACCTTTTCTGTAGTATTTTCACACTGCTTGAAAGTGGTGGAACCCGTTTTTCATTTTTCGATGTTTTAGTGCCTCAAATCTTGGATTGAAACTTGAGGTTACCTCTTGACCCCCCTTTCTTGAGGGAAAATGCATCGGCGAAAGATTTTTTTTAGATACTTCGTTTCAGAGTTATTTCAATTTTTGCAAACAACAAAAATCGACGAATTCTTTTAGAAAAAAAAACGCTTTTCTCCAATTATCTTCAATATTTTTTAGATTTTGAACACATTTTTGAAATCAGCATCAAATGTCTCATCAACAGAAGCCGGTTTCCATCATCAACAATCGTCATCAGGGGATTGACATTTCAATTTTTGTATCAAGATGTGTAAATAAGTAGTACACATACAAATTTTACTAGGCAAGTTTTATTGGCACTTTTTATTCAACTAACGTTTCTACCTGCGTTTCGGATAGACCCCCGTAAACACATAGGCTTCTGTAAACAGATTGCGAGTCGATCTATCACCGAAGAAGTTGTTCTTCGTACCACATTAGGTGGAACAGCTGAGCAAGCTTGAACCAGATCACCTTCTAATGCCTCTGGCGTAATGGGTTGCATAGCGTAAATTTTATCTTTGAGATGAACCCCAAAGGAACAAATCCAGTGGAGTGAGACCGGGAGATCTCGCAGGCCAATTGACCGGGCCTTGCTGCCAACCCATCGATTGGCAAATGAGAGAGAAAAAACATTTATTGATCATTATATGGGGTGGAATGTTGGGTTAGTTGGGATCTGTGAAAAGTATAAATTGATATGCCAAAAGTTCGAGGTGGTATGGAAGCCAGAAGTAGAAATTGAGTCGCCGAAAGTTTAAATTGAGATGCCAAAAATATTAGAATTGATTCGTGCCAAAGGTTCAAATTAATTTGCCAAAATCTTCAATTTGATAGTATGCCAAAAATTCAAATTGATTTTGCCAAACTAATCTGATTTCGATTGGCCAATTGGTTGTTCTCTTGTGCAGTTGGAAATTGGTTGAACTGTAATGTCAATCCTCCGATGATGATTGTTGATGATGGAAACTGGCTTCTGTTGTTAGGAACTTAGATGCTGATTTCAAATATGTGGTCAAAATCGGAAAAATATTGAAGATAATTGGAAAAAAAGCGTTTTTTCCAAGAGAATTCGTCGATTTTTGTTGATCGCTTCGTCGAGGGACAAGTCTCTAAAAAAATTTTCAACGATGCATTTTCTCTTCTGAAATTCATCGTAGAATCGAAAACTGAAATAAAAGAGGAGGGTCAAGAGGTAACCTCAACTTTCAATCGAAGATTTGAGGCACTAACACGCACAAAAACGGGTTCCACCACCTTCAAGCAGAGTGAAAATACTATAGAAAAGGTCCGGTTCAATTTTTTGATAGCTCGCACCGTATGGCTGTAATTCCTTAATGGGCCCATATAGATGGGACACCCTGCATATTATATTATAATTAAAAAATCTCGCTTCACCCATCCCACGTTCTTCTCGCGGAGAACGAACAATCCACTCAAGTTGAGGAGACTTGTGGGAAAACGTTCAGTTAGTCGACATGTATCGCGGGTCTGTCGCTCTAATGTTAGAGCGGATAGAATGATGACACGATCATGTAGAAATTTAATGAGATTGATTACTACACCGTTCTTCCCCGACTAGCTTACCTATTTTTAGCGTGATCGACCCAGTACAACCTGAAAAAAATTATGCTTGGTAGTTTTGTGTACGAGCAGCGTGCTGTATTGATTTGTGAGCAATGGAACACATAGGGGACCATCTACTTTCTAACCCGCAAATCCTCACAAAATTGGATGAAAACTGTAGGGATTAGGCTTACAACAAGTTCGAGCATGCGCAATAGTTACTAATCACACTATCGAGTTGAAATTGATGAGATAATCACACTGATATTCAAGGGCTACCCTGCAAATTTAAGCGTGATAGGACAACTATAACTAGAGAAAATGATGTGCGGTGGATTTTATGATTGCGAATGGGCAGAGTGATGTAGGATGCAGCAGAGCAATCAAACACATAGGACACCCAACTTACAGACTCCTTGAAAATTTGATCAATATCGGATGAAAACTAGGAGTTAGGTTTATACAAGGTCTGCGGACAAAGACACATTTTTGATACCGCGAAATACTCCTGACAGTGATGCCCAGCTTGAGTAACTCTATAGCACATTTCTTGCACCACACTAAACGCAAAGACACGGTTGAAGCCATAACCTTGATGTTGTTAGGCGCCACTCCTTTTAGCTCAGATACCGCTTGCCGCAGGTCGTTCCTATCATATTCACTCTTCTTAGCCCTCCAGGTCTGCTTCATGCTCACGCTGCCACAGACAACTTGGACATCCAGGATTATGGCAGACCCATAGGCCTTAATGCCAACGATATCTGGCTTGATATAGTCACCTGGCATCATGATACAGTCTCTCTCTCTCCACATCCCAGCCTCTGGATGACAATGCACCTGCTATCTGCTTGGCAACCGCATCATTAACCAAAATAGGGGTTGTCATTGGAAACAAAAAAAGTTGCCTTTGGTTCTGCATTACTTCGTGATCGCGCGAAAATGATAATATTTTATTTCCTTGTAAACAATTATGGTGAGTATCGTTGAACATTTTTGTTTTGTTTTTTATATGAAGAAAACAGGAAGGATAGAGCGTTCATTAAAAACCGCTCTCTATTCCAGTACACATACATAACAAAGGGTTAACATCTAGGAACTATTTTAGATTGCGTCATGACGGTTTTCAATTGAGGCAATTTATCTATCGTCTAAAATGATTTTAAGAAACGCGATGAACAAATGAGAAACAGAAACAGCAGATTACGGGAATAGATTCCTCTGTTATAACTGAACAAATAGTATCATCGATCAGTGTCGGTGCGGGATACGTTGCGCAAAAATCAGCCATCCTCTTACGCAAACTTTTAAAAATTCATCGGCAGTATCAGCCAGTGACGCGGCTCGGCGATCCCTCCCTCTCCGTGACAACTACCGCAACACCATTGACCTATTTCGATTCCTCGCCTCATAATTAAGTATTTATAGACAGTTGTGGCGGGATTTCTGGGAGCCGAGCAAGGAAGGGGCTCGGAATAAAGAGATCGCACGGCCTTAATGTTGAAACGACTATGTTAACTTCGCGATTTGGAGCGGGGAAAACGTTTTGACACGAACTAGCACTTAGAGAGTGGTGCAATTTGGATGGTGACAAGGCAGAGTGTGTCCTAAGCGGTTCGCCGTTAATTTCAATGAGCCAAAAAATCAGTCAGATTGAGACTATGTTTTCCCAGTACTTAATGAGACAGTCAGTTGAAAGAAAGTTATTATTTTCCTTCAGTTTTTAAATGAATAAGACAAAATAAATTTATAAAAAAAACGTTATTATTTTATACTTAAAAAAAAAAAAAAAAAAAAAAATACAAATTTTATACTTTCTGTATAAAAAAAAAAAACTATTTGCAAATTCAAGTTGCATTTTACGTTATACATCGTCTGTCCCTCAAATCTTTAAAATAAGCTTCATTTCTATCGCTTTCATTCGATTTTGAAGTAGTTGTCAGGAAATGTTTAGGTTTGCTGTAGATCATCCCTTGCCAGTCTCGTTGTTCGTGAGCCGAAATTGCACTCTGCATATATGCAAACGTAAAATCCGGTAATAATCATTTTCTTATTATCTAGTCGTCCAATCTTGCTCAAAATCCCATATAAATTTCAATATGATCTTTGTAGCTGCTGCGCTTGCTCGAATTTGAAATAGGTACTCGTAACAGGCATTTCTTCTACGATTGCCATTCGAATGATTATTGATGGACAGATTGATAGAGGTGATAGAGGGATTATTGTATTTCAGGAGCATAGAGCACTTAAATCGGTTCTCAACCAAAATACCTATTTGGATCGATCAGTTCATCATATTTGTGTGCCTCCTGAAATTCAATAATCCCCCTATCACCTGTGAAACAGGCACACTCCAAAGCTTAGTAGAAATGCAAATCATGAATTATTGAATAATGAAACCCAGTGAAAGAATTTGCAGCGATATTTTCAAGAGCGATTACAATGGAAAAATATTCTATTTGAAAATTTTAAATTTCGTGAGACGTAGCATGCATTTCAGAATGATCAACCCGTGTATCGGCAATAAACCCTTTTAGGAGTTCACTCCAGCATCCACATACACTACATCACTAGGTTACTGCGATCAAAACAAAAAACAACGTACACGAATGAACCCCTCGGGCGGACGGAAAAGTGGTGGTGCCGGGATAACAACGGGCGGAAGGAGCCCACCCGAAGGTTAGTTGAAGAAGTGTTGAGGGGGGGGGGGGGGACTGTCTGGTCGGTACGGTCGCTAAGAACTGGATTGTACTCCTGTTAATAATTTAAATTATAAAAAGCCCGATTACCGCGGTTATTCAGATTTTGGATTTATCGAGACTGACAAGGGTAAAAGCTTAGTGTGATTTGCACGAGAGACCTTCAAAACAGTGCAGAAGTTTTAGTTAATTCTATCGTAATTTTGAGGATACACACTTGGAACTCCGGGAAAAATGGACTAGCTCTTTCAAGACGATCCACACTGGACTGACTTCTTCTTAAACCTTTAAAAAAACTTTCGCAAAAACTGTAAATGAAAATTCCCTTGAGGCGTTTAATTTGGTAAGTTATCGAGTGGCACAGGCAGGTGAAGCTCATTCCATCGCCGAAACCCTCGAAAATCGTGTGTTAGTGTTATTGTCACTTGCATGTTTGACGATATGGCAGTTGAACTTGCGTCATCGGTAACGTTGTCAAACAACACTGTAAAAAAGAGGATACTTCATTCATGACGGGATGTGAAGGAACCGCTGCTTTTTCGAATCAAACACTGTTGATTTTCTCTCCGAATCGACGGATCTGCAGACTTTGCCCTGTTGGCAATTTTATTGGATTCGGTCCTCCACGAGTACTCCGGATGTTTCGAGGACTCTCTTCCTCTGTGCAATTCAATTCCTGCCAATAGTTACAATATGGGCTCCTGTCCGTATTGCGTTTGTTGGGCGATGTTTTTATAATGGAGGAAATTCCTTGGAGTAACTGCATCGAGGTGTGGACAGATAGTGCAAAAGCAATGACTAGCTCAACGGTTGGAGTGATAACGATAAAAGAAAATACAGAGGTTCATTATTTCTGTATCTATTATATAGCCCTTCTACGTAAATCTATGATTCGATTTGATTTTTGAAATATTTTATTTACATAAATTCCATACATGTATACATAACGTAGATAGCTTGAACATTTGACGGCTGTAGCACTTAGCTATGAGCCGTAGTTCGGGTAGAGTTCATCATAGACATAACACCCAATTTGCGGATGATCAACAGCAAGCAACTGGTAAATACTTAATATAAAGGCAATAATTCAATATAACAGTGTTGATATAACAATTGGTAAATTTACAACGATGGAAGATAAAATTAAAAACAGTAATCGGTTGATATTAAGAAATGCAGGAAATAAATAAATACAATACACTTAATTCACTATAACTAATACACCCCAAACATGCCGCACATGATAATTCTACTTCTCTACCAGCATATTTCTATGATTAACAACCTTTACAATATATCTATAGCTTTTCCCAATCAAATTGATACTTTTCCCAACCAAATTAATACTTTTCCCCGTCAAATTAATACTTTTCCTAATCAAATTAATACTTTTCCTAACCAAAATTAGTACTTTTCCCATCCAAACTAATACTTTTCAAAACCAAATTAATACTTTCCCTACCAAATTGATCTTAAAAAAACTAAGGAAATAGAACAACGCAAAGCTTGCAATCCAACGAATGAGAATGTCATGACAAACGCCAGAAATCGGTTTACTCAGTGTATGGAGAATGGGGGACGTCACCTACCTGATTTGATCTTCAAAACTGGGTAAAACAAAACTTTATGTATGTGCCTATATTATAAAAAATGAATAAAAATTGTCTGATTCATACAATGGGTTTTATTAAGTTTTAAAAAAAGGAAGTTATGCTGCCGCACTCTGTACTAATATGATAGATTTGAAGGGTTCGAATGTAAAACTTGCTACAAGTTCTTTAATATTGATTTATATCTCTTTCTGAGAGAAATCTTAATCTTGTGGCTATGTTGTGTAGTCACTTCTGTTGCGACCCTATTTTGAAGGGACTGAGTTCGAATAGGTTCTACCAAAAGACAACAGGCTGATATGAACCTGAGTGTGATGTGATTCTCAAAACTGGGTCTAGACCAATGATTCCCAGAAGGTCGAGGGAGGAGGAGCTGTTCTCACTCAATCCTTCTCTCTTCACAGTAAATGAACGAGACAGAGAGAAACCGCGCTAATTGGGTCCAGTAGGTGTGGCTGCCCGTTTTCCAGAAGTCTGGAGACTGGTAGATGGGAAAGGATTTTCACCGTTACAGAAGTTGATAGACCACAATAACAAACTGGCCAACGTTTATAACGACGAGAGATGGAAATGTATACATTCGTATTTATCAGATATTTTCATGGAAACGTATGAGATGAGCCTTTCTCGGCAAGGGAATAATATCACTTTCGAAGCTAATGATGAAGTTTGGATTTTCAGAACAAAAAGGTGGAGTGTTTTCCCGTGT
Source organism: Creontiades dilutus (assembly GCA_031894815.1). Classification (NCBI taxonomy): domain Eukaryota; kingdom Metazoa; phylum Arthropoda; class Insecta; order Hemiptera; family Miridae; genus Creontiades; species Creontiades dilutus. The sequence goes on from JAVIWC010001058.1 coordinate 1,868,863, forward strand.
TACGTGATTTCTCATATGAAAACAGACTGGATGTTGATCAAATCCCATTGAGCGATGAAATACATGATCATCTTCGCGGTTCGAAAATGCCCCTTGAGCTATTTCCATACAGCTCGAGATTCAATTCTGCAAAAACGAGAACAGCTGGTCAATGCCTGTCATCCAGTGAATACGAATTTCTGACAGACATAATTTCAGACAACTTGAAATCTCCATTCGATTGTGATACTCATTCCCATTTTTGGCTTCACCTGGACAACGAAAAAGTTCAAAAGCTTGTTAAAAACGAGAATCTTCTTCTTTCTTTTGCCAAAACTTATGCGAATCCGGATTTTAGTTGATGCATCCACCAAAACTAAACACCGAAGCCATCTGGATGCTGAGCCAGACATCCGGGTCTTCTATCAAAAATTTAACCAGATATTTCAAAATTGTGCCAATTAAAACAACGTGATTCTTCCCATCAATGAGCTGGCTTCAAATCATTACTTTTGGATTTATTCTGTTCGATTATCTACAATAGATGTACCTAACTATCGATTACATTCAATTCCATTTGATTTCTGTGTAGTTGATAAAATTGGTTTCCATAGTGATATTCTTCTCATGACCAGGCTAGTTCACTATACTTTTGCTTACCACAAACTACAAATTTAGAGTAATGTATCAAAATCTAAGTGAGTAAGAGGGGTTCGCAAGACAAAAAGTTTGGGAAGTTCTGGTATTCGAGGAACAACAAGCGAATCTTTTTGATTTGACAAATCGTACGGACCGAATGACAATGATCGGAAGGTATACATTTAGTTGGGATTAGCTTTCAAACAGAATGACGGATATGGATAAACATTTGGTTAAGAGGCTTTCAAAGGCAAAATGCGATAGAAAGTTTTTCTTTTGGAGGACTTTTTACTTTTGCGGTATCCCAAAAGGATACGGAGAAGTTTGTAATCGGCCAGAAAAAGGATTGCTGGAACTTCCCAGTATACGGGTCTAGCCTCAATTTGAGAACACTCTGAAGACACGAATCAAAGAAAACTCACTCTGTCTATTTGAAAGCTATAACAAAATTTCTACTTCAAAGTTGGCACTCATTGCTCGAGTACATTCACCACCAAAAAGAATCATCGCTAATAACTTATAATTACGGGATTTCAAAACAAAGTCAATGAAATAGAAGTTTCCCCCAAATGTTCCGACGCGTTCAATGAAATGTAACGTGATACTCGTGTTAGAGTAAAAATCAAACACTTCCCATTTCCGCAGGAATAAAGTTGAAATAAAAATTGTTAATGTTAAACATTAACAATCTACAATTGCATTCATGAACTTTATATAGCAAGCAATAAGTAAGTAAAAGTGGGATGTAAAAATCATAAACCAAGACAAAGTCGAGTTGATACGAATTGGAAGATTGTGTTTTTTATTCTATTCTTGTTCAGTTAAAATATTGACATTATGTACATTTGCTGGCACTCTTGGCTCTTTTATAGATATTGTGAACGGAGGGGGGTAGCTCCATAGGCCGAATAAGCCGAGATAAGAGGAATTACAAAGATAGCAAGTTCGAGGAACAGGTGATTTTTACAATTTTGCTTAAAGAGAAAACAGAACGACAAAAGTGGCTTGAAAAATTTAGTTTGTGTTGGATTAGTGTTGAAAGGATTGGTAAAAACTCCACCCGTCCGCTATGGAAGGCAGATTCCCGAGGTTTCTCGCAAATCCAGACCAGTGGAATACCATTTGGACCAGTATATGGACCAAAAGAATTTCAAGTTTGCCGAACTGTTAGGTTCCCTGCTATGTCATCCACTGACCTAAATGCTCACTAGAATTTACCTACGACATCAACCATTTGGAAGTGAGTTTGAGTACTGGAGCAGTACTAGTAGGCCGTTATACAGGGTGGTCCTTAATGAACGTACCACCCTTTCAATTTCGTTGGTTTTGGAGAAATCAAAAAACTTGTCGTAGTACCCCCCCCCCCCCTCCCTAAAAAAATTTGGTTTACGGAGACCCCGGCTTCTACTTGCTAGACCACGAGAACCTATTAACATGACCAAAACTCCATTACTGTTTTTTGCACCATCTGATTCAGGGGTAGAGTATGGAACACCAGTGATTAATTCTCAGATACCCGGTCTGTATACTGATATGGATAAATTCGATGGAAGTCTACTAGGGGAGAAAAGTGGGCTTTATCAAATGCCGTTGTTTCGAACGCGTGTTGGGGTGGTGGGGAACAGTAGACAGACGGCGCTGAGGTTATACAGTACCCGCACGACCTTCCGGTCGTGATGGTACTGTAGCTTTTGCTCCTTCAATCCCATGTAATGAGGATGATGCAGATTTATGAAGAACAGTGAAAATAGGATTTTCCGAAAGGTGCAGAGGTTTTTCTCAACCGTTCACTATCTTTTTTGTGTCACTGAATCTGATTTTCAGTTTCGTCTCCTAGCCAAAAGTAAGCTGACTTGAAGAAACGTAAAAAAAAAACATCAAACATTTAGGGTTTTTTTCAGTTTTTTAAATTTATTTTGAAAGCAGTACGTTTTAGCGAAAATACTACCATCTGCAAAACTTAAATACCGCTTAAAATCCGAGTTTTTCATTTCATGGAATTTAGCTTTAGCTTTGGTCTAACTAGCCGAAAATTCTTCTCTCCCCAGACGTCTGTAGTGTAAAATCAATAAGTTATAGAAGGATTCATCTGTGAAAAAATGGGCACCAAACTTCTAAAATATTGCAAATGTCCAGATTTGTCTATCGCTTGTTGGTCAAAATAAAGTATTATGGAATTTTTCCTGCCAAAGGTTAAAGGGTTGGATCAAAATCTCAGCTTTTCAATGGTGAATTAAAATATTGTTAGGATGAGCTTGAGGTTCTCATAAACTGTAAAAACATGTTTCCGAGTTAGGTGAATTGCTTTGAACTTGAAACCAACACGAGCGATTGAACATTAGGTGAATAATGTTTTGACTTGATCGCACGTAAACAGAGCACCAGGCGCAAATCAACGTCTAGATCATTTGACAATAGGATGAGATCAGATTCCCTAGTAATGACTACTACATTTTCAAACCAGGATCAAATGGGCACGTTAGTAGTTCACGGTTTCAACAGGCAAAACTAGGCAACAAAAGTTAACCAGAGAAGCCTGAATCGATAAAAATACAGATTTTCGTGGAAATATAGACAAAGTTCTATCTTACTCCGTTTTTTAAGAAATCTATTTGAATACACCTTTTGGATAATTTTTATTTACCTAACAAACGATAGGAAAAATGGCAATGTTCAATGTTTTAGAAAACTATTTGCTATGCTTTTGCACTACTGAATTCTGCTAAGAATCATTGATATTGCACAGCAGAGATAGATTTTCAATCTTTACAAGATTTCCAACGAGATCCTCGGATTTGTGATTACGTTGAAACATGAGTTATGGGCGTTTCTGTGATGTAAGATCCAAAGCACACAAAAATATTCAAAATGAAAAAATTCGAATTTCAAGAGGAGTAAAAATATATATGTCATAGATTTTTGTTGTTGTCACAAATCAATAATAGAACCGACCCCGGCCATCTTCTGAAAACTTAAAATAAAGATTTTATGCTTTTAACGCCGATAAACAAATGATTTGATCAAAAATAAAGTTAACATATGATAATTTTAAACGACAACTAATAATCCGCGAATATCCGTGTAAATTATGTGGAAGCCGACAAAACTGGAGAGAAAAAACGATTATGGTATTACCTAGCCTACATTGAGGTTCATCGGTCATCGTGGCCAACGGTACTTTTCCAAAAGTGCACATTTCAAATGGGAATTTAGTAATTGACCAAACAAAATTATTCTTTTCCTAGCATGATTTCCGAGGTTCACGGAATAAAATCACGCTAACACGAGGCCTTTGCATGCACTGTCTATTGGATTGAGCTGGTTCCCATGTAGCTGTTCTGTAAAGATGGCGTGCTAAGTTGTAGTGATAGCTGTTACAACAGGTAACCGATTAAGAATGAGAATTTTAGTTTTTAGTTCAATGTTGTCTACATCACCTGAATGTTTTGAGAATTGACTCATGGTAACGACTGAGTTGCATAAAACTCCTTTTTGGTTTGTATTTTCTATTAGCTCTGAACTTTAACATTCACCTTTAGTCGTATGGAATTCTCTCCTTCTTCTGATTCGAAGTTCACCTTTATTAAAGCAATTTATTGGGTATAACATTGAGATTGGCGGTTAGGAAGAGAATATGTGCGGAATAGAACCGGTGTAAGGGTTTTAGTATGGTATGTGTGCATTTGAATGGAGAACACTGGATTAACTGCGTGTGAGGAATGTAGTAGGTATTTCACGTATAGCTCGATGTTAGGAAAAGAGTTTTGAGAAGATCCACAGTTGTGGATCCCAACGCTGTTGGAAAATTGATAGAGGTGCTAGTTTTTTTCTCCGCTCTTTTTCGATGGTGGGATTTCATGGAAAAACACTGGCGGAGGCATAAATTCTGCTTTTCCGAATTCGTTTAGCGCTGGAGCGCTCACGGGCGTCTCCTGCCTCAACCATCATCTCTATAAATCTTTCCTTCCTTGAGTGTGAAGGCCATTGAAGTAATATATAGTTTTAACCGTTCTTCCGCGGATGTCCCCAGAATTCCTCGACCAACAGGATGTGTCACACATATTGCACTAAGAATTTATTGTTCAACGCTGTTAAATTATTAATGCTTAAATGATCAGTGCCCATCTAGTTGTGGATAGTGGAGAAATTATCCGACGGAGTACAATTATTATAAAACGTTTGAATTGTGTTCTCTAGTTGATACATGGGACCCAGAAGAGCTACGCTATCATGGCTGCCTCACCGCAAATATATTTTCAGAATTGATATATCGCTGTAGAGTGGAACGAAGGGAGAAAATATACGACTTTTCAAAACTCTAGTTGGGTTTCCAATAGCGATACTTCCATTTAATAAATAGTATTTCATAGTTTAACCTATATTATCAGGGATAATGTTGAGCCGCATTTAAACACCGTTCTCCATTCGATTCCGCAAATGGAACATTGATTCTCATGCTCGCAATGAGTAGGGCGGGGATATGAAAATTTACATATTGATCATTGTAAAGGGCATACAGCCAAAGGGGAGATGCGAGTGAATGGGGTTGACAGGACAGTTAAGTATAAAATATAATTAATGATATATAAAATATTATAAATGGACCAGTGATCGTAACCACGTTCTGCTACCATGTGAGGTGATGGAATTGTATAGTTGCCCCTTCCAATGAGCTGGATGCAGTAATAATGCTCCGCCACGCTCAGAGGATGCCCAGTCGTTTGAAAACGTCTGATTCATCTCCCAAGGCGACGGATTCCAAACTCGAGAAGTACTGACTAACCATATCCACCACAAACTGTAGCGAATAAGATTTTTACAAGGATTCGCTGAGACAGACAATAAGACGGAAACCGCAATGAAAATCGTTCAGAAATGTGTAAAAAGGTTGTCAACAAAGCACAAAAAAAAAGGAATGTTATATTATTTTGAATAAATCGAGATCAACAAAAAACATGATTTTAAAAACCTAAATTCTTACCTTCGACTCCAACGCGTCACTATGCTTAATTGCCCGAATTAATGAAGTGATAAGAAGCGTTTTATATACAGATATGTAAAAGTATAAAATTACTGCATTTTTTCAAATTGAAAAAAAGAAAACTGAATAAAATTGAATTGAGCAACCGATCCATTAGTTATTCTCAACAACCCGCTTTTCAGTGGTTGTATCTGGTCTTAATATGCCCAATTCACGTGGAACTGAAATATTTTGTCCTCCTGTCTCATTGAAGCAATTAAAAAATATTATCTTCAGTTTGTATTCAGGGAAGAACCATCCCCCCCCCCCCTCACCTCACCAATAATTGATTGGATGCTTGCACCTTTCTTCTGAGGACCTAACGTAACCCGTAACTTGAAATCAACACGAAGATCGACGTGAAACTTCATTATCGGACTATATTTCGTTAGTTTGTGCGGTTGTTAACTATGAATACCCATTTCGTCATACCTATAACTTGTTTAGAAATCTGAAGTTCTCATATTGTAGGCTTGTAGTTTTACTACTGTCCATTTTACCTCCTAAAAGCTCCAATGTTACTGGCAGATGTAGTGTATCTAAATCTAAAGCAACTTACTATCAGTAATATTATAAATCTTAATTTCATCAGTACTGTTGTATTTTGGGCCATTAATGACATCGTAGTTCATTGCTATTTCTTCATTTTCTTGAATGATTGCTGAGATGTATTTGGTTCATGAATATAATCCTTATGTTATGAGTTATGGGTACTGATGGAGAACCCGTCATACTCTTTGTGTCTGCTTCCAATATAATTTACTTACTCATCTTTTACCCCGCAGATGAGCATAGGGTCTCAACAAAACTCAGTCAGGTAATTATATGCATTACTAACTACGGCAACATTCAGGCTGTTTCAATTGTGTCGTTTTCAGCTTCTTTCATCTCCAACTGATTCTCCCCATTCCTTGGCATGATCCTTGGGGATTTCTGTCAAGACTGACTTTTGCGAAAACCGCTTCTCATCAGTGTGTGTGCGCCCTTTATTTGTACCCAAGTCTTCATTAGAGATCATGCTAGGCTGTATGATTCCAAGAATGCTGCAGAGAAGTTGATGAAGAATACGCCCTTTTTGTACGTGGATGTTGTTCTTCGCCATATTTTGCTGGCGTATAGCACTGCTGACTGCACGTTCGAGTGTAATATCTTTACCTTATTGTGTGTGTAGTGTGTTAGCTCAGACAATGCTATTCGCTCTCGATACAGGGTGAAGCTGGGCGACTAGCAAGAAAGTAGGGCACTAGTATATAGTTTTTTAACTATAATAGATCAACTATCATCATACGCAGTTCATAATTATGAGATTTAATTTGGATAATATCGGAAAGAACAATGGTTATTGTATTGAGCAGGGGTTTTATTACCTTTGGTTTGTTAGCAATGAGAGTATAACGGATAGTAGACCAATATTGAACGTCTTTAGGCAACAATATCGGAAAATTTGTTTTTCGTTCAAATTACAACACAAATTGGAGCCACTATTACTCTGAACGCATTTAAATTGACTAGAACCATCTTGAAGGCGAACGAAGCTATTCAACGAGAGGTTGATCCGAATGTAGGGAATTTGAAATTATCATTTGGGGAGTAATTCGTGAAAATCGTGAAGAATTCATAAACATCCGTTTGAATCAGATTATGGAAAATGGAACATAATGAACGCAGTAGTGACGATTTAGGGCAGGTAAGATGAACATGAGCCTTCTCAACATGAAGACGTTCTCTAAAGTCATTTAGTGATGGACAACTGAATTATGTAGTGTGTGGCATATCGAGGTCAATGATCATTTTGTCGCAAGCATGGGCTTTGCTCATCTAAATCGGCCATCCGTCTCACCATGCGCCGCCTTTATTCCCATGACACTGTAATTACCGGTCATTTTGTCATGCGATCACGACCTCTGGGAGCGGTTTTCTGCTCAATCACAATCGGGTTACGGCCGAGTATTATGATTGTTGATTGAGCGTGGAGAGACCCCATCCATCTCGATTAGCATTTGTCTGCAGACCGGTGTGTTTGTTCTGGCTCTCATTTTAGATCGATTCAAGCGCAGTTTGCATTATAACGTCACGAGAAAATTTGTTTGATCTCGATGGGACGATACAAAGTTATGTAATGTTTGTGTTTCTATCAGGACAATTTATTTTTTTAATCATACCTAATATTTTTACAGCTTTTAATATGACGAAACTCATGAAAGAAAAAAAAAACTGTGTATAGAGTGAAATGATTACACAATGACGTTGAAAGTGACGTAGATTAGTGGACCATTCTTCCCCGACCACCTTCAAACTCGTAGCTCGATTAACTCTAGTACCTGAGAAAATTCTGCATGGTGGGCTTTACGTATGCACATGCGTAGGGAGATGATTGATTTTTGAGAAATGACAGTTAACAAGTGGGACTAACTTTTAGATAGTCTGTACGAATCAAGTGCTCTAAGTTTGTCCCAAACCTTCTGTCTCATTGTCATGGGTTTGAAGGAAATCATCGTAGCTCTCTCAAATGAGGGCATTTTTTGGCAATTCAAAGTTTTTTCAGCATTGGTAACCCTGCCCTTTGAGGAAACACCATGCTTCCGCCATTTCTACACAGTTGGGGCCCAAAAATGAAGTTAGCCGTTTGTAACGTTTCATACTTCTCATTGTTATGGGTTTGAAAATCACTCCTAATCAATGTTATTGATTCGTTTAGAATTCATTTTGGGATAAGTAGAGATGTAAAAACTCTATTTAATGCAAGTTTCAATTTCTATCAAGTGTTCATTAGACTCCTAATTGCAGAAGGTTAATGTTGATTTAGGAAAATATTAAGATTGTAAAAGGTGGTAACGATGTTTATAACATTAGAAAAAACGATTTGAAGGTATTAAATAACAAATTCTTTTGTCTATTTGAAAAACGATTTAAGAAGAGACAAACCATTAGTGTCTACACGGAATTGTAAGTAATTAAGTTAATTGTGTCTGCACTAGTCTGGATCTAGTCAGTAGATGATAAGTAAGGTAGGTTATTTCTACCTGAAATGTGGTGGTTGTTATTATTAAAGATAAATTAAATTATACCAGAACTTAATTAAATTCCTGCCTGTCTGTGATCCTTAAATTCTAGTCAAAGAGTGATATAAATGGTTAAGTGTTATTGTTCAAAGTTATTGTTGTTATTAATACAGATTCTTTATCAAATGTTATTACTAGAATATATTGTTGATCACTGGAGTTTATCAGGTAGGATTATGAAGAATTGCTGGATAAATTAAAAAGAAGGTTATAATTTAAAGTGATAATATAATTTTAAATATGTTGATTTTATATATTTGATGCTAATGGTTTGATTATTTTTTAATTAATTTTAGAAAAAAGGTAACTTATTCTTAGACATAGTAATATTATAATGTAAAACCCTGTGGTGTGGGGTATTATGAATAATATTAATTGTATGTTGTCCTAGATTCCCTGATGATGGAGTGTCCCACCACTCCGAAACGTCGGAATGTTAATGAATAAATAAATAACAAAATTCCAGCCTTCATATAACAACACCCCGTTTCCTGGTGGATAATCTATCAAGTTTAAATAAGGCTAACATAATGACAAATAATAATGTTGATCTCATTGTCGTGGCTACACAAAATCCGTCTGAAACAATTTTTTTCTTCCAATTTTGGTATTTGATACTAAATAAATACTAATATTAAAATGTGATACTTGTTCTAGCACAAATTCAGGAAAAACTGAAATCAGATATCTGTCTCATTCAACTTTACCTACGCATCGTTATCGTAATTCTATCGTTATTTGGTTGACGATCCATTGTCATGGATACGTACCATTCTCGTAACCTATAAAATGTTAAAACCTGAATTTTGAGGAAACAAACGAAAATCATGCGTGCTTGTACATCACTATACCATTAGAGTAACAACTAGATTGTATAATAAAAAAATCATAGATTTAGGAGAACAAAATTTTTTAGTCAGAATCAAAACCTCGATTGTCCCGTTAAACCATTCACGACTGCGTCCATTAATGTGAACTGGACGTCACATTGTTTGCTTACTCGCATTCCTTGGCTAAAAACAAAAACGTAAAGCTAAACCAAGCCTGGAATATTGAATAGTCGCCAATTTACTATATCTTCAGATCTATACATGTAACTTACAGGATATTTCGCCGTAGTAGCGATAAAGACGTGTCGCAACGACGAAGGAGGTGGTTATTCTCCGCTTCATTCACGATGTTCTTAATTATGTTAGATGAATGGTTTATGGATGGTTTCATAAGGTGATGTTTTCATGCACTCATACTGGCCTATTGTCGCATAATGTATGCAGCGGAATTTACCGGGGAGTCTGCTATCAGCCCAAAGTGAGTACTTTTGTGCAACCTTTGTGGAATGATGGAATGAGGGTTATATGGGTGATGGAATCAAAGATGTTTGGTACAATGAAGACAGGATCGTTGAACACTTTTAAAAAGTTTTAAGGCATACTTCGAACCTGATAGTGTTCAAGTGTCAGCAGTGGGAAAGTTTGAATCGGAATGTTGCTCAGGGGGACCAGGTATGCATTTAATATACTGTTGGGTTTGTTCAACCCCACTTCTCCCGTACCCTTGTGAAATTCTCAGAATAAAACTGCCACAGTATTGCCGGTTTTAGATCCATAAATTTCGATTCCATTATGGTATGATATATATTTGTTATTAATGTATTTAAACGTCATGGTTCTATATTCGGTTGCTTCAATGATTGATTTTCTCGGTAGGGACGACGGCGGTTATTTGAGCGGTAAGAGAAACGGGGGCTCTATAACTAATTACATCGATTGAATATGGATGGAAGTTGTTATTAATTATCTTCGTCAGGATTTCAACAATTTGTTTTTTATACTACCCCATGTTGTATTCCTTTGTGTGTGGCCTTTATTTTGTGTATGCGTATGCGTTTGTTTGTGGGAAAGTATCTTAAACTATTTGAGGGGTATCCTGGGGTGGTCCTGAAGACTCAATCGATAAATGCCGATATTACAGAACCTTGAGGAGTTCCCACTCAGCTTAAACTCCACGTTGTCTTGGAGCCGTCACTAACATTAATACATTTCCAGTTATCTCTGAAGAGAGATCCAACCATGCCACCATTCTTTCGGAAACGTTCAAGGATCCCAGTGTGGAGAGGACCATCTAATGATTCAGTGTATCGAACGCTCGACCATAATCAATGAGACTCAAAATCGAGATTTTTCTGCTATCCATACCTGATCTTACATCATCCTCACCTTCAACTGATGCAGTCTCGGTACTATTTCCCGTCAAAAACTTGGCAGAAACCCAATTACGTCCATCGACTCAATAAAAACGAGGGTTTCTCATGAAATCATAAGTAATAATAATCATGATCCTACCGGGTACGCTTGGATTGTTTATGAGGCAAATATCTCAAAAAAGCTTTTAGGGTTATCAACTTTATTTGATGGTATTACAGTTTACCGTTTCCAAGCTGATGGATCTGTACTATTCTGTATGAAGGAAGTGTAAATATGGCTTAGTGTTGGTAAGATCTGATGCATTATCATCTTCAAGGACTCAATAGAAAGTAGTGGGGACGCGATGAAAAGAAATTGTTCAACATTGTGTAAAGTATCAGGAAAACTATTGAAGGTACATGTTTAACATTATTGAAATCCGAATGGGAGTTAAAACTCCAGATGAGACATTCCGCTAATTCGCAGAGTCCTAATAAAACTAGGTGTGGCTTATAGCGGCAGGGCTCTTCATAACGCTGTTCACCCTTAGCTACAGATGAAAGACAGATTGGCCAAGGAAGTAAAAAACTAATTTGTCCGCACAATCTGGGCCTCTTCCCCTCGAGTGGATCTCATCCGGATTTCGGCGACCTGGTTGATTAAAAGGAGGGTAACGGGCAAATACTAAATTATGGATCTTCAAATCCACTTTCCGTGCTTCGGAACAGGGGGATGACAAAGAGATCTCCTCTCCCCATAACACCCAGCCCTCACCCAATAACCACCTCTCACGGCAAGCGACCCGGGGTTGTGAGGACGGCTAGGGGTGGGGAGAAGGGATTTTCTTTCCGCTAAAGGGAAGGGGATAGATGGGTTCGGGGGACGCAGATAATAATGAATGGAATGGATTATCAAGACCTCACGCCTCTGCTGAGTCGACAATTGATGTCAGCCTTCCCTAAAAATACCTTGCGGGCGGTTCGCAATATTTTTGGTCTTAATTGGTACCATTTTTCGGCCCTATCTGCTCCCTATCCCACTCGTTGCGTGAAATCCGAATCCCATGCCGGCAGTTTTTAAAAACGAGTTTTCGAAGAAAAAATTCAATAAAAATCCTGCAACCGCCAAAAAAAAAGATAAGTAAATGAATAAAATACAAAGGAAATAAAAATGATAAACACATTTTTAAATTCTGCTACTGGTCTACCAAACTGGTTTTTCCCAACTATCCACTAAATTTCAGTAAGATAAACAAATTGGAATAAGGTAAAATAATGCTTGGTAGATTTTACATTGGACCATGCGCTGATTGAAGTATTCATTTTCGAGCCATGAAATTCTTAGAGACTGTCTAAAAAAATCACACACATTTTTTTTTCAAAAAAAGTCATGAATACCGTAGAAATTAAGCGTGTTACAAAGATTTCACGTTTGCGCAAGATCAGCAGCTAATAATGACTGTCAAAATTGATATCAGATTATTAGATTACACTCCAAATTAGTGAGTGATCGGACCACTTGGACTTGAAAAAATGAGGCTCAGTGGATTTCACTTTTGCGCACACATCAAAATGACGTGTTTGTGAGTAATGGTACTCATATGTGACTGTCTAGAGCCTAACCGGTACATTCACTGATAACTTCATCAAAGTCGGATGAAGAACTGAAAGAATAAAGTCTGTTACAACGATCTCCGGACACATGGGCAGAAAGACAGACACACGATCACGAAGCGCAAGTTGTGAAGAATTGTCTAAAATGCAAATTGAGAGTGGATATTTTGATTCACTAGAAGAAAAATGTTTCATCTCCCGAAAGTTTAACCAAGTTTAGCTTTTTTTTGTCTCAGTTACCTACAAGTGAACTTTTCAGGGTAATTAATCTGAAACTGTATTTATGGATTTAATAGAATATAATAGAATAGAAAATATATTTATTAACAGAAAGGAAATCACATAATGGCGCAATACAACACAATACAAAACTCCTTCTGTCCACCAACCAAATAAGTTCTGGCTGGTGGAGCAGGTTCAGCTATATAACTTCCACACTATTCAACTAGGAACATAATTTAAGTAATATCAAGAGGGCCACTCTGTACAGGTCCGAGTCCGCTTACTGATCGGTAAGAACATATTTTATTAAGAAGTGGGTCGGGTGTTGCCACGCTCACAAGGGTCTCTTTTGTACAAGGACTTGAAAGTTGAACCAGAATAAGTTGGAGGGGGCATTCAGATCCAGCGCTGCAAGTTAGGTTAATCACTGGTTACTAAGATACTTGACAAAACTCACCAGGATACCACAGGAAAGTATTTAGGAAATAACCCCAAACAAACTCGAGTCCCCAGTATTGCACCTAAGTTTGACATAAAAAAATCCTGGTAATTTCTTTGGACACATTTATTATGACAAGGTTATTTTACCAGCCCCAAATGGGGGACCTCGGCCGCTCTAGCATTTTCTTCTTGAATGCAATCACTAAGTATGGAGACGCAACATGGTCGAGTTTAGATAACGTACTACAGGCTAAGTCTAATGTGCATGGGTAGTGATTTATGTCATATGATAAGGACTATTTAATTACAGAAATAATAAACCTCTGTATAATAATTTTTAGCCTTTTTTGCTCGATTCTTGATATATAGAAGCGTAAGCCAACAATTGGGGGGGTTAATTACTTTATTTTTTCATGATCCATTACAAAGGTTCATTATTGAAAATAATAACCCACATGAGAAAATGAATATGTTTAATCCGGGCAATTCCGCGTAATATTAAATAAATAATATTTTGTTTCTATGAGTTAACGTTCCTGTCAGTTCGGCGTTAGTCATCTGACATACGATTCTATTGATTCTAAACGTAGTTAAATCCGTTTCCAGCCCAGAAATTGACCCCTGGATCTTTCGCCGCACTTCCGACTGGCTTTTTCGGAACGGGCCTATAGATCACAACAGGTTGGAGAGGACCCCTTACATACGTTTTAGTATGAAGTTTTATTTTGATGTACCTATTTGTAGTCGAGTTATGATTTGTAGGTGTATTATTCGTTCCCCGACATGATTCGCCTAATCAATATGGTTCGACTAAAAAATCTCTCAAATGATTCACTACATCATCCATTCATCCGATACTACTTCTACGCGTGGTTAGGGTCAGTTGACGTTTAGCGATCCAGGTTCACCTCCAAGCTCCCACGCAGCAAGCGAATAGCGATTTAATAATTTTTGACAGCAGTAGAGTCTCCAAAAACAAACTGGAAAATGTTAAAAAATCATATTACGAAATTTAAATTTTTTTTTTTTTTTTAGTTTTTGTTTAAGAGGAACAAAAAACCAAGTTTTAACACTAAAAAACGTTGATCTTCGATTTTTGCACTCCCCTTGAGCTTGTAAACCGCTGGAAAAGGTTTTAAAAAACGTTTTCAATACACTGGCAATTTGCTCGGTGAGTGACCCTGTTGGCTGTTTACGATGATGTTGTCCTACAACTCTTTAATTTCAAATCAGCCGCTCCCAGTGCCACTACCTAACTCCCTTGGGGACGCCAACGGGATGTATATCCTAATTCGAGTAAAATAGTCATGGCAAATTTATTAAGAGGGATGAAAGGGGGCTTCGCGTAATATATATGGGGTAATTAGTATGCTGGTAACTTGGTGGAGAGCAAACTTGGGTAATTGTGAGAAGACAAGGGGGCGCTATGGGAAATTCAATTTTCTCAATTGTTTGGAAACTCTGCGATTTGTTATAAAGACCGAAAACCAGAGCCTTGGAGTACTTGATGGCATTTCTAAATGGCTAAAAACAATTTTCATTAATTAGAATTCTTCTTCAAATCGTACTGTTGTTGAGTATTTCAAAGATCGTTTCGTCGTAGAGGTCGAAGGTCTAGTTTTCTGATCACAATATGTGTTACCTCAATTCTCAGGTTCTGAAAGTAGATGTTATTTACCTTGCAGCCCTGCAATTAAATTTCTTAATGATTATTAAATGCATGCTCAATTAATTCGGGTTAAAAATAGGTCGGTACCATCATTTTTTTTGGATTACACTCGGTCAGGCCGTGAGTTTTCTTTTCAAAATGGTTGTAATACTTGAAATGAATTGTTATATCCACCTTTCTTTGGTTACGATTTCTTGATATTATTCCCTTTTTTGACCTTATTAATTACTAATGTTATTATGTGGTCATTTAAATAATTAATGTTGATTTGCTTTTAGAACCCACTTGTGGGTCCTTTCTGATTGGTGGAGCTGTCTGTCATTGGATCCTGGTGGCATAAGGAGTTTTTGAGGATTTGGATAAATATATATATTTATATATAATAAAATAATAACAAAAAGAAATGTTTTTGGTATTATTTTACATAGGCTCAGTGGTTATTTACTCGCAGATGCAGCTGTGATGCTTTGCCAACATAAAAAGCTTTTTGATTGCTGTTGCATTTCTGGCAAATCGACTGGTAAACACACAGCTCTGATTGGCATTCTGGTGCTTTGTAGGAATGTGGGGACCGACGGGAATTCACCACTTTCGATCACGAGATATACGTGTGCATATTTGTAAGTGTCATTGAGACGTTAATTCTCCTTGGGAATGTTTTTTTTCCACAAAATTCCTTTATTAGAAACGTAACCTAACAATGTCTTTATTAGAAACAGTAAACAATAATTTCAATTCGGATTTTCGTCCGACTGAGCGGATAGCCCACCCAGTTAATTTACATTAATACAGTAACTACAGTTTGTAGAGCCCAATGGCAACTACTCTATATGATCACTTTAAGCACTTGTCACATTGCCACGCCACAAGGTCGAGAGGTTTTGTTCTATCCAGACGACGGATGACGTTGCTGTTGTCTAATAATCGTAGAGCTTCTGGGTTCATATGTTGATGAAGCCTCTGCTCGTGTTTAGCGGCAAATAGTTTGATCACCTCACTGACTGGTTCTATCTTGAGGTCCCGATGGAGGTCGTCATTACGTACGTACCAAGGAGCGTTGACAATACTCCTTAGTACCTTGTTTTGAAATGTTTGGATTATTTTGATGTTGGCCTTTTTAGTACAGCTCCAGAATTGAATTCCATATGTGAAAACTGGTCTTGGAATTTGCTTGTAGAGAAGCAATTTGTTATGTAGGGATAGTTTGGAGTATCTTCCAAGCAACCAATACATTTTTCGGAACTTCATGTTTAATTCTTCTTCTTTTTTTTTTTCTTTTTTTAATGACATGCTCTTTCCATCTCAGTTTTGCATCAAGAGTCATCCCAAGATACTTTGCTGTATTGGCAAAAGGAATTTCTCTTCCGTTTAGTATAACTGGTATTTTAGTTATTTGCTTGTTCGTAAAATTGACGTGAGCCGATTTCTGCTCATTGAGCTTGAGGTGCCACTTCTTTGTCCAAGTACTGACGTTATTAATAGTCTCCTGTAGTTTCCTAGTTGCATCCTCTACTGTATCTCCTACTGCTAGAAGTGCTGTATCATCGGCGAAAGTTGCCACTATTGTGTCGTTATTGGTAGGTATATCACGTGTATACAGAAGATAGAGCAAAGGGCCAAGCACGCTACCTTGCGGGACACCTGCCCTTATCTTCCTGAGACTGGAATACTCTCCCTCATGTTTCACCCTGAAATGTCTTTCAGCTAGGTAAGATTTCAAGATTAAGTAAAATTCTTTTGGTAAGTCTTTTTCGAGTTTGCACTCAAGTCCTCCTTGGGAATGTGATAAAAACTTCGTTTCCTAGCAAGAAAATCAACACATCAGAAAGAAAAACACTAAAAATGGCAAAAATTACTACAAATTTACAAAATTATATCTTTATTTTTAGCAAGATGCTGCTCATAAGAAGTTGATCGAACATGTTTATGGAGATAGCCTCTTGATATCGCTGCACACGATGCTCAAATCTACGGAGTCAAATTGTTCAATCTACCATCAGAAACTTTCCACTGTGGGCCTTCCGTCGTTAAACAGGGTGTATCAGACTCGACCGGCCAAACTTCAGGGAATGAGTCTGCTACTAATTTACAACGAAAAGTTATATTTATCTTACAGTTTTTATTTTAGAAGCTTCGTTTCCGGGGAAATTTCAATTATGATATAGTCGTAATTCCCTCGATTCGATACGTAAATTAAAATTTGATTACACCGTTGGAAAAAGCGTTAAACTTCCTACGTCCCGGATGCAAAAACAAGAATTTCTAAGCTGTCCCAAAATCTAAAAAATTAAGTCAAAAGTCATAATTTTAGAACTCTCCAAAATTCGCTGTTTTGAGTCAGCCTATTGACCTTTTTACTGTTGCGATATTGAATCCCCGCGTGCAGGAAACACTTTCTTAGCACCAACTTTCCAGTAGTTTGAGTAAAAAAATTTTTTACATGGAAGTTTGGGAGAAAGCTGCGTTCAAATGCAAACAACCTGTTTTTCCCGCAAAACCTAAGAAAAACTAGTAGCCGCTTACCGACTTGTTCCACGTATTTGTGGTCTCGAAGTGTTGACATTTGCTTCAGCAGCTCATCTGTGAACATTCTGAGAACAACATTTCTGGACGGTGTTGATTCGTTTCGGAATGTTTTTTTCTATCCCAATAACGAGTATTCTGACATAGTTTACGTGAAAGGTTACACGGATGGGAGTGCGCTTGCTGTGGGGGGTAATAGGCCCGTTTACGGGTCCCGAATAAAAAAACCATCGTCTAACCTTTCAACCAAGGCGATTATAAGGAAACAGGCTCTGTAGCTCCCCCGAGCGGCGAAATTGCCACTCCTGTGGGAGAAGGCGTTGAGGACCGTGTAATCGCATTTATTGAGAAAGATCCTATTTGTGATGGATATGGTTAGTTGGCCCTTCCCGATTTTGGAATCCGTCGCTTTGCGAGGTGAATCAGACGTTTTCAAGGGTGGGTCATTCTCTGAGCGTGGCGGAGTATAATTACCGCTTCCACCTCAATGGAAGGGGCAACTATTCCATTCCATCACATACTAAAAGTTCAATTCAACTAAAATTCACAGGGCTGTGAATACACAGTTTCTGAATAAGTTTGATTCTCGACCGTTTACGATTAACAGTAGGATAATGTTGAAATCTCAATCAAACATGAGGATTCGTTGAGATGGCACCCAATATGCTCCACACCTTCCACCACAGCAGTGGCAATTTCCTCGCTTGAGGGAGCCTGTTTCCCCATAGTTGCCTATAGTCCAGAGTCAAAAACATGTATAAAACCAAAGTATCCCATCCACTGAGCGAATAAATTTTTGTCTGCCATGTCAAATCCAAAAGAAAACGACGAGGAATGCTACTCCTTACAGTTGTGGTGAGCCATTCAAAATAAAACTGCCAGTTATTTGAAACAGTGACGGCGTTTCTTGATCCTTGTGATCGTTTTGAACGAAAATTTGAAGCAACGTCAATTGGGAATTGCGTACCTTGTTGATATCTTGGGAAAAGTAAACGAGGTCAAGGCAAAGCTTTGAGGAACCAAGATGAACCTTATGGAGCCTAATGGAATGGTTCGTTCGTTTATAGCCAAGTTCGACTGCTTCAACGATAGAGTGTACAAGGGCAGGACTTTAAGTAGGTACTTTAAGGACTTTAAGTACTCGCGGAAGGACGCAATTTTTTACGTATTTGTTGCTGGACTTTGGATCCAACCAATCAAAAGCTGAGATCATTTCAAGTTATTGCAAAAAAAGAAAAACGTAAAAATTCCTATTTTGGCCAAAGAATTTCTCTCGTTTTGCCATCTTTTTGGTAAAAAAAAAAAACGGATGTTTTTCTCAAGCGTGCGTTCAAACTTGTGCATGTTGATCGTTTTCTCGTGTTGATTCATTGTTGTAACTCAGTCCTTATTAAGATGTCAGTGCGAATGGATCGCGGTGGACAGGAGTGTTTGTGTGAGGGATGTGTATGTCAATTCCTCTTTCGGAAAATTATACTTTTATAGTTTATACCTACTTTGTAGTCTTCGCTTTGTATAAAATGGGCAAGAACTCGTTTTACAATTATGTCAGTTTAAGAAATATCTGAGTTTCGCTTGTATATATAATGGAGATCGCATATTGAGGATCTGCGGTCCTTCTGGTAGTACCGCAGGTAGGACCTTCTCAACTACAGGCAGGACGCCGACCGAGATGAGCTGCCCATGCACAGAAGTCCTGGTGGGAGGACCTTGATGCAAAACGAACCCCTGTACACTTTATCATTGAGATCGATGTAGGTTGCAAAGAGCTGATTCAGTTTCCTATCCTCAAAACGTGGTTAGTATCAGATACCGAGAAGGTTCTAGAATAAAAACTCAAGGAGACACTTTTTTCTTCAGTAAGCCAGTCCCTGAAGTTTGGCCTGTCGAGTCTCATGCACCATGAATAAGGGAGAGCTTATTGTTCAACTAGTAGGTATATTCAAACGAGGAATTCAAGTCTGTTAAATATGTATTTGTCACAACAATAATTACCTACTGTAAATATTTGTAATCAGCCAAAGTTGTTCTTGCTCGTTAACAATTCATTGTCTAGTGTAGAAAATGTTCAGCTATATTGGGAAAAATAAAATTGTTATTTTCCACAACTCCCAAACCCCCTCTTGAACCTAGAGTTTCTTGGTTGAAACTTATTGATTTATGATACGATTCACCTAGTATTTTACTCGCTTTCTATCAAAACGTTGAGAAGAGAATTCAGTTGACAACTATTCTACTCCATCAAATCACCTGCACTCTTGAGCAAGGGGATACACCTCAAAGTATTGAGAACGGCAGGAAATGTACCCAACGTCTAACTAAGATTGATTGTGAGCACCAAACTTCCCTTGACAAACTGTGATACCTTTCGAATAACTTGAAAGGAATATTATCAATACCAGGTGGGTGTCTCTCCTCCATGGGAGATATAAGTTTCTTTGGCTGTTTCAAATCTATTAGTTTAAATGTTAATTAGTTCCAAGCTTCTTTTACGTGACCTCAACACTAAAAAGGATTTCCCCAATTTAATGAAAAATCACTGCATGAGTGAATTTTCCCATCAAATGAATTTGTCTCAGAAGTCCTCTTAGCTTTGAGCAATTGTAATCAATAGGTTCAGTTTGACCTTGAAGTGAGGAGCAATTGATTCTAAAGAGGTAGCTCGTGTGTAGTCTCTATTCCTCCACGAGATTCCAAGGGGTTCTGGTTCAATCTTCTCCCATTCGTACTTACGTTTCAACTTTGAGTTAAGCATCATGTATTTAAAATGTTGATAAAAAAGCTGATCAAAGTGTTTGTAAATGGAATCATTCTAGCTAACGTCATCAACTGCCCTCCAAAGGGAGAGTCAGCATTCTCCAAGCTGTATGAGGGGAGACGTTGTGTGTGAGAGGCACAAGCAGCCTATGTGCGGCATCACAAATAATGACTGGAAATATAATTATACCTATTAATTATCCAGACCGTTAATGATTCAAATTATGCAGGTATAAATATCGTGAATTTCAAATGTTGGCTCATTTTTTTTTTACGTTAATTGTAGTTCTACACCGTAATATAATTACACTGATTAACGACCGGTCTTGAGTTTCTTTATTATTTCTGCTCGGTTAAATACAAAATTAAACTGCGCATTAATTCGCCCTTGCACGGTATAGCTTTAATAATTGTTACCCTTGGCAACAAAATAAAAATAATTGTTCCCTCTGAATACTACACGAATCACCAATTTCAGCATTTCACCCATTCGCCCTATAACTTTACGATTTCCTCTGGTACCCGAGAACCGTTGCACATACGTTACAGAAATTTGCACATTTTCCACAAACGTTACAGAAATTGCAGAGTTTCATCGGTTATACATTTTAGATACGTCCATTCATGATCATGTCCAGGCTTTTCACTTATACCAATTCCCACCGGTTAGCACGATACCCTCTCAATATCTCTGACGCTTTCGCTCTATTCTTTGTTATTTATCGGCCAAACACTTGACATATAATAGTTATATATTGTTTTATTTAATCTACAACTGAAAGACATTTGGATGTGCGAGCATATGGATTTCAGATTAGTTCTCGGGAAAAAAAAATTACATGAAAAATAAAAAAAATCTGCAAATTATTATTCCTTGGTTTATTATTTCTTGTAAAGGTTCTATGATCTATGATTATACATAGTCTGTGGTAAGTATCTTATCTCGGTGTTTTGAAGATGAGAACCGACGCGGTTCAAACCTCCCGTCTACCCTCTACCTAAGCGATTTTTTAATTGGTGAGGAATGAATGATCATAACCCAACAAAACGTGAAACGAAAATTTTTGAGTTAGGGTTACCATTTTTCCTTCTTGG
Source organism: Creontiades dilutus (assembly GCA_031894815.1). Classification (NCBI taxonomy): domain Eukaryota; kingdom Metazoa; phylum Arthropoda; class Insecta; order Hemiptera; family Miridae; genus Creontiades; species Creontiades dilutus. Next base: position 1,890,066 of record JAVIWC010001058.1, read on the forward strand.
TTGGTTACAAAGGTTCATTATTGTAAATGATAAACCGAGTATGCACTGTGGTAGAGGAAACGCCACCTAGAAAAGTACACGCAAAACTGGGTGTGAAGGATGTTCCACAGCAGCATCGACTGTGCAGAGGCATACAAAAATTGTATTCTACGCGGACGACATCTTGGAGTGGGTCATACAATGATTCAAAAACTGGTGATTACAGTGCCTGCCGTGGCCCTTTCTTACGTAAGTGCGGTGTGAACAAAGTGTGGAAGTCAATATAACGTCCAGACACAGCCATCTATTGACCACTCTGTTCCGAGTCACCATTTTTATTACTTTCTTTGTCTCCACAATATTTGGAAACTCTTATTCTAGAATTAGACAAATTCCCCTTCATACTTCACGCCGAACCAAATCGCATGACACGTTGTTTATTCGTCAGAGAACGACCCCGTGATATGATGTGAAAATTACTTAATCAGCGTACAACAAGTCTGACCTTTCATGACCTCTCGTCCACCCTCTCTTATTCTAACCCCCTGAAATGCGAATACGTTATCTACACTTGAAAAAGTGAGTTCATAGCTTTGTAGAATTTGAGAGGTTTGAGAGAGCTTTGCTTCCTTGAGCAAAAGGAAACTTGTTTTTCTCGGAAATTGGTGCACATAAATTCATTGGGCTTAGTAGTAGTAGTGATTTATTTGTAAAGTCATTACAACATTTCAATGGAGAAGCGCAATACATGGATTAAAAAATAAATTGAAATCTTCTTGAGATACATTGAAGTTCCTTAGGGCTCACGTAGAAAAAAAGTGTTATATATGAGAAAAAAAATTGGGCTTAAATTAAATGGAAAAAAAAACTGTTTCTAATATGTGTATGTTATAATTGATATAACTAAACCATATTAAATGGTATGAGAGAACACGCCCGATGTTCACAGTATTCGCTCTCTAATTGTAGATTGTTGATAATTAACGAGGAAAAAATGATCAATTCAATCACAATGCTATCTGGGATCAACTTTTACAATTGAGAAATTTATCTTATGGTTATTTGTGCCATTTTTGTAACAATTTGTATCATTATGATGAAGAAAAAAGGAAATTGGCCACGTTCACATACTGGGTGGCCAAAATTTATCATTTATCTCCGTAATTTCCGAGCCTAAAAATAAATTGCAAATAACAACTTCACTAATTTCTAACGGGGGATTCAAATATCACAATTTCAAGCGTTGCGCACACGCGCAAATGCACGATTTGCGCATCAACTTCGTTATTTCAAATGGGAACCCCCCATTTTTTATTGCAGATTCGGATTCTACGTAGAATTTTATGAAAATTTGACCCGTTAAACAATTTTTTTGATTGCGTGTAACCGGTTCAGCGAGCAAGCAAAGTTTCGCAACCCCAAAATTGTCAAATAGTGAATGATGGTGAACTGTGGTGTTACACATGAATTTCCATTGTTTTTTTCAACGCTGATTCACGTGATGCTATCTGTTTTTTGATTTGACTTAATTTTTGAGGAATAATGACCAAAATTTGTTTATTTTGCGTCCATTTTTTATTTTAGACGCCTGTTTTCAGATTGTTACGGGGATTAAATCTCAAGGTCTGGTTGAAAAATGTAAGAATAGTTGATTGAAACCTTCTTCAGTGATCAAGTGAAGTATTTCGCGTAAAAAATAATCATTTATGACGATCATTTTTTATCTCAAATTAGTATGATCACAAATCCGAATCTGATCAATAAAAAATGGGGGATTTGAAATAACAAAGTTGAAATCATTCATTTGCGCGCGTGAGCAACGCGTGAAATTGTAATATTTGAATTCCTCGTTAAAAATTAGTGAAGTTGCTATTTGAAATTTTTTTTAGGCTCGGAAATTACGGAGATAAATGCCTGGTCCATTAAATTTTGGCCACCCTGAATACATGTACACAGGGTGTCCAACGAGACGTATCTCGTCCCCAACGGAGCTCAATTATTTAGTATTAGAGTCACCCTTCTAAGAAAAATCATTGATCTTTACATATTAATCGCAGTTCGTGGTAAATTATCTAAACAGTCACCTCGAGTTTCCCATATACTGTAATTGCTTTCTACATGTCATTAAAAGAACGCCATTTATATTTCAGAACGGTGGATCGATTAGGAACAAAATTAGCCACTCGGGTCAAATATCCATGGAATCTAGCGTGCAATCAGAATCTGCAATAGAAGTTAGGAGTATTTATTTGAAAAGACAACTGTGCATTGAGCATACTTGTGCACAAGAGCGTTGAGCGCAAATGTTATAATTGAATAGTCCACCAAATAAATGGGGGTACCGTTGTGATATATTTTTGACATGCATTTTTAGGGATTTTAAGGGGGGTACTTCGTGAGCTACAACCCATTCTGACATCCAACACGCAAACGAGAGACATTTTCCAAGACACACCACAAGTAGCGTACCGACAAGCTAGAATTATTGGAGAAATTTTATCGCATCGGCATCCTCGAACACAGACACAACAATCAGGCTTACATCCCTGCGGCCGACTCAGATGTAAACTCTGTAAACTCGAGATCGAAAGTGGTGAATTCACGTCGGTTAATACTCCACATTCCTATAAATGTGTGAATTCAGCAGAATGCCAATCAGAACCGTGCGTTTATCAGTTGCTTTGCCAAAAATGCGAGAGCAATCAAAAAGCTTTTTATGTTGGCAAAGCGTCACTGCTGAATCTGCTAGTAAATAACCACCGAGCCTTCAGTCACCCACAATCGGCCACTCCCCATCAATGAGATGTAAGATCCCACGATCCATCATTCGATAATGTTTTCAAGTGAAAGTTCTCAAAAAGATGCCACCAGGATCCAATGACAGACAGCTCCACCAGTCAGAAAGGGCACACAAAGGTCCTAAAAGCAAACCAACATCCTGGCCTCAACATTAATGATTAAAATCAACATAACGGAAGCCAATCAACAGTCATCACATCTCCCTACCAACAAATCATCCCATCTCCCCATCAACATACAAATTAATTTTTTTCATTTTCCTCTTACATTGTGATCAAGATATCAATCGAAATGTCAAAAACATCTTTTTTCTTTCTGTGTTCGTTATTATTTAAAAAAAATTATGTATATATATGGGTGTACGATTGTGCGTGTGAGAGTATGTGTGGTTGAATCGATTGTTTGAATGGAGTTGGGTTTTGGATTGGTGTCGTTAAGGCGGAGTTGGTTTCAATTTCAACAGGACGTTTAATGTTTATTGCAGCACATTTGTTGCTTCATCTGCGGTCGAGCACGAAATGAGTCGGCATAGCGGGCGCGGTCGTGAGAGAGAATAATGAGGAGGTAGATAGGGGACATAGTGCGGGCTCTCGATCAACTCTGAATTCAGATCTCTTTGAGGTGGCCGCACAGTGGCCACAAAGCCCACCGCATGTTTTTCATGTAATTGATACAAGAGCAAAGCTATAGATTCGAATTAAGTATTCATTAACGCTCCAACGGTCGCAAACCAAAAATAACATCGATAGTTGACTGTATGATCCAACAACGTTTAACTCGAACGCATTCAACGAAAGATAAGTACAATTAGAAAGATACAGGTAGTAGCAAGGTAGTGGTCCGGGGACTTGCGTTGAAGATGGAATAGCCGCTTAATGAAGTATTCAATACTTGTTTAATGTAGGTATTTATGTTCTCGTTCGTTAAATACATGTAAGTATTCTCATCTTCTTCAGTTGACGGGAGTTTATGTAAATTATCGAAGAACATGACGAGATAGAGTGAACAATGGAGTTACTTAATGGAGGTGCTGACTATGCGATTGATCATAACTTATTTAGTGGCATGGCTCCTAGAATCTCTTTAGAAGACTATTTCAACTTGCTAGCTTGACGAAAGAGATTTTTCAAGTCCTTAACCTTCAAGCGTTCGCGCGGGCGGTCAAGTGACCGACTTTCTTGAATTTCGAATATACGAGATCACCTACGATTTTTTGGGGGATGGGAGGGGCATGAAATTAGTTACAATTCCGACTGTATATTCCATGCTGAAGAGAGTGTCTCGCCTCTTTGTTTTGATTCAACATCATTTGATAGTATTGAGTCAGTTCAGGAGACAGCCGCGCGACTCCTAAGACTTTCATCGACATCATAAAATGTAGGTAAGTAAACATAAGTTCGTTAATAGTGTGTAACTAAAATCAATTTCATTCAAAGAATAAAAGCAAGTTTAAAAAGTGGGTACCTATATAGTAAATTGAGATTTTTTGAATAGTTTTGCAACTTACTCTGCCTATCTTGCCTCTCTCCCCCTTTTCCTCTTTCACCCGAAAAAACGAATAGCCCTTTTTCCATTTTTTGTTCAGTTGCTTGAGAACGAGCGTAGCGAGATAGACTGAACAACCCTCCAAGACTGGAATAAAACTTACCTATATTACGTATTTTTTTATTTTTTTGTGTCTCGTCATTTGTGGTTTTTCTGTATTTCGTAATATTGGAACTACTAGCTAATGTTTTTCTAGTTTCCATCTAGTTAGATTGAAAAAATGACATTTTTACAACAAAAAGTTTGAAAGAATTATGGTGCAAGTGGCCTTCGCGCTATTGGTGAGTTACCTGTTCATGTACCATTCATACATGAGTTTAAATACCTACGTGTAAACAATTCTATACCTTCTTATCTACTCGAAGTTCAATTGAAATGAATAATCTAGTTTTTCAACAAAGAAAAAAGTTGAACAAAAGTAATCATTTTCCAAGAGGCCTTTTGAAGCCAATTGCGTGTTTTCAGAAGCAAGAGTTTATTTTTAACCATTAACGGCAATTAACAGCTTTGTACGGATTTTAAATAATAAAGACATTTTTGATGGAAAATGTGTTTTTTGAATTGTAGCTTTAGTTCCTCTGTATTTACTACAGTGGAAAGTAGAGAAACCAGCAAGATAATCATTGAAAAAGCAAGGGCGGTCAACAGACAGCTGCGCTATAGAAGCGCTATTTCAACTCATGTTTGATGAACGCATGAAGGTTAAATAAAAATAAAATACTTGCTGAATAATAAAAAGAAAAACAGTGGATACCAGGGTCTTTTGAGTGTTGAGTGTCTATTGAGTTGTATTAACGGGCAATGACGCTCCAACGCTCAAAGCTATGGAGCACCAGGTCAAATTGATTGTTTCTCAATTGTTATGACTGCGATATAAATTGGCCAACTTATTTTGCATTCGTTTTTTGTGGTTACAAAGATGAGGAGTAAAGTTTTTGGAAAATTGAATGATAGTACTGTCATGTAGAGGGGTCGAGCAGTAACTCTGCTATTTTCCAGTCCAATGTCAATTTCATAATCTTCTAACCATCAAAAACCTCAACCCCCTTCCACAAATTTGACTGATACCTGAAATAGGCGTTCTGAAAAGACCATAGTAATCGATTGGCAAGCTGTGTTAGCATTTGCGGTTTCTCTAGAGAAACCGGCACATTTCAGCAACTGGATATGGCAATATTATTGACAATTGAGAATACATTATAAATAAAATGTGGACTCACAGTTCGGTTCCCGATGTTTCTGACCCTGCAGGTGAGGTAAGCAGATTTCCCAATGAGAGCAGATACATTTTGAGGAGCGGACGTGTCGAAATAGGGCTCTTTCGAGGAGGTGGGGGGCCGCGGCGTCACTCCTCGCAGAGCATTCGCTCCATTCGGCATGTAAGCGCAATCTGTCGACAAAAAAACAAAACCAGGTGTTGTAATGTGAACTGATTCCCTTTAGAATATAAGGCTTTATTCAGCAAGAATCGATCGTTGTTAGAAACAGAATGAAACAATGCAAGAAAATATAATAATGTCGCCAGGTGATAAACATATTATGGTCATGGTAATAATTGTGGACTTGATGTGGAACTGTAATAATACTACATTCTTCCCCCTATTTTAATGTGTAGTCCTTCAGGTATTCTATGGCTTCTAGTCCTTGAGCAGGAACCTCCACTAAGTGAGTTGGAGAAGTTGATGCCCCAATTGTCTGGTTTGTTGCGGCTTCTGGCTCATGTGTATCTAAGAGGAGTTGAGGTTCTTCTGGAAGAGGAGATTCGTCCATGATTGAACTTCTTCTCCCAGATCTTCAGCGGGAGCCAAGCGTCATGACGACAACAAAATAAATAATACAGATAAACCTGTTTTTGAAGGTGAAAATCCACGTTTTTCCCCAGACTTCAACTTATTCTGCGCAGTTGTATTCCACGGTATACCAAAACTAATAGCATTACTCCCAGACCGGCGGAGTACCACAAGATGTTAGAGAACAATATTCTCCACATATCTCATCTTCCACCTGCCTCATCTACTTTTGCAAACATAGATAATTAGTATTTATATTTCATTTGAATACCTAAAATTACGGTAGGTTCGAAAGATGAAAATGCAGTTTTATATCTAAAATCTCCCCTATAATACAAAACTAAAAAAAGCAAAACCCTACACAATTATCACAAAAAAGTATATCATTTATAAACTCCATTCTTTTCTTTTGTGTCCACACAAATTAAAAGAGTCCAGACACTCCAAAATTGCATATTACGCCTAATTACAGGAGCCTCGTGGTATGTGGCTAAATATCCCCACTGGCCAGATCCTACAATTCTTTCGCAATTCACACATCCAACCACAGGAATCCACTAGTCAGCTCAATTTTCAAAGAATCTCGAACACCAATTAACCCGGCTAAAAAGAAAATGGCACAGTGTACTTCAAGATATTCACTCTTCTTCAACCTAAACATGATAGGATACAGATCCCAATTATTATTTATATTGTTTACTTGTTATTATCTAACTTTTTTGTTATTTTTATTGTTCACTTGTTGTTGAGTTACGTTGTATTTGAAGAAAACCTAGACTCATATTGTTAACTTTGAATTACTCCATGTACATTGTTTTCTTACATATGCTTTAGCCTCCCAAAGGGGGGTTACGAATGCCTCCAGTCCCATATGATTTTGTATTACTCTTCTTATGTATGTGAGGTGATGGAATGGTATAGTTACCCCTTCCATTGAGGTGGATGCGGATATAATGTTCCACCACGCTCAGAGGATGATCCAGACGTTTGACGTCTGATTCATCTCCCAAGGCGACGGATTCTAAAGTCGGGAAGGGCCAACTAATCATGTCCATCACATGTATCACAATTGATACTGGTAACCACAATAAAGTAACTAATAAAATAAAACAACTCCCTTTCACGTAAATCACTGATCTTTTTATTGGTAGTTACACAGTAGTACATTCTCTAACCTCGACACTACTTACGTACGTTGTAAGTGGATTCTAGTTAGCTTAAAAAGAGCTCAATTAATACTTCAACCCCGTAGAGCGATCAGAAAACAAATTTGCCACAAGACTCCTTCAAGTGATCATTGTGAATCCATAACCTTGTAATTGACTTTTAGGTATACCAAAGGTGATAGAATGACGTCATCATATATGTAAGTGCCGGAGCCCTACGTTCGGCACCCGGGCCCTAAAAACCGTTACTCTCGGCACCCGCCTCGTTCAAAATCGAGTTTTACTTTCGTTACCCATGTTACGATGGGCAACCAGCTGCAATAAAAACATACCGTTACATGCATTCCGCTCAACTGCCGCCCTCAGCATAACGTCCGAGAAGTCCTCGCTCAGCTCGTGGGTGTGCTCATCTTGAGCGAAACGACCTTCCCATCCAACGTTCTCAAATACCTAGCTCTTGCATTTAAACCTCCTTCGTCACGGGCAAATCCAGCGTGTTTCACCTGATTTCAGTGTTTTTTGGTAGGTGAAACGGAATTGTTTGTGAAAAAAAAAAAAAAAAACGGGCAAAACTGACGAACTCTTTGAATCATATTGATAAAAACGGCTGTTTTCGTTCCTGGGTGCCGAAGATAACGGGTCCACTCGCGGACATCACTCATTTTCATCTCTGACGGGTGCCCAGAGTAAACACGGCGGAGGTGGTCCCCACTTCCACCTCTCATTTCCAATGGCCCGTGTGCCCAACGAAGGCCTTCCGTAAGTGCTAAACACTAAAATTGTGCTGGTCTATCACTAAGTAACATAAGCTGAACCCGTAATGTTAGGTGAGGTTAGGAACTCGAATAATGAATTAATTCTAATTACCTATGTTGGCGCAAGCAGATGAGGCAGATGGAAGATGAGATAGGTAGACATTCTCTATAGGTAGATATAGGTGGGTATTCTCTAATATTTTTTTATTATACTCCATCGGTCTTGAGGTGACGCTCCTAGTTTTGATTTATCATCAAATACTGCTGTGCATAAGAGAAGAAAATCCATATTCGTTAATGGTATTTTACAGTAAACATACTGCATACCACAACAAGATTACCAAAACGTTCTGTAGGTAATTAAGAAGGGCATTATTGAAGAAATAGAAATCAATAATTTGAAGCACAGAATCATTTAAAAACAATGAAAAAGTTTTGGAATATGAAGTTATCAAGATCATTTCACTTTTTTGGTGTAAGGCCAAAAATTTAATACATGCTATGTGCTCAGGAAATAGCGGCAAAATGGTTATACGGCGGTTGGATGGGTTCTGAAGGGTCACACTTATACACTTTTTATAATAATTGTTTTCTTTTTGAAGATGTTTACAGGTCATTATTCAGGGCCTTGAGAAGTCGAGAGGGAACAACGAGGAGAGAATAACGAATGAAGCTAGGGAAAATGTTTCATTAAGGATTGTGAATTTCGGGTGTAACTCCATACGGACGCTCGCTGCTCCTTTACAGGATCCTCTTTACGTTTCCTGGGGTTTCTGGTTCAGAGGTAATTAGCCAGGTAAATTAAAGTTGTTCCGCTATACGTGCCATATCTACGTGAAGTCCGTAATTATCATGGTGAAGAGCAATAAGTAAAGTAATTTTCACTGTATTTACCCCTTATACGATATAGTTGGGCAAAGGTGACGTAGGTGGTGTGATCCAAAGAAATGACCAGATCCGTGAACGTCAAATGGCATGATGTCATGCAAGAAGTAATTTCCTCCGGTATTATATCAAATCAAGATTACACTTCACACGTAGAATTACATTCCATGTTCCAGGAACTATATGTATAACCGATACAATCGTTTAAGGTCTCAAACACTCTCGGAAAGGTTGTTTCTCATAAGTTTTGTTTTGTTTTCTGTCCTGTACTCGTTGATTTGGTATATAGTAGGTCCCTAGGCATCGTTAAACATTTGGAAAAGAAACCCTAGATACAGCGAATGGTAATAATTAGGTAAATCGGATCTGTATTTTTGTTTCAGACCCAGATTTTTTTTTGAAGAAATAGTTGAATGAAATCTCGAGACCAACATGTATAATTACATTCCCATCAATATAATTACATTCCCATAATTAACTAACTTAGCGTTAGCTCTTCACTGAAGTCATCCGAGTTAATCGCGTTTGATGTTGGTGACAAAGGTGATGAAATGAAGTAGTTAATCACTTCTACGGAGTGAACTGATTAAACTGCGACACCAAGAGGATAACGTGAAAGAGCTCCAAGAATAGTTTGAGGGGCTGCAGATACAGGAATCGGGAGAATGGGGGAGGCGTTAGTTGAGTGGAGGGCAATGATCGCGATGAGAAGAGCAGGGGTAATGTTGAGGTAAGTGCTAACTGTTTTACCTATTGGGGTAGTGAGAAAGACTGAGGCATCAGGTCAGTCAGTGTTAGATTTTGAGTGATTCGAAACTATGTATACTTGTCGGTTTACCGCGTTATAGGTTATGGGGTAGGTAATTACAATTTTGTCGGTATGAGCAAGTTTCAAAACCTATTATTCAACTCAGATCTTGACAGAAGCTCTTAGATCAGGGGTAGGGGTAAATATGAACGAGCACGAACAACGGATGAGAGAATTACAGGAAGATGAACGAGTGCTCAATAAGGCAGCTGCCATAGCCAAACATGAAAGACTCCTCGATTCCCTCAAACAGACACGGACGTTCAAACGAATCACGGAGAGTAATTCGCCCCAATGGCTGACCGTAATACCGCTTTTAAATGATGACTTAGATCTCTCACCGATGCAGTTTAGGGATACACTGGCCGTAAGATATGGAAGGGAACCCAAAGGAATGCCAAACCGCTGTGATGGCTGCGGTGAGTTGCTGGAGCTAAGCCAAGCCTTAAACTGAAAAAAAAGGGGGACAGGTCAAGTATGGTCGTGACCTGATTAGAGACTAGGCGGCGAGGATGGCAAGCGTGGCATTTAACTCTGTGAGAATCGAACGAGTACTGGCGGAGAAAGAAGACGGCACCCCAAGACCTGAAAATCCACCTGAGAAAAGGTAGCGTCTTTGGATACCCGCGTAGTTAAAGCTGACTCCTCCTACATCTCTCAATCGTGGACATCAGTTTCCCAAAATGCTACCAATGCAAAGCATAGAAAGTATGACAGGGCAGCCGAGGATATGAAAGGCTCGTTTACGCCCTTAGTGATATCCTGCAAGGGCTCCCTCCAGAAAGTGTACGACTCCTTCTTAAAAAGAATAGCAATTGTTCAGTCCGACAAATGGTCAAAACCTCTGTCGCAAGTGACCCAGTGGGTGAGATTGAAGACCCAGGATGGCCGTGATATGGGCTGTTTCTCTGTGGATTCGAGGCTCAAAGAGAAGTGTCTGCTGCCTTGGGCTCGAAAATGGAGCCTTGATGCCACTCAACTAGAGAGATGGGTTTCAACCCACTTCCTTTCTTTTGGGAAACCCTAACGAGCCCAACTACCCATTTAGGTAGGGCAGCTCTTCAAAAGACAATAAATAAACAATTTGGAGGGAAAAAATGTTTTACCTAAATGCTTACCTGAGTAATTGTCAATAGATCAAACAAAGGACAGCTTATTGAAACCGTATAATTTTTCTTACTTAGAGAATTTGTGTACCAGTCATAACAAAGCAATGCAACAATCTTTCTGACTCATCGGGTGACGCCTCATCGATCCCAACAAGTCAACGGGAAATAGTCCAAACCACTCGTGGATATTGATCGTACTCGCTCTCCATTTCGATTCAGCATACCGGTATCACACGGAGCTAGATCTACAGTTTCATCAGGTCGGTTTGCTGGTAATTTCAAGGAGGGCATCAAAGATAACTTAAATACTTTTCTTCAATTGTGGTGTTGAGAATTCTCTGCGTCTCCTTCCCTAGACGATGCTGTTGATGGATTTTATAAAGCACTAGAGGTCGCCATTGATTGGTACGTCCCAAAAAATAGGAACGCGGATTATTCAGTTCCAAGATGATTAGCAAAAGAACTAATTTCCCTCATTCGCCCAAAAAAATTACCCTAAATACCGACATCGGTGCTCAGGACTCGACCGTGATCTTATTCAGAAATAAGGACGAAGTGCTAGACATTATCCAGATCGCTTTATGTAACCCATATCGATTCAATTGAAAAGCCTATTCATGGAAAGGTAACGAATTTGTTAACCATATAATTTAGCATGGAGGCTCTAATGAACTGCCGTACACAATGAACCTTGGAGATATAACTGCCCAAGGTACACAGTATCCACAGTAGTAGAGCTACTTGCCCGTCATTACTCTTCAGTGTTTGTTCCTGATTCCACTGGAATATCAACCTCTCCGTTGGACTCGGTATTATTGGGTGCCTTGAGAGTGGCTGTTGATGCTATTGCCTGATGATCCTATGTAGTTCCTCCAATCCTGTTATGATCCTGCACATTTAGTCTTATGCGACCTCTCACTTTCCAAGGAGGAGATGATCCCTATGTTCAGCTGTTTACACCAGTTCGCTATGAATCTACAATTCCTAAGATCCTCGTGAAACTTATTGTTGAGAAAATATCTTCAATTCGAGGTATTTGACTGGTCGTTCGATGGTAGTTCGGTTGGGTGAAATGATTTCAACACCTTTTTATGCCATATCAGAAGTCTCTCAGAGGTCCCACCTGGCTCCCTTGCTTTTCCTGTTGACCATCAACGATGTGGTCTCGGTTTTTCAGGGAACCAATTTCCTCTCATTTGCCAAGGACCTGACATTGGCCCTCCAACAATGATGTTTTTCCAGATGCCTTGCCCACAACATATCAAAGTGTTCATTTATGATGTTCCACCATGCCCAAAACCCTCAAATCTAACCTTATGTGATAGGGAATGGTGAACCAAGGAACGTTGAATAGATAAATGACTTACTCCTCGACCACAAGCTTACATTTTCTGATCACATTTCTACCCTTTCTAGTTGAGCAACACGCATTTCCGGTTTTGTGAAGCGGAATATTCAGGAATTTAAATATACACAGGCTATTAATAATATCTGCAAGACTTTGGTTCTTATTATGCTGGAGTAAGCCTCTTTGATGTGGACACCTTTCTACCAGTGCCATATTCAGCAGATTGGGAGGATTCATCGGAGGTTTCTCCAGTATCTACGCACCGTAGAGCAAGGGAGGATGCTGAATACGATGAGCTGAGTAAGAGGCGTACGCTGCTGAGTCTTCCCACACCAAGATATTCGGCTGACGTAAGATTTCTTCACAACCTCCATTGACTCCATATTCGCTCAAAGATGAAAGTGCAAGGTTGCTCCAAAATGCGGATGTAAGAAGTACACAGGTATTCCACACGATATTTTAGTATTTATTTAAACAGAATGAAATGGTAGTATCCGTTTCGTAATTTGACATAATTTTGATTAAATTACCAACGAAGAAAATCAAGTTTCTTTTACACTGCCATTTTAAGGGAAACCCGATTTTGTCTACTAGAAAAAAGGTTTCCAAGATAATGAGTCCTCTCCCATTAGATTTTGTTATCCTCTAGAAATTGAAGGTAGCGACTGCGTCCAATCCCTATTTGTACTAGTATTGAAGGTTCCCATAAAAACATACTGAAATTTACTGAAGATATATCCAAGTAGACAATAAATAGTCAGTTTTCCTTTAGAATTAAAGTGATTTTCCGTTGATGATTCGATCGAAATATCAAAACGAATATCTTCGCGCGATTCAGCGAAAAATACTACAATATTATGCGTTACATTTGAGTATTTCGTGCATTTACATTTAGGAGCAACATTGCACCTTCAAGGAAATTGCCATTTCTGACATATATGTTTATTATTTGAGACCCTTGTAGAAAAAGAGATTAAAAAAACTTATTTTTTGCCCACGAATAACGATTTTAAAAGAGGGACGTCTCATTGGACACTCTATGTATGATAAAGCATTGTTATAAAGAGAAATGTAGTTATTAATAACACACACACACACACACACACACGTACAAACGTGTGTGTGTGAGATAATATTGATCACTATTTGTAGGAGAGCTATTGAAGAAATGGTTCTTCAGTAAAATTTCATAAATTTACGAATGGGAATAGAAACATACAATAATGAAAAATAATGGAAAAAAGAAGATTGTTGAACAGTATATTCTTTTTCCCTTCTGTTGCCGATTGACACAATTTTATGTGAAGCGTATGTTTTCATATTTAAGAGCGTAAGTACAAATCGGAAGCTGCAATGGTTAGTAGAGGTCATTAACCACGATAAGATTAATCGTTCACCGTTGAACCAAGTATATGATGAACGCTAAGATATTCACTAGATCTTGCATTACCGACTGAAAGAGTCAACGACAGATCTTCGGTAAACGGCCAGTCTCTTTCTCACCACTTCACACAGTAATATCGTACTCATTATGTCGTACATCAATTTCAATCTCGGTCCTTAGCATCACCAGGCCGAGATATCAGGAGGTGGACCTGCCTATGGCAGAAAAGCACTTGTAGGAGTTTATTTCGTTCCCGCCCAAAACCGAAACAGCTTTGAGATACTTGACCTCCAGCTTTTGACACGGGTAAAGATATCACCGCTATCACAAGGCCTTCTTCAATGCACCCTCTCACAGTTGTGTGTTAGTTGGTACCCCAACTCAGTACAATGTTCCATTCGCTGAATATCCATTGAAGGAAGTCCCACAAAAGATATTCCCGAGGATTGCCAAAATAGTGAAAAGAAAAGGACGTGTTGATGTAACATTAAATCCTGAAGTATTGAATGTAACGTGTGCATGGCATGTGGTTTGCGTGGGCTCTAGCAGTAACACTCGCGTATGCGCTCAATTTCGTTTCATATTTTCAAAATAGTTTTGCTCGAACCTCCGAAGAGAAAGATAAAGCAAAACAGCTGTTTCCACAAATGGAGATCGTCACCATAGTTTCGCAGGTGAGAGATCAAGGGATGCAAAAAAGAAAAAACGTCTGCCAAGTGGGTGTGGCACATAGCTTCCTCGTATCCATAACATGACTGTATAGATCATTGAAAATTATTATTGACTAAAGAACTTCGTTCAATTAGGCGAAGTAAATATTGAATTAGGGTGAATTTATTGTTATGCAGGAGGCTAAAACTTTATTTTCTCTTTATTACTCACGAGGACCGTCTTTACATCAGTCCGAAAAATCCCTGAAAATTTCATCGAAATCAGTCATGAACTCCCGGAGTTATGCCTGTAACAAGGATTTCACGTTTGCGGATGAGCAGAGGCTACTATTGATCCGGGGGTCATGAAACTTGTAGGGGATCATCTACACATCAAACCGAACAATCCCTGAAAATTTCATCAAAATCGGACTATAACTTCGTGTAGTTTTGCCCGTAACAAGGATTTGCTGACAGACAGACAGACGCACTGACAGACAGACACGGAACCAAAATTGTTCAAAAAGGTCTAAAACGCAAAATGCGATTGGAATTTTTGATTTTGGAGACAAAAAAATGTTCACATTCCGAAAGTGAAAACAATGCTTCCGCTACCTTGGTAGACTCGGAAGCAAAATTACATTAACAACATTTCAAAACTCCATAAATTACTAGCTGTACGAAATACAATGAATAAGTTGTTCAAAATTATCGATAACTTGAGAATTTGCTGAATGAAGTGACCGAGGCTGTAATACAAGAATGTTACCAATTTAGTAATCCAGTTGCAAACTGAGATTGGCTATATCACAAATAAAATTAACTTCTCAGGTGAAGCTCATCTCACCCTGATGAGGAATACGTTACGGATTAAAAAAAGAAAAAAAAATCCTAGCAGGTAAATGGGACGGTGTGATCCAATGAGGGGCAGATAAGGGAAAAATCTGATTTACCTCCACCAAGAAAAAATTCTTTAGCCTAGCCAAAGACGGAAAGAGAGGATAAACCTCTTTCTGTCGGCATTGAAAGGGGTCTCCTCCCTAATAGCATTGGAGAAAATGGTTGAGGAACAAACCACGAAGGCAGTTGATATGGTAAAAATTAGTATAATAGTTTAAATTCAGATGACTTCCGTGCAATCTTGACTGATTTTCGTGATTATATTTTCGTTCTATCCGTGCTGAAAACTCTGTGAAATTTCGTATTTCACGATGGAAGAGGGAAGCGAATTCTACCTCGAAAATTTTGCTTTTGCTGACCGGGAGAATGGAAATGGTAATAATCAATCCTTCTGATAGCTGCTCAAGCGAGAATTCACGACCGATTCGTAATTATTTTTTCATTCAAATAAGAATATGGTTTGTTATTTAAATATATTTTAGAACTTTCAATTTTAATTATGAAAAGGGTACCTAATAGTTATAAATATCCACTTCTTCACTGTTTTCAACTGATTTTAGTGATGTTTAAAAACTTTGTTGTTTAACATCAATTTTAGTAGAATTCTACAACAAACCTCGGAAATTTTGAATTTTCTATGGGGAGTGGGGACTGGGAGGTTTATAGGCAGTAGACAATTTTCTTGCTTCTTCATTTGTTCCTTCAACAAAAATAAAGTTTTGATACATTTTTCAAACTTTCAAATTTAATCACGGAAGGGGTTAATAGTGATAAATTGTTATGTCTTCACTATTTTCATTAGGTCTTTTTCTTAAATCCTAATTTCTGTTTCGCTCTCTTGAGCGCTCTAATTCTAAGCCGAGTTTCTTGATTCTAATTTTGTTTGACTTCAATCTTATTGAAGTTGTGCAACAGACCTCGAAAATGTCGAATTTTCTGTCAGGAAGAGAGATGGAGGGATAATGGACGATCCATTCAATCGCCGCTCATACCTACTTGAATTCGCAGCATTGTTCAATTGAGAATTCGGGCTTGTTTTTAACAAATATTTATAAATGTTTATAATTACGTTTATAAGTGTGATCAGATGAAAACTAGACACATTCCCCTGTTATATAGGCATCAATAACCATTTGCTTTTTATTGGTCAATTACAATGGTTCAGTAATGGAAATAATAAAACACAATAACTGAAGGGATCGGTCCCGTGAGAGGTCTCACCTGCCACACCTGAGACATCTCGTCTAGCTAAGAAAACCTCGAAAAATACCGCAGAGTTCCTTTCCTCTATGACCAATGATCAAGGTGCTGCAAAGACAGGAAGAATGCTCCCACTTGGCATATTCTACTGAACTGGGATACAACACATCCAGTAGGGAAAATACATTCATCCAATAACCAATGTGCTCAGAGGGCTATACCATTCAAATGGAGAGTGTACGGATATTTGTACACCAACCCGAGTGGTCTCATTTGAATAGCAGTAAATAACACAGGTCTTCAACCAAAAAACTGCATCCGATTTTTTTACAGTTTCCCATGGCTTTTTGCATGCTGAAACCGAAAAGAGTAATACAAAAATTCCATTACGTCTAGTTTTCTCCAAAAAGCTGGTTTTTTGAGTACCACATACGGTGTTATTCAGCGTTAAACCTCAATTTGGTAGTTGCTTCCAAGTTGTCAATTTTATGAATTGCATGAATTTTTTCACTCTCATATTTAGTCATGTCACTCCCAAGATTGATACGAAATGAAAGAAAGGGGTAGGGAAGAAGGGAGTCGGATATTTTTGAAGAAGGAGAAGCGTAAGGATGCCCAAAATCATGTCATAACACGTCGTTTATTTGATTTTCTGAAAAGTCAGGATGCCTCGCTGTATGTAGTGCAAAAGTTTCTAGGGAATACGAAAGACCCTAACTACAGAACAATTATTGTGAATCGCATGTTGGCTGCTTACAAGGCTCAAGGACGCAACATGAGCCTAAAAGTTCATTTCCTACTCTCCCCTGTCGAATACTTTCCAGAAAACTTGAGAGCGTTTAGTGAAGAGCAAGGAGAAAAATTTCACTAAGACATTCGGGATATGGAAAAACGCTACCAAGGACGATGGAACGTCAATATGCTAGCTGACTATTGTTGGATGCTCAAGAGGGAAACGGACAATGCTGGAGCACGAAAACGAGTGCGACGAAGTATCAAAAAAAAAAAAAGGTTCCACAAGCAAACTGAATGAAGTTTTTGAGCATTTTGTACTGAATAGTAAACAAATACTTTCTTTCATTTTGAGTTTATAGACAATACAAATTATGGTGTTTTTTCTACGTTTTCGTTTTTTATGTCCGCCTATCCCCTCATTTGCAAGAAAACTGTACATTTAGCTAAAGTATTCCATGCAGCTGATCAAATTTTTTTTTTCAGACCTGTGTAATTGATATCTGAATCAAATAACAACCACATCTTTATGAATCAAATAACAACCCGAAAGTTTATGAATTTCGGGGTGTCATATTTTCCTCACGGTTGATTGAGTATGAACCGAGATCACAGGCACGTCCCGAGTCTATGGATGATTTTCGACCATTATTTCGTGAACTTAGTTCAAACGGTTACGGAGAAAACTTTCGGGTGGAGGATGGCGTACGTAAAAAGTTACCCCTCTATTTTGGCAGTGTTTGAAATTTGGTTTTTTCTTCTTTTAAAATCAAATCCTCGAATGAGAACTATGCATCCTCGGAAAATTGTTTTCTAGGTCGATTTCAGAGATTCATCATTGGAAATAATAAACCAAACTATAGGCCGTCCTCACCACTGAGATATTTCCTAAAACACAAACTAGGGGAAGAACGAGGGATCGGCTAGCTCGATAAAGACGACGATTCCGCGAGAGAGACTGGCCGAAAGTGGATACCAAACTCAATTTCACACCGGCGGGATGAGAAGCGATCAACTTGCGTTATGTTTTGCCTCGAGGTTCACCTCTCCCGCTTGGAGCCAATTTTAAATAAGAGCACCCGCGAGTTTAGAGTAAAATAGAACAATGAACAACCCCTCCTTCAAGACTCAATGGTCTCGCCTATTGCAGTCCCAAACTTCGTTACCCGATTTTGGTTAATTTTTAAAATATTGATAAAACAAAAATTTGGCTCAAAAATCACATGATGCGCTAGTAATCACAGTATCAATCAAAATAAAAACAAGTTTAGGAACAAGGAGTAATTTGTGGGGGAGTAACACTACATATTGAAAAACACCATCAGAGTGGCTGTTAGTTCATCTGTTTGCACTTCCTCATTGATTCTCTATCTATTTAAACTGGACCTGAAGTGCGAGTAGATTAGTTTAACATAGAACAAACCACCTTTTAATTAGAACGATCGAATCAGTTGATATAATTGCAATGAAATCACGTTTTGAAGCAATAAAGTTTATCATATTTTGTATCCTGTATCGATGGATTAGTGAAGCGAATGTAGGCGTTATGATAGAATCCCACGGGGATGCAAATCCGACGCGCTCATGAACCATCTACCTACTTCCACTCAAGCTATTTCAAATGTTATGATACAATAATTTCCTCAGGCCTACGGAGACCACTTACCGTTTTCTTGTGCTAAAAAAAAAGATCTCCGTTTATTTCAACAGATGGTACAGGTGTAAAATTAATGCAGAAAACCTACTAAGAGGAAAAGATATCTAGTTTTCAAACAACGCAGTTTTCCCCACCACAGCTTAATATCAATATGAATGTAATAGGAATATGGGGGGATAGGTGGTAGAGGTTCCACGCAATAGGAATATTTATAAGATATATACCACGCCCGTGCATCCTCTTTCTGCCGGCAGGGAAACGCGTTCATTTACAAAGGGTAATCCTACCCCGTCCCTACAACTAAGCGGGAGACCCTGGGATTAAAGCCCATATGAATATCTCCGAATTTCTCTACCCATGGGCTCCTCTTGCATTAATTTCCAATCAAAGGTCTTTGAATAGATGAATAAAGTCATTTCTTGAGCAACTTTCCTGGTTTGAAATGGGTCTCTGCAGGATACCATCACAATAATTTTTATGTAATGGTGGAACCACAAATGGACACCATTTCCACTGCCCCGAGATAAATCTGAAACAAACCCCTAACTTGCTCTTTGGTAATGATTACTGTTCACGATGAAATATGAGCCCCATTGAAACATTCAAAATCTCATCAAAAATATGTTTAATACTTACATTTTTCTCATTTCAGTGTTTGAAGAAGAATAAATGATGTTTATTGTAATATTAGTCCACAAATATATGAGTTATAGAAGTTAATCAACATAACAAGACTTGGCCTTTGGCCAAATGGCTGGGTAGTCGGATTTCTTGGTTTCGTGTGTACTAACTTTTTCATACGAGCTATAGTAATTTATACAAACGGTATATCAATTCAACTGTAAACATATTTCTTTCATAATAAATTAAAATTAAGATTCGTAATGTAGCACGTAGTCCAGTAAGTTTAGAAAAAGTAACATAATACAAAAACGTTTGGTAATGAGAAATACTACTATCTACCGCAACTACTATGAAAAATTATAATAATAACTACATACAAAAAATGGATAATACACAAGAAAAAAGGGAAATTTGTGCGAATCAGTTGCATACTGAAATACTTGTGTTGTTCTGTACTTCCTTAACAATAACAACAATTTAGTTAACAATTTCAGCGAACAGACAACAATCGAGGATACAAGATATGGTTTGACTAACTACTTACATGCTAGAGTGTCTTCGAATAATTCTTTGAAAGAACCAATGGTAAACTTGAGGATTAATCCTCCTGAACACAAATTCGTAACTATTGAGATGGACAAAGAGGATAAAGGGGAGGGGATGGTAGGATTACCCAAAATGGGGAAGAAAACTGCTGAAAGGGATTGGTAGGCAGAATTCCCTACAGTTTCCAAACTGTTCAACGATGGAATGAATCTCGCGGAAGAAGACCTCGAGGGGGTAAATGAGTTATTATTGCTTGGGTGTTGAATACGACCATGAACAGATCTGATGAGATACCAACGATTGAGGGGACTGATTTACCGAATCTCTGAGACCCTACAGATTGTCCTCTGCAATTGAGGAATCCTGGGATAAATTGAACCTACTACGTTACTCATGCCAAGGAGAAAGCCTATGGCTAGCCCAAAATCATTAAGTGCAAGAGGAATTGCGGCTAAAAAGCAGCAGACACTCAAAGGAAAAGGCGACATATGATGGAAAATGTTTCAATCCTTCAAACATCAATAGAAAGAAACTGCAAGTCCAATATAAAGGGAGAAAGAAGAGGTAAACTCGATGTTTGTGGAGCAGAGTTCGACGGAGGCAAGATCTTTAGCGTTGCGTGATCTGGAAACGGAATGTCAGTGAAATTATGGCCAAGAATTTTTGTGAACAATAAGTGGATACTTGATCAGTTGGAAGAAGAAGGGGGAGTAGCGTCAGGAAATTGGGTTAGTGTTACAGTTTCACTGGCCTTAATGAAATTATGAGTTTGTGTTTGGATTGCAATGCGAGTAATCGTGTATAATTTCCAAGTTCATAACAACACCTTAATAGATACTTACTGGCGCTATTGAGCTAAATTAGGTATTCAATAATCATATTAGGTTGATCTGATGAGTTTAAACTCCATCATGGCCTTCAAACTGATGAATAACAATTTCAACTACGGTGCTCCGACAACCTGGTTTGTCGATGAACCGCCTCAAGCTAGCTGATACCAATACTCGTTTCTCTAACAACATTGCAATGCGTTTGTGTCCTGAACCGTGATGCTTTTTCAACGAATAACGATCTTCCCATACGAAAACCAGCGACTGTAAACTTCAAAGAGCAGGAAACCTACTGCGTCATGTAATAAAAGTGGCTGCCGCCTATTTGTAAGGATTGAACATGTAAAAAGGTTATTCAAAGGTCTTTACAGATCCTGTGTGCGATGTTACAGGAAAATTAAATTGCTAGAGGGTAGGTACGAGGTATGGGGTGAAAACTATTCTAAAAACAATCGTACTGCTCACTCACCCGTTTTATTTTTTTTCTCTAAGTTAACATTCAACGTAGGTCGTTGTAAATACCATTTAGATGGAATTTCATTTTAAATTGTGCAATAATTTGTCCGACTTTAACCGAAGCCCGTGGTTCCACACTTCACAAACTACTACATCCTGAGAATGTATTTAATTTTTCAGTCAAACCCATAATATAGTCTTGGATAGATGAATATGAAGGTTATTGGAATAGTATGAAAACGTTTTCTGAAATATTCCCAAACATGAGTTTGGTTTATTATCGGATCCCATAATTTGCACCACGCAAATCCATTCCAGATAGTTTTCCATTTTAGTTACGAACAAATAAGCTATTGATTCAATCGTTACTCATGATCAATCAATAACAAGGGGATTCTTGAACTTACAGTTGAGCTTACCCTCACCTGAAGGGTGCAAAATCCTGAGAAGGTGGAAGGGGGGGTTAAAATTGTTTTTTTTTCTTGGCCGATTACAAAAGTTTATTAATGAAAGGACGATTACATAGTCTTGTACGTTTTTCCTGGGTCCACCCAGACTCCGAACAACTGCCCAGTAACCCGCCCGGGGTTCCACAGACCCTTTGAAAGTGAAAGGCCCGACCTGAATCCCCGCTTTGGTAGCCACTCTTCTTCTTCCAGCAATAATCGGTATAGACCTCTGAAATATTTATGGTTTGTTACGAGAACCGAAAGAGGTAGAAAGCTGCAGAATGGATCTACTACTAACATTGTAAAAACTTCCTATAGCCTCATGTTTTTTGTTAACGCGTTCAGTGGAAACAAGGCAACCGTTGTGAAGTAATCTCTATAATTAATTTTTCAACTTGGGAAGACGTCTAGGACCAGTATACCAGTGGAATTCATCGTAGAACTTCTCTATCATACGATGATGGAGTTGTGAGTACTCAAATGGTTCGGAGGAGGAGACAAATCTTCGAAGAAGGAAGGTTTCGGGGCTTGATGAGCCCCGTAGTTGGCAACCAGCAATATCGACTCATGAACAAGCAGTTGGGGCTGTGCGCTCGATTTTGGACAGAGATCGGCATCGAACTCTAGACCAAATTGTCGAATCGGTTCATCCCAAGTTCGAATTGAGTTGGTCGTTGGTTGCAGTTGCTCGTAACGTTAAAGAAGAACTAAACTTGAACAAAGTTGTGCAAGGTGGGCCCACGGCTTCTGTTAGAACAGCACATCAAAATAGTTTGAAGGCAGCAAATCGATTCTTTTGGAAGCTTGAGGATGAGATGAGGACGGAGGATATAGTATTTGTTGTGACAAGGGACGAGAACTGTTATTTGTAGTTTGTGATGGATATGGTTAGTTGGCCCCTTCGCGATTTTAGAATCTGTCGCCTTGGGAGATAAATCGGACGCCTGCAAGCGTCTGGATTATCCTCTGAGCGTGGCAGAGCAAAATAATGCATCCACCTCCTCGGAAGGGGAAACTATACCATTCCATCACCTCACACGTTAGATCAAATAACATGATAGATTGGTAGAGTAAATGGTTCACTTGAAGCACCTCG
The DNA here is from genome assembly GCA_031894815.1 of Creontiades dilutus. Lineage (NCBI taxonomy): Eukaryota > Metazoa > Arthropoda > Insecta > Hemiptera > Miridae > Creontiades > Creontiades dilutus. The sequence continues at coordinate 1,912,774 of JAVIWC010001058.1, forward strand.
ATGTGAAAAATGTAAACTCACCCCTCCAGACCTTATATGTTATGTAATCTGATTTATTTATACTTTTTTGTTCGGAGTTATCTCGTTGAGTCGGCTTTTCGGAGTTTTGATATCAATGTCGTTACAAACTTTTTAACTACCATAATTTCCAATTTTTATTATTTATTAATCTGAACTTGTTCTCCCATCGCTTCTATTACTTATATTCATGAACATGTTCCTTGCAGGAACAGTAGCTGTTATAGTTCTCGGGTAAAATTTCGCAAATCGAAGTGTCTGCTTAACAAACGTCGCACCATTGCCCATTGCCCTGCCCCTGTTAAAATAATCTCCACTTCTACAATTATTTATGTTTATTATCATTTATTTTTCCATTTGTATTTTAATGAGAAAATAGTGTAGGGAAACAGATGACGAATGATGGAGAGTTAATGTTCACGGCAGGGGCAGATGCTTACAGGAGCACAGGCGCATCTGCACCCCCTGGCCAATATGAGAAAGATACCTGATGATATAAAAATTGTAAGAAAAATATCATCATACTGTTTTCCAATTTTTCACCATGAATCCTGATTGAAGAGCAGAAGAGTGTCAAATCCACGCGCCAAGCAGAGCCTCAGGATGGGTGTGAGGATGGTGAAGTTGTCAGTTCGGTGAGGGGGGTTAGGGGTTCACTGTCTGTGCTCAGAATGGAAGGGGAACACTGCGTTGATTGGATCTGGGTCCAAAGAATGAACCAATGAGGGGGCCCGAAATAAAGGTTACAAAGTTTCAGAGAACTTACACAGTAGCACCCATAGTTGTCCACTCACCTGCTAGAGTACGCTAGAATAACTAAATCACACTCTTATCCTTTCATCAGTTGATTGTCCCCAACCCTTGTGACTTAACTGTGTTAGCTGTGAATACGCGATGAATGCAGTAACTGTAATAGAACGTGAGTTTACTCAATTGTCGGTTTAGCAGAGAATGATTACTTGGGATGCAGGGAGCCCAATGTCACTATTAACAGGACTGCAACAAACCTCAAAGGCAAGCATAAATCGTTCCACGATTCGCAAGTTCAATCCTCATTAATGCGAAAAGGTTGATTGGCCCTTAAGGATGTGTAGTAAGTAATTAACTTTTCTGCTTCCCTTGTCTTCTTTGCTGCATAATACGAATGAAGCTTGGGTAAAATATGGAATTGGGCCTCCACCTCCACGATGGTTCTTGCTGGGTAGTGTCTTATGCTTCGCATATGGACCTTTACCAATCTCCAATTATTTAAATGACCCACTTAATCTTTCAATCTTCAATTATTTAGATGACCCGCTTAATCTTTATCAATATTCAAATGGCTCGCTTCATCTTTTCGCCCGGACAGTACTTTTCCACCACTGTCTCATCGCTCTACCATTCAAGGCTGGCGATCTTCTTGTTGTCTAAACAAATGGTTATGCAACTCTTACTAGGGCCATTCCCTTCAGTTGTTTGTTTCATTCTGATATGTAATCTCCTCCGCTTTGACCTCTAATCAGTCTGGTCCGTCGCTGCGAGTGGTTGCCGTCGTGAGTATACTTGTTGTATACATTCTCGAACTAATTTCGTTGGAGTCCGCGGGCGAGTCCGTATCTCGCCCTAAACTCCGCTTTCCCGATATCCTCAACATCTCATGATATCATATAAAATCCCACTTCTGACACCGAATTGATGTGATATCTCCAGATGGTAAGGATATCAGGAAAGCAGAGTTTAGGCCGAGATACGAACTCCAACGAAATAGAACCTCCGAAATAAGTAGTAAAGTAGTAAAAAAGTAAAGTAAACAAGGAATTTCACCTTGGATTTTCGTCCGACTACCCGGAGGTGTCGCGGACGTCGCCAGCCGTCCTCCAGAGAGGATCGGAACTAGGTCTGACGATTTCGCTCGTGGCTTCCCATTGCCTCACGCCCCTGGGTTGGGAGCGTTTTGGATTCACGTGATATTGAGATCAGAGGTGAACTGTCTAACGACAGGACAGGTATACAACACTTGATTGGATTTTGGCCCTAATCATTGGTGCCAGCCGGATTCGAACCGGGGCAATCAGTACTCCCACGGAAAGTAAACAGCCAGAGGACTGACGCCCCAGCTCGCTCGGACAACCTGGATTTAGACGTATGCTATCAATATAACCTCCGAAATAAGTATGCAATCGATATGTTCATGATTCATGATTCCTTCTAATCTATTTGTCCAACTGATCTATACTTTACTAGAAGGATTGATTTAGGATATTTTTAGCTTTTGAGATGCGAGCAAAGCGAGCATCCAGACGCGAACTAGACAGAACACATTCGAACACACATCGAAAGCGTGGGCCTATGTCGATAGGAGACAAAGGTATTTTTCGATATGTGTGGAAGGTTGCGTGCGAGGACAGACTTGAACAGTACCACACGGTTTTCTGATGTTAGACAAACATTTCAAAATTATTAGTGAACTTCTTTTGAAGGATTGAGTCGTTTGTTTCACCATTTGAACCCGAGACAAGATTGATCTCCTTTGCTTATTGGTAGTTGAAATTCGTATTTGAGCGAGAAGAGCTCATTTTTGTTTCACGTTCCCTTCGTGGTTGTCCATTACGGTGCACCTCCTGGGTTTCAGGGCAGGAGCCGTCACTGGTACACGGTATGAGGGGAAGGTTGACGTACGAATTGGAACAAGTAGTTTTAATTCGTTTTCTTCAAATTTATCAATATAACTCTCTGTTATACAGAGTATTACGATATATGGTGTATAAATTGTTGAAATGCTCAGATGACGTGTTAGTTCTCTATCTGTTTTCTGGAAAGTGTTGTGCATTTTGGATACGACTATTTTGATTAATTCAGAAAACTTGGAGCAGAGTTCCTCACGTTTGTTTGCTGGGTGTTGGGATAAGATAAGTAGCCCGTGATTAACAGCATGGAGAGTCGCGAAGTCGGTGAAAAGAGCGGGAGGAGCAGAACGACGGTGTGGAGGAACTGCGAGGGTGGAGAGGGACTTAAAGTTGACTCTGCCAGCCGCGTAGATGAGAAGAAAGTCGAGGCCTCTGGCGGATGGACAGTAAACGACTTTAACCCCTTCATACTCAACCTCCCATTAGGTCTCCCAAAACATTTTCTTAGCTACTCCGTCCCCCAACCCTCGCTCTCCCCAACAGTTGGAGTATCCTCTTCCGCCGCTTCCAAACCCTCCACTTTCGCACTTACTAAACTCGACCTCTCATCCTCTGAGGACCGCCAAATACCTCGGCACTCTCTGGAAATAACGACTTGACCTCGATGACATAAACAACTGCTTCCACACCCATTAAAATATTGAGGTGTAGAATTTCAAAGATCATTTTGACAACGTAATGTTCATAACCAAATTCATACGATCCCTAATAGGTTTGTTGAGACACTGACCAGTTCAGATGAAAGACCAGTTCTCAGATAATTGTGAATAATAATAAGTAGTTTAGTTAAGAACGTTTTGGACTGTAGCCCAATTGGCTCAACACTTTTTGAGCTAGTTCAAAACTGGTAATGTTAACAGGTAATAATAATAATCAATAACCACAATCGTAACTCTCGAAACCTTCGTCGTATTAGTGAGATAGGCTCACCACACAAAATTGGTGAAAATTTGCATTTTATAATTCATGGAGCTGTGAAAAATACTTCAGTATTTCAGAACTTAAATTTGATTATATGTTTATACAACAACATCTGTAGCGTCCTTGACTATCTTCTAATTAATTGTCTCCAAAAAATATTTTTTCTCCTTTTTCAGGTTTTGAAGTTTTCTGTTTATTTTATCAAGTGGCTGAATCATTCTCTCAAAGTACACCTGCGTTTCGTGACTCCTAAATTTTGTTTTTGTCGGTGTTTCTTGAATGGGAGTGCCGATAATTGACGTAACAAGTCAATATCAATGTTGGGACTTGAATGTACGAGTATAAGAGGCGATTGTTCCACCGGTGTGAGCGAAGAGCTCAATGAACTTTCATTTGAAAGAAGAAAAGGAGCCATGACAACAGAAAAAAACTCGTAAGAAGTTGAAAAGCCCTTTATTGACAGTCAGTCGCATGTGCTTCAAGCGGTTTTTATAACAGATGGCAAGTCAGATTGTTGGTTCTATCAAATAAAGTCCTGGTTTCGAAATGAACGAATAAGAAGTGAGCAAACCAAATTTGACATGGCGGTAACAGACAAATACAATGCTGCACAAACACCTCCGGTCGGCCATTCATACTGAGAGTATTGATAGGCGAATCCGTAGGTTGTTTACTGATTGGAAGTTAAGTGATTTTCGTCTAAGTCAGTAGTAGAGAATAATGAGTTCCACGCCAGGGTCTGATGTGTCCCAGAAAGTTCTACAAAAATGGATGGAAATTGCGTGATATTATTAAAAAGCTGGTCGTTATTGTTTAAGATGATACGGATATAATGAAATGGTATAAATTAGTGGACAGAATTGCCGAAATGAAACCGCATGATGTAAGTATGTTGTAAAAAATGCATGAACTCCAAACAACCATCTGCTCCATCAACCCAGATTGACCTGATTTCTGTTTTACCCGCCGAAGTAATGAGTTGACCAAGGAAGTGGAGGCTATTTAAGCTTGTCTCCTCGGGGTTCATCTAGTAATGAAGATCATTGCAATCAGGGACGGAGAGTAGCGAATGACGAGGTAGGTATAATCCAAATGATAGATAGGTACTGCTTATTTTCGATGCGGGAGAAGGTGCTATGCTCTCAAATGTACTCCTCCTTTTGCACGGAAAACTTGAGTGCACAGGCGAAGTACCGCACACAGTCGTGAGACCCGACGTGCCAGGTAGGGTTATAAAGCAGTCCACGAACTCATGGTGACCGCGTTCCACGTCATTATGCGAGCGCCAAGCATTTTAACATTTTTGGAGGTATTGTACATAATAGCATTTATAACTCTAACTTCTTAATTTTCTAATAGAAAGAGAAAATTTGCTCTAGAACACACCTTGATAAACAAGAGATAAATAAACTTTTGAGAGAACGCGCGTTTGGGGGTTGCGTTTGTTAAAGTGAGTAGGACCGTCGAAATCGATTTAAGCCCGTGATAATGGCTTACTTTCACAAGGCTCAACGTAAAGCAGTCCACGAACTCATGGTGACCGCATTCCACGTCATTATGCAAACACCAAGCATTTTAACATTTTGCTTAATTTTAGAACACTCTTGAGAGAAAGAGAGAGGGGGTTCAAAAGTAGTAGTATAAGCAGCGTGATGGAGGAAATGGCTTACACAAGGCTCAGTAAAGTAGGATGTAAAACACATCCAATTTTAGGATGTAAAATACATACAATTGATCGATTTCTGTAGCTGCTCAGCACGATTTTACCTCGACGAATAAAACGATCACAATTTATGCTCAATTTTTGTAGGTATCTAATGTCAAAATTTTCCGGAGTAGAGTGCAAACGTAGATGAACACAAGATCAGGAAATATGTGTAAGGTAGCTCTTGTATATTCAACGTGTGGCAAAAGGGGTAGAACGAGTGTTACTTTAAATATCACGAACTATGTTTCTTATCTATTCGAAATCGCAACAATTGTGTTAGGCCTTTTCCAACAGATCGTGTGCTTGCTCTGTGCATTTATGTTGATTAGGAAACAATACATATTTACATGATTATGAAAGTATTTATAACAAATCAACCAAATATGATCGATTGTATATTTTTATTCAAAGGATTGAGGCCGTCCAGCGCTTATTGTATTAATCTGGAAATGAGTGATCTCAAGCAAGGTTATTTTTCGGAATAAGGCAGTCATATTGACGGTGGTAGTGAAAGAGGGAGATACATCATTTTTGTTGGGTTCATGCCAACTGGCCTCTCAAGCGCAAAGCCTATTTAACAACGCTATGTAAGGAAGCCAAAGTTTTATTTTTCTTTTCAAAAAGGAACTTCAACGGTCGCTACTTCAACTAAGAAAAAGAAAACGTGTACACATAAAAGAGACAAGGCATGAAGAAGCCGACATCGAAAACTGTGTGCCAAATTAATGACTAAATCGTATCTTTTCTAATATTTCACTTTTCATGAGGAATGTTGCAAAAGTGAGAATAGTTAGGCAGTCTCGTGCAATTCCTCGTAGAACGTAGGAATTATCCAGTTATTAAAAGCTGGTGGGATGAAACGAAATTCTTTGAAGAACAAAAGTGAATAAAACGTAATACGATGAACCGAATGAAATCTGGAACTCGGCAAATCGTCTCCTCATCATTCAAATCCTCTGTGAAAGCTCGGATTCGTCGGTATTTTTAACACAGTAAGACCACCTCTCAATAAGACCACCTTGCAGTAAGGATCATTTCCAACAAAAAATACGATCAAAGCCCATTGGAATCATGACCCTGGGAACCTACCGTTAGGTACACGATGGTAAAGTCCTGCTATGAGGAAAACCTAGTTATTTGGGTTTCTTTCGTTTGTTCTCATATTCCATTTATTTTTAACTTTTCAACTATCAAATCCATTTATTTGACCCATTCGCACACCATTCCAGTCTGCTGTGTGCTTATGAATAGTTAGCGCTAAGGAACAAATTAACCTATTTGAAGGGTGTGCAGAGTTAGGCTTGCATGACCTTCTCCCAATAAGGATCGAAATTTGATGTTCTGCGGACTGCTTATTCAGACGTATCAGGTAACATCTTCGGAGGTGACTGATTGAAATCAACTTGAGCAGCAGCATCCAAATCACTGATGTCTCATGAATCATGATTTGATCGTTGACACCTGCAACTCTTACAATCAACGAGTCGGGAGGAAAAGTTGATTTTATTTTCTCCGTCATGGAAAACCATGAAGTTAATGGCCTAGTGCTAATGCACGTGAAGGGACCACTAATTACGGTCTTCATCCCCACCCTACCTCGCCCCATGGCTGTTTTGCTTCCTCCTAATAGCTCTGCTAGTGACATGACTGAAAGTGATTCATCCTGCTGGTGACGCGTCAATTTTTTCTCCATATTTCTCTTTTCCTTTACCACTATTCTCATATTGCCCTCCATTAATGTCGTCGTAACGCCATAAAATACCCTGCTGTTACCTATTCTGTCAACCTAATGCTAGAAATCCAGTCCAAATCCCAATAAAATGACCAGGGTTGTAATAATGATAGTAGTCAATGATAATCATAATAATGATGTTCATTATAATTGCCGTACACGAATTCACAACAATAGTCTGCTCTTTCATAAAAATCATATAAATTGCATGTTGAGGGAAAGGCAATGCGATAGTGATTATCACAGTTCAATGAACATGAATGCAAGACAATCAATAGCACATATAATAGTAACAACAATGGTGGCACACTTGATAACAACATATGAAATATATGCGAGTGAGATTGACGTGACGGCGACATAAGTTGTCCCTATTCCTCTAGTAATTGTGGCAGTCAGTGCCACGCTCAATACTCTCAACATGTTCATGAGCGTACACAACGCAGGACAGAACATATATGTAAGCGTATACGCTTGAAAGGGTGAGAATATTGAGCTCTCTGAAATGCCCTCGGAAACTCTCCTCCCATTCAAGGCTCTTTAGTATGCGAATTTCTTTCTTCGGTGCTGAGAATGTGCTGAGTTCCCCCAAAGAATATGACAGACGGCTGTCGGAACAAGCATGGTAAACGTTAGGAAGGACATCAGAAGACACCAAAACTGACAATCGCCGGAATTTGACAATTGAACAACCAGCCTTTAGCTTAGCAAGTCCACATGAAAGTTCCATAAAAATCGCAGTCCACGCGAATTTCAAGAAGAATGAATCGCTCGGATATTCTGAGTTTACATCTTTTCACCATTGAACAAAAGAGCATTGGAATCAAATTAACCTTCAACCGATAACGAAATTCCATCAAGGTTGGATCGGAGAATCTTCTCTGCCTTGGACCATTGCTGAGATATCATCAGCAAATAATGTCAGCTGCCGTGTATTTTGTGTATAGTACAGAAACTTATTTACATACATCATGAGCTAACAAGGCCCAAATGAATCCAAAGAGCCAAAGTAATCCATTGAGTGCTGTTTTTTAATGTACATGTTGCAGATCACACTTTCTCCATCGAATCCTGGCCCTGCTCAAACTCACTCAAATAATGAGGCGTTTAGGCCTTTCATGGCAATCATGCGATGCTCACTCTTGCTGTCTGGCCCTTCGTTGAAGCAATTTCTGAAGCAAAAGCTTTTTTTCGAAGTTCCGTAAACTCGGATTCGATTAAAAGAAAAGGGGTTTCGAGCACCAACAGTATGACAAGCTGGTACTTTCGTTTTATTGTTAGCCTGGTTGAAAGAGCCTGGTTTATTAGTTGTGCAATGATTGACACACCCCTACTTGAAAAAATTTAAATTGTGTTAGTGTCGCGATAGCTGATGTTACATCGTTGGGTAAACTTTATTTAACCATTCACCTTGCACATCCTTAATCACTGTGGAACTCAGTAACCACAAATCCCAGTAATTTCAAGACAGTTTTTATTTCCAGGTCCTTGAGTAGTGACTACAAGGGAATCAAGTTTTGCCAGACAAATGATAACAATTTTTGGTTCAACGTATGTTTCCGAACAAACTTTTTCAAAAATGACACATGTCAAGTCCAAATATCGAGCAAAGCTTTCAGAAGATAATCCAAAAAATTTGCTTATGATTGGAACAAAAACTTTGATCCTAAGTGGAAATCATTGTAAGCAAACAACAATTGTACACATCAGATTAGACTAGTTATCCAATATAGCTCTTTTGAATGTGATAATTTTAGATAAATAAATACAAAACATGTTTCTCTTAAATGTTTTTATATTTCTGAGAATGGAATGTCAGGCCTAATTTTGAACTAACCCTACAACAACAACAACAAAAACTATGAAGACAATAATATTCAATAAAATTATGCCGTTATGGTTACAGCCTTTGTGAACAAATTCTTGGAGGGAAAATTTCTTCTTTTATACATATATAAGTTTTTAAATACTCTAAGATTAAGAAGTTAGCAGGTACGTGCTGCTTCTGTATTTATTGGATTCCAAGTGTATGAACACAGTTTAATTTTAGAACATGCCGTGTTTTGCATGGGTAAATGTACCAGCAGTTGTACAAAGCCAATAAAAAAAGGGGGAAAAAAAACTGTTTTCAACACCTATATCGATGTTGTGAAATGGACCTCTACTACGAGCTGCTATTTAGGGGAGTACAAGGAAAATATAAAAATTGCAATAAAAAAGTGCAATATGTAAGTATACGGAAAACTATCAGTGGAATTAATGCAGAAATCACATTGACCTAACACCGAGGGAAGCATCCCCGCCGGTTCACTCTTTACTCTTTGACGGAGTCCCGTTGAAGTGGTGAAATTGGGCGGAAAAACAACACATCCCAAGACTTCATCGGTCGAGGTTGTCGTCGGCGATCCGTCTGGCACCCTAATTAGTCGAGTCAATTTAGTCCTGCGAGCTTGGTCAGATTAGACCCCCCCCCCCCTTCCCCTGTTTACTTGCGCTCTATTTACTTTCCCTTCGGACGTAGCTACTCGCCCAACTCAACTACGAAACTGTTACTAATCAGTTCATCATCTCTCGCATCCTGAATAATTAATTCGACATCAGTTTAGCATCAGTTGACCTGATTTATGTCATCTTAATCAATCACTCTTCGAATTCGAGTTCTGCTCCCAGACAGAAGGAAGCTGCAAGTGCGTCACTTCAACTTCTCGTTCGCTCTTCAAGTCACCAAGAGCACACTTCAAGTAGCTTCGATCGACATGATGTCCAGTTATTTATATGCCCAAGGTTGCGAATGGGAAAACACATGATGCGTGATAAAGTACATTCATACATCATTTAATCGTAATTGACTTTCCATCTCTGCCTCTAAAAATATATATACAATACTATAAATAACTCTTTTAATTGTTGTGGAAAGAGACAAAGTTTCTTCTAAAAACTCTGTGTTTTTCGTGATATGGGTTTCCACGATTTCGTGGCGAATGAAGTAGTGCCACCTTCGTTCCTACCTATCGAGAGAAAAGAACATAATCGTATTCATATGCAGATGAAGAGGTGTATATTTAAGTAAATTTAAAAGAAAACCAGGCGCACATACAATGTTTGCAGATTATCATTACAATCTATAAATTGAGAAAATTACTTTACCTTTCTTTTGGTAAGCACGGAAAACATAACTAACATGCACCCGAACAATTAATTCTGTCTTCGTATATGAAAATAATCGAATGCTCAGAGAAGTGCTCATTGACATACCGCTTCCAGTGGGTATTGCGTATTAATCGTTACTTCAGCTAATTTTCCACAAATTACGATTACTTTAAAGTAGCACAATTTTACATGAAATAACATTTCAGGACTTGGAATCACTGACAGCAGAAATCTCAAAAAGTAAACAAACCGAAAACGAAAAACAACAGGCGTCTTTGCGGATTGGCATCCTCCGTTATTGATGCTGACGTTAGTAACGTCAAATAAATTTTTCCACATAGTTTCAAGACTAACTTTTACATCCCCTGCGTTCATAGGCTACCCTGCCCACTCATATTTTTTGAACGTAGATTCACCAATTATTATGTAATGGTTCATTTTATAAAAAAGCTCATGAAGTCTACCTTTTAGTGCATCAAACTTGTGCACCAAAGTGTCAAAAGCCAAGTTTCTGGATATAGGAATACTGTTGCCGTATTTTTTTAATCCATTGATTAAGTGAAAAAATTTCATTATCGGTATTACATTACAACGTTCGAAGTTGTCATGTGCAATAGAAAAGGATACTGTTTAGAGATTTTAATAATCGTGCAGAAAAACTCAGTATTTCGAATTGGTAACTATAAACTACACCAACGAAAAACAACAATAAACTACAATGAATTGAGAAACAATCGTCGATTGAACAATAATGGCTACTACGGGAGAGAGAAAAGTTATGGTACTATGAACACTCAACGGTTAAGAACATTATAATAATGTCGGATGAAAGGATGAATGACATTATGACAGCAAGCAAAAACCTTTTTCTTACGTCAAGTTTTGGATGATACCTATGTTGAGTGAAAAAATAAGGTGTTTTTTTGAGCTGAATGAATATTTTGTTGAAAATGCCGAGAAATACATGATGTCTGACATTCATGCTGATAACAGATCGGAATCCGAGTTTAACGAGTACCATGGATTGAGCTATACGAAATTGTGAATAAGCCGAATGAGATTGATATAGGGAATTTATTTTATTTTGAAAATTTCATCCCATTCTGAAGAAATTCGTTTGCAGTGTGTTCGTTTGCCCTAGGGGTTAGACGTAGGTACTCGAATGAGCAGAGACTGACAATGTATCTATCAGAATGAAAACGACAGAAAAAACATCTATCTCTGGAAATTCTTCAAAAAATGTCTTATTAACAGAATTGCGTCATATCATAAAATATATATCGCATCTTGTGGTTTTTAATTATCAGCATAATGTGAATTCATATTGCTCGGAATTGTTCAGTATTGTAAATATGTTCTCCATTTCATGAGAGAACTGCTTTAAAAACCTTAAAACTGACATGGATTTTACGAAAATTGGCAAAAAACGTAGTGAAGTGCGATTCTAGAAAGAATACTTTTTCTGCCAGCGCAAAAGTGAAAGTCAATCGGACCTATCATATTCAACTATCTACAAGCGATATTAAAACCCAAAGGAAAACATTTAGATTTTAATTCGCTGAATCGTTAAAAGACCCCTTTTACAATGAGGGAATATTGAATTATTTAGTTATGGTGCGGCGACGATTTTACATTCAGGCATATGTTCAAATAACGATTGGAGTTGAAACTAAGGAGACCACGCGTTCCCTAAACTTTTCATTGATATTGGATGGAAACCGAAGGGTTTATCCGTGTTACGGGGAATCGCTGATGTGCGGAGAGACAAACATGAAACCAAAGCTCATGAATCTCTAAAAACTCCCGTTGTTTCGGGGGGAAGAACGTTTTGTAGCTTTCAAAAGGGATTACGTTATTTCAGCTACCTTGGTTGACTCGTAAACAAAAATATTTGCCATATGTAGGGCGAGTAGAGTCCCTTGAGTACCAAAGAAAATAATCTATCAAGGTAGGCTATTAGGATAATTAATTATCACAACGTAATAGGCTCTCCGTGGTCACATCGGCTTACAGATAAAGACCTTGATAAAGATTTCGAAAAACAAACATTTATTACACAAATAGCATTCCCCACCAGTATGGATACATTTATAATGTCATAATTCTCCAAACATGAACAGAAGGGCAACTAAATTCCATGAAAAAAAATCAATAAATTCCGTCCTTTCAATAAAATTTCCTTCGAATTAGACATGGATTAAACTGAATGTTCCTTATCTTTTTACCTCTTTGGTAAACAACAGGCCCGAGTTTTCTTTTTGTAGAAAACCTTCAGTCTAAAAACATGGAGTCTCCCACGGTACGATCAACCGTGAACAATGCTCCAACGAGTGAACAAAATTTATCTCAAGAAAAATCTATTATTAAAAGTGTGGAGGCAAATGATGAATATGGAGGAGACCCCATCAGCACCACGTGAGATGAAGTTCTTCGAAAAAATTTACGATATCATTGAATGTGGGGAGGGGACGAGTAACTCAGGAAGAAAAATAATGTATCTATTGGACGTATCAAATATTAAATTGTTCATGTAAAATTTTAAGTGATCATTTATGGTGAAGGTTTCGCTTTCACTAAAACGTGCCAAGTAATCGATAAAATTACAAACAAAATCTTGTATTGAATTTAAGATCATTATTTGAACTGAAGCTTGAAGCCCATAAAATCAGGGGTCCCGCAGGGGAGTGTCTTAGGGCCAGTACTCTACCTCCTGTACACACGGGACTTACCCCAACGAATCGAAATCAGCCCGCATCAACTTCACTAACCGAAAAGTTCCAATCTTGGATGTTGAGATCAATTCGAATAAACTACCGCATACTGAAGAAGTTAAATACTTGGGTTTGACACTTGACTCCAAATTAAAGTGGAATAAACACATAGAAAAGAAGAAAGAAGAACTCAAAATCAAGTACAGAAGGATTTATTGGCTAATGGGAAGGAATTCCCATCTCTCTCTTCACAACAAACTGCTTATATATAAGCAGATCCTTCGCCCTATTTGGACCTATGGGATACAGATCTGGGGCTGTGCCAAGAAATCAAATATTAAGAAAATCAAACCTTTCAGGATAAAATACTGGAAAGTATAGTCGGAGACCCTTGGTACATGCGAAACGATGATATTCATCGAGATTTGAGGATGGAGACAGTCTATGAAATTATTGCAAAATAGTCAAGGAAGCATGAACATCGCCTCCACAAACACGAGAACACGGAGATGCTCGACGTTTTGGACAAAGAAGGTGAAATCCGACGTCTCAAGCGAAACAAACCGCTGGATTTAGTTGTGCTGCGTGAATAGAAGTGAAATCGAACTCAGTGCTAATTAATTGAGCTATATAATAAAGGGCTGGGTTTTGCTGTAAACCTACCCTCTTGGAGTGTACCTTTCATTGATATGTAAAATTGCTAGATGAAATGTATTTGATTTATCAGTTGCAATTAATGAATCACAAAAAAAACTAAAACGTGCTAAATAATCGATAAAATTACAAACAAAATCTTATATTGAATTGAAGATCATTATTTGAACAAATCATTTTCGCACTAAAGTTGATACGCAGTTAACTATTTCCTTCAACAAGAACAACGTGCTCAAATTCAACTCATTTATCGTGAATGTGATGAGGGAACTTTGGAAAAATCGCTCATACTATCATGACTGGAACTATTTTGTATTTTGATCTACGAACTCAACTAAAACACAATGAACCACAAAGTGTCAGGTTATGTTTTAGAAAAGGTTTTATAATTTCTAAAAAAAAAAAAACTTACAGTCAGATTAATGACTCAGATACTTATCTATCAGATACATGTCATTAGATACTTACCAGAGAGCTTTGCAAACACTATTGTGGCCATGAAGTAAGTGAGTGGACTCAGCATGAACATGATGATTATGTTCTTCAGCAGTACTTCAGCCATATACCTGCGAACAAAAAATGTAGATTTAATTACTATATATACTCAATTATGTAGGTTTGGGGAGAGCTGTATTGAAGCAGAATTCAAGCAATCATCATAGAGTATTCACGTTAAATTCTAGGATGAAATGGATTTTACATTTGCTCAAGGAAGCAATGATATTAAAATTGATATCACTGCAGAAAATATGATTATCGACTTGAAGGAAAATGATCATTTAGAGAAACCAAACATCTGGAATAGCCCGTTGGTGAAATCTGAAACCAGAAGAAATCCGAATCGGAGTGCCATCCTACTTGAGGAAAATGATTGTGGTTTAACATTCCTTATACGCATAAACATTCATATTGGCAGTATCAAGATCCTCGCTAATCACGCCGATAAGCATTTTGCCTATCGTATCAGGAATACGAGGAAGCTATGAGCCGCACCAGCATGTTTTTCCCTTTCCTTTCTGCTTTTCTTTTTCTGGACAAAATTCCAGATTGTCAGAGGAAGCCAACAAAGCGTGTTGCCGCAATGCAACCCTTTTAAAACGCCGGAAAAAATATACATAGAAAATATTTAGTAATTTACTTGTAGATACTGGAGTGGAGAGAGTGAAATGAACGAGGTCTTATCTACCAACCACCTCGCAGCGGCAGGCACCACGATGACACGGCGGAACGGAGGAAAACTACATAAGATTCTATGCCACCTCCCCGAGAAGACTCAGCTTTTCCGTGAAAACATTTTACATAGACGGGAGCGCCTTCATTTCCATCCCGCCATCACCAAAAATCATATCAAAAGCCCAGAGTCATTCACCCGCATCAAAATAACGTCATGCTGTAGAGAGAATTATTGTCTTTATATTTTTATCTTTGGAACTTTTCAACTTTCTTTTCCTCAAAGTTACTTATAAGACACATTCAGATGTTTAGGATCGTCGGAAACAGCAGCATTGCAGATTGTCTGACCCTAACGATATATTGAGGTTCGAGGAGCTGGGAGGCAATGGTCAAGATTGCTTGATCTGGCTGGGCAAGCTGACAAGGGCTTGATCAGCTTGGTGGACTAGGAAAACTGCTATTCAGCAGAGAGATTTAGTGAAAAAAAAAAAAAAAAAAAAAAAAAGGAGAATACCGATAAATATAATTTTGCTTCCGAGTCTACCAAGGTGGCGGAAGCATTGTTTTCACTTTCGGAATGTGAAAATTTTTTTGTCTCCAAAATCAAAAATTCCACTCGCATTTTGCGTTTTAGACCTTTCTGAACAATTTTGGTTTCGTGCCGGTCTGTGTGTCTGTCTGTCTGTCAGCAAATCCTTGTTACGGGCAAAAATACACGAAGTTATTGTCCGATTTTGATGAAATTTTCAGGGATTGTGCGGGTTGGGGTGTAGATGGTCCCGTATAGGTTTCATGACCCCCGAATCGATAGTAGCCTCTGCGCATCCGCAAACGTGAAATCCTTGCCACAAGCATAACTCCGGGAGTTCTTGACCGATTTTGATGAAATTTTCAGGGATTGTTCGGTTTGATGTGTAGATGATCCCCTATAAGTTTCATGACCACCGGATCAATAGTAGTCTCTGCGCATCCGCAAACGTGAAATCCTTGTTACTCGCATAACTCCGGGAGTTCATGACTGATTTCGATGAAATTTTCAGGGATTGTTCGGACTGATGTAAAGATGGTCCTCGTGAGTAATAAAGAGAAAATAAAGCTTTAGCCTCGAGCTTGGATCGAACCATATTGAACCATCATTGAACGATGCATGCCTACCTTTGTCATGCCTACCTTTATTTTCTCAAGTTATGCTCCTGCATAACAATTCAATATTTACTTCGCCTAATTGAACGAAGTTCTTTAGTCAATAATAATTTTCAATGATCTATACAGTCATGTCATGGATACGAGGAAGCTATGTGCCACACCCACTTGGCGGACGTTTTATGATTTTTTCAATATGTTTTTGTCAGCTGAAAAAATTAATTAATCACCAGCTGCCACGCAAACCAGTAACACAGAAAAGGATGTTGTGGATTTACACTTACAAAACAAATATAGGGGACACTTCGATTTTTTCAAAACTGAGGAGTGGGATGGGAGAGCGGTTGGGGTTACTTAACGACGTCTGTCCGTACATATCGAGAAACCGGAACCTTCCTCCCTCCGCCGTCAAAGTTCTCCTTCAGTCCAAAGTTGTGAGCTTGTCAAGGGTCTACTAAACTAGCTGAACTAATTGGAAGATCAGGTTAATTCATGTAATGGAGCGTGATGGTCGAAATGCCCAGATTAACTCCATCCTCTTCCCCACAACTTCTATTCAGAGCAAGATACAACCAAATTTGGAAATATCGAGTTTAGGAATTGAGTTATATAACGTTGATCATATGATGAGCGAAGATGATCATGAGAGCCACAATGTCACTGTCGTAATGCTAAGTTATTTATTTTTCTAGCATATTTACTATACAACAAAATGAAGAATTGTTTACCAGAACGTGGAAAACTATTTGTAAAGCTTGTAAGAATGATTTGATGCTATCTGGAAAAATTTGATTGATAACTTGATCCTTCGGATGCTAAAGAATGTTGAGGCCGTGATCGGTGAACAAAAACTATTAGATAGAGAGATAGATAGTTTATTTTCATCATTTTACACGTTACAATCTTCATTTGAATAATAAATGATGACCGAGCTGGATAGTGTAACACTGTGGCCCAGCCTGGAGTTGGTTCTTACGTCTAATTTTTATAAAGTGCGTTCCTATAACACTATATTTACACCACATTAATTGATAAAGTATAGATTTCACTTCCATAAAATGATGTACTTACTATACACGCCATTTATATAGCTGCTAATTTTATTTATTCATTAGTTTTAGTTCATAAAGTACTCATACGAGTTATCTCTTAATAGCTTATAGGTTTCTTTTTTGAATAGATGCTGACTGTTTATTTTCATGAGACTTCTAATTTTTTCAAAATCTTCATTAACTATTTGCATGCCTCTGTATTTTGTCGTCATTTGAGCAAATGTATTTTTTACTCTCGGCAACTTGAGTCTGTAAGATTTTGATTGCCGCTGTCTCACATCAGCAAAATATATTTTTGTGTTTACGGATTAGTTTTAGCATATTTAATGTATACAATTGGTGGACGGTTAACAGATTCAAATCATGAAATAATGTATCACTGGGATGGCGCCTGGGCTTATTGAACAATACCCTTAGGGTAATTTTTTGGATCTTAAAAATTTTGTCAATTAGGTACTTGAAAGTCCTCCCCCATATTACAATCGCATACCGTAAGATTGACTCAAACAGCGCCTGATAAATATTGATCTTCAGCTTCATCTGATAGAAATTTTATTCTATAGAGGGTATAGGCACATTTCCTTTAGCTAATTGAGTTGGTTATTACATACAACATTTTGTTCAAAAATTGGACTCGTTTCATTGTCTATAGTTTGATTAACAGATTCTGCTTTTGTGGCTTAGTTATCTGAATTGCTTTGCATAATACCTACTTTAAGAACGTCTACCCAGTTCGGGGTGGCACGTAAGTTCCCATGTATCAATAACATGAATGTACAGATCAAAATAAAAATAATACTAAAGAATTTAAGCTTGTTACAACAATTCAAGGGACAATCCGAATTGGGCAACATCCCATTGTTTCTTCTGACCATACTTATCAAAAAGGCCAACAACCAAACGATTATGCCTTGCCGAATGTGGTCTACTGACTGAGATGCATACTTGGTGTACGATGGTTTCCCTTTATGGGTGGACTTCGCCGGAATCATTTGGACTAGGTTATTACTACCTGGAAAATTCTTTCCGAAACTTGAATGTGTGGAACTGTGCACCACTATTTGGCAAATATGCTAGTGTTGTACGTCAGTCCTCGATCTTTTCTAATGTAATTTTTAATTTTCCTTCAGTTGTGAGGTGTTTGAGCCCACTGGAACAAGTTGTTTTCAAATGAGTTATCAGACCGTTGATGTTTTTGAAATTATTGACGACGATTGGCGGTGGTTCGGGTATAGTTTTTTGTTAATCTGCGCATGTGTTTCCATTTCCTCCAGAAGAGCGAAGATTTTGGGTGATAGAAAAGAAGGGCCCCTATCATCATAACCAATTTTTCCGTTTCGGCGTTTGGTTTGAGATACTTCTCCTGCGTCAATATCAATCGCCACGAAGAACACATTGTTGACGTTGTATCACGATAAAAGGAAGAGAATTAGAAAACTGATGAGCTTCGATCACATTATACTCACCACAATAGTCCCGATTTAATAAGTTGATCCGTTCAGGTGCTTGTATCCCGTGTGGTCCACATGCTGTTTTCCCTGCCTTTGTCTATGAACTCCTCTGTGCATACAAAAGTCCGTATTTATTCCGTACATCGATCATCAAGATGACACAATCTTTCCATCCGACCGCATTGGAGTTGGCTGTTGAAATCTTACGTTGCGGTCAGTAATTATACAGTAATTCACAGAAGTGTTGAAATCGAAACAATCAGTTGTCTGCTATTACCTTTACATCTCTTGAGATGAGATTTGTTATAAATATTATTAATTTTAGAATGGCGTCAAGTACTTCGATACGGCAGCCGAAGTTGTGTAACAAAATTTACTCTTTTGTAACCGTCTAGTCACGCTGCTTCATCTGCTCAAAAAGGTGATCCAAACACTGACTTATTTTTTCTTTATTTGTTTATATTTCCTCCAATATTATTTAATTGGCGTATTTACACTTTAATTGTCATTATTTAGAAATAATATAACACGATGTAAACCATTTTAATAAAATAACACGATGTTGGGAGTTACAGAAGACGATAATGAATCAGTGTCCAAGGTCCTAAAATCACCAGTAAGGATCCACAGGTAGGTCAGGAAGTGGCTAATTAAAATAATTTTTTGTAATAATAATTTCATGATGACAATGTTTCTCTGTTTTGTTACCGTTACATGGATCGGGTTAGGCAAAACCCGCACGACCGATCGGTCTTGAAGGGGGGATATATCCTGTGCGCCGTGCACAAGGCTAACCGCATTGTACGGGTGTCTTTGTTTTAAATTCGGGGTGCGTTATTTTTATAATACCTCTCTAAACGGTATTCAAACATGCTTTAAGGTATTGTTCTTCTCTAATCATTACTAGTATCCTTGTATACTATACCTATTATACTGTAGTATACTGATAGTAGTAAAGTACCAGTCCTCCATCTTCTCCTCCTCCTCAGTCCCCGTATGTCTACATGTCCATTCTTTGTCGGAAAGTGTTAATGCTATTTATTTATTTACTGTTTTGTCTTATTATTTCTTAATTTATTATTATTTCTTCAAATGTAAATTACTATACCCTTGTCCTATCGGTATAAAAAGGAGGAGGTATGACGATTTAACCTGCTCCATCATTCTCAGCTGTCACCTCAACCATTACTGTTGCTGCAGCTTCTGCAGTCATGGTTTATGCATTTATTTATTTTTTATTGCCTTATTGTTTCTCTGTTTAAATGTCTTCTTATATTAATGCATTTACACTTTAGTTGTCATTATTTAGCAATAATATTATACAAATTAACATTGAAACGGGTGGGTGTGGGTACGAAAGAACGGATTAATTTATTTCCATTATTTCTTGTTAGGTCCGCAGTAAGGACATTTCGCTGTACGGACATTCTTCAGGAACGGATGATTCACGTTAAGCGGACTACTACTGTATTTAAGAATCATCGAAAATTGGACTGGAAGTATGCTACTCGGTGGTCCTCAAGTAATAAGCTGTATACAAATTGGCACGAACGTAGCTATGTTCGCTTGTAATGATTGGCGACTCAGTAAACCCATCAAGGGCCGAGTATAACATTATTGCAAACTCTTCAGCTTCACAGAACGCTGAGTAAACACGTAATGAGTGTTGGATTCAGCGGAAATGACCGTCGGTAAGTAAAGCAAGTATGTCTGTGGCTACCTACACAAAAATACCGAATTTGGAATGTCACTATTTATGTTTTAAAGACGTGTTACGTATCAATACGTTTAAATGGTTTTTTGGTTGAGTTGCTAGTTAGAAAATAAGAAACAAATTATGAAATCGGTCGGTACATTAGAAGTGTGGTTACGTGTACCAAACGATCCCCTTAGTTACTTCCAGTTATTCACTCCTCTTAAAATTGCGTTTGATACAGTTATTTACTTTTTTCGTATTGTAAAACCCAAAAAGCATTTGGTTCTAAAAAAAAAAATGTTTCATGTAAACTACGTTCTTTCTTTTCTTATAAAAGAAAAAGCTCACAATGGCGTAATGTTTTGTATGCGACTTCGACTAGGAGACGTTGCCTGACATCGCATTTATTTATTTGTATTTCGGGATTTTTTTTCTCCACCGGTCTGGATCTCCCGTAGAGAAGGATCACATTAAAATCCGAGATTGCTCGGGTTAGTTATCTTAACGACACGCAACATACCGTGCTTCATCCTGTTCCACCGACATGGCAACGTTAATGAAGCTCCTACGTTTCTTTCAGGTGCATTCACTCTCGTTACTCCGCAGATATCAGAAGGGAATGATTTACGGATAGAAAAAACTGCGAAATAAAATAGGAACTGGGGATCCATAGTTTTTATCGATATCAATTCAAAATGCTGAGAGGAGAATCAAGTTAGTGAGTTGGTTGATTGGTATATGTAAATTATCGGTGGGCCCGCTGATCAAGAAGGCCAAATCAGAAAGAATATGCTTCATTTTTTCCATGACCTGGAGAAAACGTCATAGTTTTAATGTTCCTTTCAACACTGCCTTCGGGCTAATAAAATGTCTCGTTATTAGGTCCTTTAGAAGTATACGCCGGAACCAAGTGTGAAGGTTCACCGTGAATGTCTCAATGAGAACAGGGTCTTTGCTAGCAGTCGTAGCGATCTAATCATCATCCTTTTTTCTCACAACATCTGAAGGTAGGTGAACAAACAGCCTTCACCTCACCTTTTACGTAGCCTCATCAGAAGAGTTCTATTACGATTTACTGGTGGCAGATAGTTCTAATCTGTCTTTAGAGGGCGAGACCTGAATGATGCTGCAATCTGATTGCCTAGAGTACGACCCCGAAAACTCTATACTCTTCCTCAATAAACCTACCTATACTCCTCTCAATAGAGCAGCTGCACTTTTCCCAATCACGTAGTCAATTGGAATCTTTCCCGACGTAATCCACCAACCGAAATATTATTTATTTTTACGGTATATTTTCTATAGTATAGGTTCAGTATACTCCTACTTGGACAGTAACTGAAATGTAATCATGATCTTCCCAGTCTGTTGATGTAGTGTACAATACTTTACACTTCATTTCAATCCATTCAACGAAATGAGATCCATTAGAGAAGCTAGAGATCATAGGGGTTTTTATGTTATTTACCAAGAGTTAGTCTTTCCATGACTTTCTAGATGGTAGGATTGTTGAAGATTTGTTGAAACGGCTTTGGCTACGGCGCTTGCCAACGAAAGTGCGTTATGGCGACCTGAACAAGTACTATGGTTGATAGGCTCAATGACGTAATACCTGCGTCTCTTATGTACGTTGGTACAGTTTTGCGCAATGAGCTGACGTCCTGCCGGTACCGGCCACCGACTCCACAGTTGCCGTTTTAAATGAGCTTCGTCCACAAACACGATGTTGGGAGTTACAGAAGGCAAAAATGAATCAGTTTCGAATCAGCTTCATAGGTCCTATAGAATCACCAGTAAGATCGGGTTAGGCAAAACCCGCACGACAGATCGGTCTTGAAGGGGGGATGTATCCGGTGCGCCGTGCTTATCGCATTGTGCGAGTGTCTTTGTTTTTAAATTCGTGGTG
The DNA here is from genome assembly GCA_031894815.1 of Creontiades dilutus. Taxonomy (NCBI): domain Eukaryota; kingdom Metazoa; phylum Arthropoda; class Insecta; order Hemiptera; family Miridae; genus Creontiades; species Creontiades dilutus. Next base: position 1,934,755 of record JAVIWC010001058.1, read on the forward strand.
TGTTATTTTCATAATACCTCTCTAAACGGTATTCAAATATGCTTTTAGGTATTGTTCTTCTCTACTCATTACTAGTATCCTTGTATACTATACCTATTATACAATAGTATACTGATAGTAGTATACTACCAGTCCTCCATCTTCTCCTCCTCCTCAGTCCCCGTATGTCTACAAGTCCATTCTTTGTCGGAAAGTGTTAATGCTATTCATTTATTTACTGTTTTGTCTTATTCTTTCTTCATTTATTTATTATTTCTTCAAATGTAAATTACTATACACTTGTCCAATCGGTATAAAAAGGTTGAGGATTTGTGACGATTTAACCGGCTCCATCATTCTCAGCTGTCACCTCAACCATTACTGTCGCTGCAGCTTCTGCACTCATGGTTTACGCATTTATACATTTTTGTATTGCCTTAATGTGTCTCTTTTTAAATTTCTTCTTATATTAATGTATTTACACTTTAGTTGTCATTATTTAGCAATAATATTGTACAAAATAACATTGAAATGGGTGGGTGTGGGTAGGAAAGAACGGATTAATCGCTATTCCTTTTATTTCTTATGGGATTTTTAGGTCAGCGGTAAGGGCATTTCGCTATACGGACATTCTTCAGGAACGGATGATTTACGTTAAGCGGACTACTACTGTATAAACTGGTTTTATATTTAGGAGACAGGCACTGGACCCGATGGCCGGGCCCGGCCTTTATAAGGGGGCCCGAATTTTCGGTCGTTTGAAGTTTTAGAAGCTTCCTCGTTTAATTTTTATCTTGGTTTGAAAGTATTAATACAAAATTATTAATAATACACATACAAAGCTGTAGAGCTCAATCATTCTCAACTTTCCACAATGGTTACAGGAGTTTGTATTTTCATTTTTTTGTTAAGGGGGCCCGGATTATTTTTCCACGGTCCTATTTATATATCAGAAAGATATACAGGTATACTATTGATCCGTGAGCTTCCTAGTTGAAAATCATTGCACTGTTTCTTATCCTCGTTACTGTACCTCCTATTTGATTATGTTCGCGACTCTAAGGTATTGACCTGTGATTCGTGTCGTATTTCGAAGTACGTTTCCCCTTTGTCCTTTGGTCGTCAAAAACGGGTTCTCGGCAGCGGAAAGAGGGTGCTAATGACCTGTCAACGCCGAAAAGCTTTTGAGCATTTTGACCTTTTTCACTCGCTCGCTTTATTCGGTCAAGTCTCAGGGGATGAAATATTCACATTAGCCCCTATTACCATGACCAATAATATTTATCATTCTGAATCTGGTACACAAGCAGGCAATCCTGATCCGGAAACCGAAACCTCATACTAACAGAACATATCTGATAACTAACCATTAACTAATATGGGAATATACTCCATAACGTATTGCAATAACTTCTGCTGACAAAACTCTTAAACATTTTCAGGATATCTGTACAAAAATCGACTCCCAGTTTTCACAATAGCGGGAACACAGTGCTAGTGCTGCACAACCAGACTAACATAATCAATTTCCAATTAATTAAGAAAATCGCAGAATTTTTGAAGAAGAACCTACTTAGCAAAGTATTCACTTTTAAAAATTATTAAGCTTGAAAATGGCTGTGCAGTTTTTCTATCGCTGCTATTAGAGAGAAGAGAGAGAGAGAGAGAGAGAGAGAGAGAGAGAGAGAGAGAGAGAGAGAGAGAGAGAGAGAGAGAGAGAGAGAGAGAGAGAGAGAGAGAGAGAGAGAGAGATAGAGAGAGAGAGAGAGAGAGAGAGAGAGAGAGAGAGAGAGAGAGAGAGAGAGAGAGAGATGCGATAGAGAGAGAGAGAGAGAGAGAGAGAGAGAGAGAGAGAGAGAGAGAGAGAGAGAGAGAGAGAGAGAGAGAGAGAGAGAGAGAGAGAGAGAGAGAGAGAGAGAGAGAGAGAGAGAGAGAGAGAGAGAGAGAGAGAGAGAGAGAGAGAGAGAGAGAGAGAGAGAGATACAATGAAGAGAGAGAGAGAGAGAGAGGGACTTGATTAATTAAGAATAAAAACTAATAAAGGTGTCCCGTTCGTAGTGGTTACGTGTACGATACGGTTTACATAAAGTGAAATTGTTATTGTATAATAATGCAGAATAATGTGTCTTGAGTCAGAGCCGTTGCTGATGACGAGTTGTATAGATACCGTCTAGCGCATCACTAGTAGTGCTGGCAGCTGTATAACTCAGTTCATCTGGTGCAGTTAGCCGGTACACTACTCGAATCTTTTGAAGGAAATAACGTTTCGAAACTTCCATTCCATCATATCCGATAGATTGGGTTTGGAAGGGCACTGTAGTTGGTTTCTTTGACCACCTTCTTGACTTACTTGAAGGGAAGTTGCCGTACTTTGAAGTTGGCGATAGATTTTTTGCGATAGATCCGCCCTACCACCGTGGATTCGCTCCCTTCCACCAAGAAAACGCGTTGTAAGGGTCACAAGCTTCTGAATGGATAGCCTCTCATACGTATTCCAGTGATGGGAACCTTAGAGAGATTTACTGCACCGGAAATAACAAAATTTTCCTTTTCCTCCTCCTTTTCGAGAAAGTAGCCACTATATCGGGTAGAAAATAAAGAGGGCGGTGTGACGATTACTACCATTGGTTCTCTTGAAAAGTGATGGGTTAAAACACGTCTCCCATCAACATTAATCTTGTGAAAAAGAAAAAGATAGGAATTTATTTTTGAAGAAATCGTCGCCATACGAAAACGGTAGAGTTACCAACATTGGTCAATCATGTATTGAGAATGGTTGGCAAGGGATCTTAAAGCCACTCATCTACATTATTATCACCAGATTGAGATGTACCATGCCTTATTTTGTGAAATCCCGAGAATCCCTTTGTGAGAAAATGAACTTTATGTTCCTGGGAAAACTTTCTAAACTTACTTAATTTTTACGTACTGAAAAGATGCAAACTATTCTGTGGCTGGATTCATCACAAGCTCCTATTTTAACTAAAGGAGAGCGAGCGGAACTGTCTAGAATAAGTTTGGGCTTGAGCATGCCATAATTAAGCTATCGCTGGAAACACTGGCTGCAAACCATTTGGGTCAATGGATTCTTGTCCAAAGAAACATAATGTATCACTTGCAGGGCGACCAACAAAATACAAGATTTCACGCGTTGGTGATCATAACCAGATATCTCGTTGATGCATCGTACATTGAGAGTGATGTCCGCCAAACGCCAACCAGATCTTATCTCTCAAATCGTTGGGCCAATTTATGAAACTTTTCATAATTCTTGAGTACAAAACCACGAATGTGTCCGGGCTGAGTTTGTATCTTCGACAATACTTTCGATCGGCCGAAGGAGTAAAATTAGAAGGTTGAACATTAGAAAGTCAGGATCTCGAAAACTCGATAAACGAAAATAGTGTTTTTGGTTCCTATCGGTACGGTAGCTTTGTTTTCACAGATGGACATCTTTTGGTTTATTATTCAATAATAAACCATTGTAATCGCTCTTGAAAAAAGAAATCCTAACCCCTCCTGAAAATTTCATGGTTTACGTTTCAAAGGGTGTAGAATCCGAATCTGCAATAAAATCCATTTTGGTCCGGCGACGCCCCAATTCTTGAGCCAGCTCTCCCACTTAATTTAAAGTGCCCTTTAAGGGTTGTCAAAGTTTTGTAAAATCCCCAAAAACCTAAAAAAAAAGTCAAGGCGGCCTAAATTTGTACTCTTTTTGAAGAACACTCCACGAGGAATCGAATGAGCCCTTTCCCAGGTCCGTAGGTCAAACCATTCTCGATCTATGGCCCGATTTATGGTGCCAACATTCGCGTTATTTTGGTTTGTTACCTATTGTTTTTGTGTTGATATCAGTAACCTAGTAACGTAGTGATGTAGTAATGTGGATACTGGAGTGAACTCCTAAAAGGCTTTGTAGCCGATACACGGGTTGAAGCACTCTGATAACCATAAAAAACGCTGCAAATAAACGCGGAACAACAGCACAAGAAAAAATTAAAAACGCTGCAAATTCTTTCACCGGGGCTTATTATTCAATTGGCTTGCGTTCATGATTTGAATTTATACTAAGCTTTGGAGTTTGCATGTTTCACAGGTGATAGAGCGATTATGAAATTTCAGGAGATATGCATAGAGCACGTAAATCTGTTCTCGACCAAAATACCTATTTGGATTGATCAGTTGATCATATTTGTGTGCCTCCTGAAATTCAATAATCGCTCTATCACCTGTGAAACACGCACACTCCAAAGCTTAGTAGAAATTCAAATCATTAACGCAAGCCAATTGAATTATAAACCCCAGTGAAAGAATTTGCAGCGTTTTTACTATCCAAAACCAAACTTTCCGTTTGCATTTATTTAGTGTGAACAAATTTCTTTCGTGCCTGTCTACGTTTTTGTGTGTCTGCAAATCCTTGGAACAGATTTCATCCTCTTTTGATGAAATTTTCTGGTATGGCGCGGTTAGGCTGTAGAAGGTCTCATATCAGTTTAACTACTCAAAAATCGATGAGATTTTTCTCCTTTCCCTGTGAATGCACAGACGTACAATCAAGTAAACATAATTTCCTTGGATTCTATTGGTTCGATCTCGCTCGAATCCGGAGACCACTCGGAGAAGAATGGTCTTATAATTTCACATCAATTTCAACACGATCGTGTTATTCCAGTACACGCTGGAGAACTACCGAATATCGGCAAAGCATCCACTTAAAGGCATTGATGTCTGTGAGAAAATGTCCCTCGATATTGGTGTCCAGCGATTTTTTTAACAAACCTGATTTCTACATTTTTTATTATTAAACAACTTGGAAGATTATTTGAAACATTTCAATGATCTAGAATGGTGTCCAATATTGGTGTCCAAGGTGCTGCTCCAAAATTGGCAGTTTTTGTTTTGTTTTATAATTGATAGTTTTAATTGAAATGAGTTGAACGAGAACACCCGCATCACATACGTCCGTTCCCTCTCAAGGAACGAACCTTACCTTAGGTGAGAAATGAAGTGTGATAAGTGTGAATGAAAATATTTGTAATCCCCTTAAAACGCGGTTTCTAATCGGGTGAAAAATTTTAATGGGGTTCCCACTTCAAGAAATTGAGGTTATTATTACTTGTTTTACCTATAGATGGAATAGTGAAGCGTAGGTGGATGAGGTGGTTTCTTTTCTTTTTTAAATGGGGATGACAAATGCTATTTACGTAGATATTGATGTAACATTGGCTAACGATTTTAATATAGAGGGGGTTGAGACGATGGATTGTATTAATCATTCAGATGTGTCGCTGCTTGTTGATTATGTAATACATACAACGCATTACCTCTTACCTAATTTACGATCGACAGAGTTTTAATTCACTGTATTGAATGAAAGATGTAAAATTCAAGGTGGGTTACGTAGGAACAATTCTTGAAATTATTGAATCGTTCAACTTCTTGAAGTCTCATCATTTGTTTTTGAGAGAGTTTTTATAACTACCTATGCTCAAGAACTACCTTTGATTTACTGATATCACGGACGTATACTCGTACGCGGCACAATATAGATCTTAATTTGTATAGCCCTCGAGAAATTCATCAATATCGGATGTGTGTTAAAGATAGTACGCTTGTTTTACTGGTACACATCCGCATTGGCCAGGAAACCAGGCAGTTCCCAAAGGGGGAATCTCTACCACCTATTAATACCCCCGAGATTTCAACGGAATCGAAAAAAACTCCCTCAAAGTTGGGTGTGGCCATAGCTTCCTCGTCAACGTAAAATGAACGTATGGATCTTTTGAAATGTTTCAGATGGTCTGTGATATGACAGAAATGCCGTGGGGCATGTTCTGGTATCAAAAGGTCAGACAACATGTATCGCAGGTGTGTATTTGTATCGCTAATTCCGAAGTGGATCGAATGAAATACGACCGTCTTGAATTGATATGAAACGTTTTAGTCCGTTCCTCTCCGACTACCTTGTACTTTTTTGAGCGATCAAACCACCAGAACATGAGAAAATGCTGCTAAGCGGATTTTATGTGTGCATAGAATGATATATTAATTTATGAACCATAAAATTTATGCATTTACACCAACGAATTCCCTGAAAAGTTCATCAAATCGGATTGAAACTGTAGCAATTATACAGTATGGAAACAGTATCCGATGACACGAAAAGAACGTTGTTCACCCTGAAGTGCCTATTCTCAAGATAAGACGTCAGGACTAAATAGAACTGTCTTGGAAGATCCCTGTTGATTTGGAAACGAAGTCCGAGGTGCCAAACTTTGTCGAATACTTGGGCCACGTCAAGGAATGAGCCAGCGCATACTTGCTTGCCTTCAAGCGCACTTTCAATTACGTTAGTGATTCTATGGACTTGATCGATTGTTGAGTGGCGTTGCCTAAAACCGAATTGGTGATCTCGGATCAAATTTATATCTTCGAGTATTGGTTTAAGCCTTTTTAACGACAATTTTTCAAATAGTTTCGACAGGACGGGAAGCAACGAAATTGGGAGATACCCTGTCTTCTCATTTAACGGCTTCCCTGGTTTGGGTATCATAATCACATCAGCCACTTTCCACTGGGATAGTACATGCTTTAATCTAAACGCAGCATTAATAATGTGCAGAAGTTTCCGCATTCCTTTTCCGGGAGTTCCTTGACGATTTGATATGTGCCTTTTTGGCTTGGATGTTTCTATTTATTTCTTCCTTAATTTCTCTTAGTGAGACTGGCTCAATTTCCAGTTCGTCTATTTTTTCTACATACTCAGTAATTTCTCCTCAGAATGACTTCTTTTTTTTCTCAGAATGTTCAAAAACGCTAAATTCGAGTGGAAATTTTGATTTTAGAGGGATCCTCTACCTGTATGTAGATATCTTGGAAGCGGAAAGTGGTTACGCGTGATTCATGAATAATATGTTGCTAACATGAAGATGGACTAAAGGCTCAGCAATCAGTCATCCAATCATCGGTAGTAGGGCCAAATGAACAATTCCTCCTTTTCCGCTATGCTTGCGATAACTGTACTATCACAGATTTTTTAGTTCGCGCTGGGCCCAATCTAGCAGTGTTGAAAGTCATAAAGGTCAACAATAAAAATTAGAGTGGTGCAAAGATTTGACGTCTGCACATGCTGAGAGATCCCGGCTGATGGAGTGATGGTGTTATTCATAGAGAAACGTCTAGCAGCCCACCTACGAAATTCCGGAAAATGCTATTAAAATCGGACTACTATTTCGTCAAATTTTGTCCAACTCAAGAAACAGCAAACATGTAGACCAACATATGTACACCACCACTAGAAAAAATTACTACAATACCTAAGTTGTTACATAGTCGGACATGATTTTTCAACTTTATTCTCTGTATATTACCTTGATTTTCCTCAATGCTCAAATGCATTTCTAAAACACCTGTCACTTAATCTGACAATTTAAATTAAAAGTTAAAAAAAAATTAAGTTAAATGTGACAAGCAAGACAAATTTGAGGCTACTCTCGAAGAAATTGGCAGTGACTGACTGGAGAGAACCATAATTTTTTTTTTTTTTAAACTAAAAGAACGGTGGAAGCATGCTTGGCCGGGGAAAGGATCGGGGAACCGGTGACCTGTTCGGCTTAAAAAAATGGGAAGGAAAGGCCCAAGACTCGGGGAAAGCTCCCATTCAGTAAAGGAATTTTTGAAAATTTCCACTTACTCTTTATTCGTTATCGCTGAAATAGATAGATTGAGGTAGCGGTTAATTTTTTAGCAAGTTGTACCCTTAGATGAGAAAAATGTTTCCACGAACCTTCTAACTGATGAGTTGCATTTTCGCCGCCAAATCAAATTTATTACAAGATGTTACTGACATTTGAGAGAAAATACACTTTTCCATTTTTTACCGGATTTCCCATGGTAGCGTTGTTCAATCATGAGGTTTCCCAATAGGTTCCAATATTTATATTTTCGTTTCCGCTCATTTGACAGTGTGCTTTTCCACTCCAACTAGATCCTCATCTTCTCTGACGTGTGAAGTGAAGTACATTCGGAAGAACAAAGAAAAAATTGACAATTTGAGAATTTTGGTTTTTTGAGTTCAACCCTTCACGTGGGATGCCTCATGTATCATTTTAAGATACATTCCTGTATCTCTAGAACCTAGGTCACTTTGGCTGGTGTGTTCCACCTTTCAGTTCAACTCAAAAAGACTTTTAAAGACTCACAAGGCTGAAACCCTGTTCCGACACAGATAATGGGCAACTTGGTCATTTCGTTTGTTGACTAACGTAATTGTGGCTGTATTGGGGAGGGGGGGGGGTTGGTTCAAATAGAACACTGTTGGTTGGTTAGGGTGTCTCCGCGAGTTGAAGGGGTAGTGTTGCGGTAGAGGGGTTGTAGTCCTCCATAACAAGTTTGTCTTTGGTTATTGTAGTATCCATGGTTACTTACTGTTAGTGTTGTTGGAGCGGTGGGTGATGCGGGGCCGTGGGTAGGTAACGAATTAAAGGCCAAGCTATAAACCCGCATCGTGGTCAGTCCTTTTCGTCGGAATCGTCCTGTTGATCTACATACGCCTTTCTCAATCCGACCACACTTGTCGAACCGTCTCCGCACCCGCATTTCAAATCTTTGTGAGACTTCACAACGTTAGAATTGAGCAGAAAATGATATTATGCTGGCGTGCGTTTGGGCCGCGATTCGGAGCTCTCTCCGATCTACCCCACGAAATATCAACGAGTCCATTTACAAATATAATCTTTTGAACGAATTTTTGTAATAAAAATTCTTCTGGAATTTAAGGGCTTTGAATTTGTACAAATTTCTAAATATAAATTTTATGACAGGAAATAATCTTTTAAATAATATTTGATCTTCTTTTCTTATTTTTGATCAACCCGGGAAGGGATAAGGGATAAGATAAAAATGAAAGGTTTAAGAGCAAAATATAGAGTTCAAATATACAAACGGTGTTCAAGTTGAAAATGCTGATACTTGAGGAATAGATACCACATTTCATTTGGAGCAAAAACTACCTTTTAACGATTTGTTAAACCCTTTTTTCATTTTTTTTTTCATTTTATTGGTTTCCTCACAATAAATGTGATATACATTTGTATGTGATATACATTTGTATGTAATAAACATTTGTATGTACAACCAGTTAAGTTGCAGATTATTTTTCTTGGAAGCACAATAGCTGACTACTAATTAACTTCACTGCACTCTTGATCCGGCACCTTTCATGAATTGTAAAAGTCTTTTATGCTCTAAATGAGTTGTATTTCGTAGAAATTCAGTGACATTTATGTGTGCAAGTGGGGTTAGTGGAGTTCTTTGTAGAGTGGGGACTCTTGTATATTGTGCGTCAAGTCTTCTAATTGATCTTCACAGAACACGCATTCAGGAAAATAGCTTAGGTCAATGAGGTACAATCTGCTATTTCCCTGACCGTGAACACTTCGCACCCAGACCAGCTCGACTATGTCTCCTCTGGAGAGTTGCATCTTCAACAGTTTCGGCTTTTTATGCACCTCGGACAGTATTTCATAATGGTATATCCTAATCTAAGTGTCGTACCAGGTTTGCCATTCATGGAGAGCGACCGTTTCTTTTTTGTTTTTTTTTTTTTTATTTAAAGAGACCATTGTTATACAATATACCTCATTGGCTTAATATAAAACCTTACACTCAGAAATAATATAGGTACGTTACTTTGGGTGATAACATGGTATCAGCCCATTAAAATGGCAAGCAATCTTATAAACAGTTTCTTTAAGCGGCTATCAAATCCAGGATGTGACGTGGACGGACAAGTCTTCTGTAGGCTGGAGGTTGGAAGCTTTCAGCCACTAAGTGGTTTGTGTGGTCAGCGTGTCGTTGATTGAATTTGGTCATTTCGTCAAGTAAAATTTGTGAAGGCGAGTTTATGTGAAGGTCGTGGTAAATGGTTTCGTTTCGGACGAGTGGAGGAGCGTGAACGATGTGCTTCTGAAGCGTTTTATTCTGCTGCTGCTCGATCCTTCGAAATTGGGATTTTGAGCATGTGCCCCATATGCTTAAAGCGTGCGTCCAAATGGGTCTTATCAAAGTTTTATAAATGATTAATTTATTTTGTAACAAGAAATTGTGGTTGTTGAGTGGAGAAGCTAGTTGTTTAGTTCGGTTTCGCAGACGGACGAGTATTTCTGATATATGTTGCTGGAATGTGAGACGCCGGTCTAAGATGACTCCTAGGTATTTGTGGTGAGGTTTGTGTGGTTCGGGTGTTGAGCGTAGTTTAAAGCAGGTTGTGAGAAGTTCCTTTTATATGTGTAGGTTACTGTACATGATTTGTTGGGGTTAATTTTTATGCGCCACTTGGTACACCATCGACCCAGGCATTCCAAAAGCTCCTGGAGTCGCTGAGCTGCGGTTCCAGATTCTGGCGATGACACTGCATATACTAGATCGTCAGCATATAACCCGGAGAATTCCGCTTGTTCTTGTGGAAGGGGCATGTCGGAGCAGTAGACACTGTACAAATACGGAGCCCAGACACTTCCCTGTGGAACGCCTGCCAATATTGGTCGAATTGTTGAGTTTTCTCCTTGAATGGTGATTTCGAACGAATGGTTACTTAAGTAATGTGAGACAAGAGAGACTAGATTGTTTGGAAGGTGATTTTTTAGTTTGAGTAGTAGGCTCTCACGCCAGGTTCGGTCGAATGCTTGTTCTACATCAACCGTTTCGCAACCGTTTCTACGGCACGTAACGCGCCAGTTAGAGGGATTGGGATTACTTAGCCTATGGCATTGCCAAATGATTAAAAAACGCCATTAGATAGAAAACTATTCAGTGAATTCCCTCACATAAAAACCTACAAGGAAACGATAGAGCTGAGCAATCAGCCAAACTTGAAGGTTCTACCGGAGATAGAACTTTTTTAACCCTTAGTTCCAAGTATTTCACTTTTTGCCGACTTCTTCACTTATTCACCTAAAGCCCTCAGTCTCTTTACCGATTTTCCTCGGGTTGGTCTCAAATCGTCGTTGGGATCTCCCACTGGTCCTATTGAAAACACTCCGAGAAAAGTTTGAAATTTTTACAGCAGATATCGAAAATTTGAAGCAAAGTTAGGTTATTCGGCGTTTCCGGGAGGAGAGCTCGATCTTCTGTCGGCTACCACAGTAAAATTTGATCGAAAGCACCTCGTTCAGCAACAACAAGCTTCTCCGTAGCTCAAGCGAAAGCGATAACGGATTAAATTCGGTTCAGTACATTTTACCTGCGGCACATTTTAGCACTTGCGCAAGTACTAAATAGGTTCTGGGCAATCATGTCTTTCTGGATTGGTTACATATAGGTTATATACGATTAGGGGCGTTTCTGGTAATGACTTTGTACATAAAAGGTCCTACTAATAGTCAAACTCATTTTCTTTTTGATAAGTTTCATATCGAAATCCGATGTAATCTTTCCCAACTTTTGGCCATTCCTTGAAACCAACAAGAAACTTTATCAAAATCTTGTTACACGATAGATGTTGAGGCTCGAGCTCTGTTTGTATTTCCACCATTTTTAGTGAAAACGTTCTAGTACAAAACAAACACCAAGCATTTCTTTTCTTTTATATCATAGTGCTTCTACATTTTCTTAAAGATCTAGACCCAAACGATAATGGTATATTGTTTTGTTATTTTAAAGCACACGAGAGTTATTAATAAGACCAAGGGCCATTAATATACCAAAACTTCTGAAATAATTAGAATGAAAGACTTTACCTTAATGAAGGCTTTATTCTTCGTAAAACGCAACTGGTAATAATAGATATAGGAAATTTAATTTCCACAATGGTTAGTATACACACGTAACTGTTTAACGAACCAGCCAGTCAATGGAATAGTGCTACATTCACCCTCTCCTTATTATTGAATGTAGTAGAGGAGGAAGGATGGGGGTGCCTTTGGTCTGGAACTTCTTCTTTGAGTTTTGGATCCTTCTGTAGCACGTGAAAGATCAACAGCGGGCCAAGAAATTTGGTGAAGATGATTCCAATGACTGTTGACCTTCTTGTATGAAAGCGGGGAAGGTGAAGAAGGTTCCTGAATTTTATCTCAGGTATTAGTTTGAGGTAACAGAGCTGCGTTTGTAGATGTCTCACGATTTGCGTTGTTACGTTGACCACTTGGGAGTGGAAGTCGGTCTTCAGGTGGGGGATTTGGTTCTCCTCCTGCTCGAGGCTGATGACGTGTTGAAACCGTGGTTTCCCTACCATCAGGGTACCGAACTAGTCCATGATCACGGTTGCCATTGACGGGGGTAGCCTCTTCCACCTGTGGGTGGCACTTCAATTGTCTATTGAACTTTTTGAACAAGACTGTTCCAGGTTTCAAAAGCTACGAGGTGTTCATTGCCCATTGCTTGATCTTCTAGGTTGAGTGAACATTCGACCATAAGGTGTGGAATTTGTGCTGGTACACAGGAGAGACCTAATCGCATGTATACTCAGAAAGCACTGTCTCTCATTACGTGGTTTTTAATTCCTTTTCTTTCAGAGCTAAGTCGATTGTCTTCCAAATAATCCCATTGTACGTTTCAACTTGCCCGTTACCTTAGGAATTGTAAGCTATCGTACGACTTGTATCTACCCCAAATAAAGCAACGGAGGTTTTTAGTTCCTGAGACATGAAAAATGAACCGCGGTACGAGTGGATGAGGGAAGATGCGCTGAAAAGACTAACAGAGTGAAAAAACAGTTTTCACAGTTTACGCACTGGTGTTTTGACAAGCATGAAATCAACAGCTATTTCTATCCCAAAAGTAGAACAGACCCCTATAATTAAGATGATAACCAAGCATCGTCGCAATGGTTCAGACTACATCGATACTTTACAGTTTATTACACAGCGAAAAAAAGAGAATCCGATAAATTAACGGGTTGTCAAAAAGCGAAGGATCGTCGTTACAGGAGGAAATTAATTAATCGATCATATTCGAGCACCCCCCGAGAAACGCTGTATAAATCCTCCGATGAAATCACCAGGATCGGAAATGAGCGATTGACGCTGACAGACTATCAATGCCTACTCATTTGCAAGTCAGTTTAATCAAACATCCAGATCCGATAAAAAACTGTTGAGTTCAGGAGGCTCAAGATTGACATTCTCAATATTCCAGTGTACGAAAATTGATTTAACCAGACCTCATCATTAGTAAAATAATTTCTTGTGTAACTCTAAAAACTCATCAATCCATATTGGGTCGTATCTGTTACTCATTTATGTTGAATTCATCAGTTCCGATATCCACTACCATTCAGTAGGACTATTACTTCCGAGTCTACTAAGGTAGCGGAAGCATTGTTTTCACTTTCGGAATGTGAAAATTTTTTTGTCTCCAAAATCAAAAATTCCACTCGCATTTTGCGTTTTAGACCTTTCTGAACAATTTTGGTTCCGTGTCTGTCTGTGTGTCTGTCAGCAAATCCTTGTTACGGACAAAACTACACGAAGTTATAGTCCGATTTTGATGAAATTTTGAGGGATTGTGCGGGTTGGGGTGTAGATGGTCCCCTATAGGTTTCATGACCTCCGGATCAATAGTAGCCTCTGCGCATGCGCTAACGTGAAATGCTTGTTACACGCATAACTTCGGCAGAATGACGGAGAGCGGACGTTCAAGATAGCAGATCTTATTGACGGATTCGATCCAGAACACATCAATATTTTTGGAATATCCTATGCCTGCACTGCCGTCGTCTCCCATCACGGCAGGACTGTTTTTTTCTGGACATTATACAGCCACTGTGCGGAGGGATGACGGCAGTTGGGTACTTCGCAACGACGCTGCAGTTAACCCTACATTATTTGATCCGTCCTTGAACGATGCTTATATTTTATTTTTAGAAATATCATAATAATTATTTATCACTTCAGTCATCTATCCATTCAGCGTCAATGTCAATTTTTATTATTAGGTATATTTTATAGTTTGTTCAATAGTTGAACATTCCTACCTTTATTTTCTCAAGTTATGCTCCTGCATAACAATAAATTTACCCAAATTCAATATTTACTTCGCCTAATTGGACGAAGTTCAATAATAATTTTCAATGATCCGTACAGTCATGTTATAGATACGAGGGAGCTATGTGCCACACCCACTTGTTTTTTCAATCAAAAATATATTAAGGAATTAACATTATACATGGTGTCCCAGGAGTTATGCACAACCCGACTCCTACGTATTCTACAACTTATTTCCGACCAAAAGTGCCTCATAGCAGTTGTTTTTTAGAGGCTTCGTTTTCGAGTTATTCTCGATTTAACATTTTTTGTGTGTTTTATATTATGTCACTAAAACTGTTATAACTCCTTCAATTTCGAGATGATGACTCAAATTTGATGACTCTGCTAGAAAGAGCGTTGAATTCTCTATCTATTTTATGTCACATAATATTTTTTTATTGCATTGAAGATTTGCTATTGCCGCGCGAAATGGCAGTTTTGTCAGAATCTTGGAAATCGCCTGTTTTTCATCTCGCCTAGCAACCCCATTAATACCTGAGACACAACTGTGCAGACCTGGTAAAACGTGCGCCAAAATGTCAGCTTTCTAACGGTGTAGTCCTTTTGGTTTTTATAAATATTTTTCGTTAAGAAAATGATGTTTAACTGCAGAAAAACGTGCGTTTTCTGTTGAAATTGAGGTTGAGGTGTTTTCGACCTTACGTCACTAAAACGGCCGTAACTCCGATAGAAAGCTGACATTTTGGCGCACGTTTTACCAGGTCTGCACATTTGTGTCTTAGGTATTAATGGGGTTGCTGGGCGAGATGAAAAACAGGCGATTTCAAGATTTAATTAAGAGCCAATAACAAATTTGTTTTTTCAGAATTTGAAAAAAAATTTACTTTCCAAGCTCATTTTTCACCCTTTAGCTATCCTTAAAAAATTACTGTTAAAGACTGAATGGATGGGAATTCCAATGCTCTTTCCAACGGCATACTTAGATTTGCAAATACTTTGAAAACGCCGGAGTTACGCCCGTTTTAGTGAAGCGAGGTCGAAAACACGAAATACGTGTGCGAAGTTTTTTGGATCATACGCAGTACACCCTGTACATTATATAACATTAAATATTTGTATATGTAAAAAACGAAGTTCTCCTCGACGGTTCTACTGAACTATATGCAGATCTGTACATATATACAGAGATAAATTAAATGCAATTAAATGCTGGATAATATAAATGGAAATAATGAAACTGCTCGAATTTCGACATGCTTCACGGAGTCCCAGTTCAACAAGCCTCGCCCTTTATTTTTCAATTATATGTTCATATGTCATCAGTCATACATCAAAATACTGTATCCCCTACCTGTGTTTTAATTAATATTCAGAAATTAAATTCACAACAACAACACAAAGATTTTGAATTCACAATAACAAGCAACTGTGGTGCTATGACTTCAAAGTCAAGTTTTTTATTATTATTATTATTATTTTTTTTTTTTTTTTTGATCTATAAAGTGTGGAAATGTAAAATATCGAGTTTTCAGAATGGCCAGTAGCCATACAAGATACATGATTCGGAGGAATCTTTTCCCGCCGGATCAAATAGTGTTTATTCATTAGTATTTTTAATACCAACACAAAAAAATCTGAAAATTTCACGGAAAAAAAGAAAAACTTTGAGTTTTGAGGAACCGATTATTGAAACGTGCTGTTCGGGCAACTTTTTAAAGTGAAAACTTCTTTAGGCGCGCTTAGTTCTTGTTGCGTATATTTTTAAAATAAGTAAATGAACATTA
The DNA here is from genome assembly GCA_031894815.1 of Creontiades dilutus. Lineage (NCBI taxonomy): Eukaryota > Metazoa > Arthropoda > Insecta > Hemiptera > Miridae > Creontiades > Creontiades dilutus. The sequence continues at coordinate 1,950,503 of JAVIWC010001058.1, forward strand.
GTACGTGATTCACCGTGAAAAATGTCTCAAATCGTATGAGAATTCCCCAAATTTTTCTATCACTCTTCTTTTGTAATAACGAATGATCCTTTCTCCGATTCCACAAATTTTTCCAGTTACAAGCGTCGTTGTTGTTAGACAATGCTCGTGAATGTTAGTAGAATATTGCTTATTTACAAGTATGGTGTGGAATTGTACAACTCCAGTGAATTTTCGTTAGTCCCAGAAATAAATCATCGATCTTGTTTTAGTGGGTTATCTCAAACAAATAATTGTAAGTTCTACACTGGATGTAAACTTAGTCTTCCTACTTACGTTTTTTATGGTGGTTTAATGTCATCGTATTTTAAAGTTACACTGCTTTGCTGCACATCATTTTTGAAATGTTCTGAGAACGGGAATGGATATTGTTTTGATTGCTTCTAATCACTAACCTCATACGAGACTGAGAGAGATCGGTAATTTGCATTCATTCCGTCATGACGCCCTCAATATCTCCTAGGGTTATCGCCAACTATTAAACGTCCAGCGTGAGCCCACTCATTAGTTCTGTTTCGCGCGTTTGAATATTTCCACTTGGGTAAAACCCGACATCCGATTCCTGACATTCTTCCTCTATCGTTCTGTTCGATGGAGTGCAGAAAATTCACCGAACCGATTATAATGGGAGATTCAATAAACTGCAACGCATTTCACTTGCAATCTACTGGTTTCAGTAGTTGCATTCAACTAGTACGATGGAACAGAATTTTTGTAAGGTGAGCCAATCGACTAAAAGTGGCTGGAAGTACACTTATCGTACATCCAGAAATGTTTTTCCCGAAACGGTGCATTTACAGGGTACAAATATGAACTCCCTAAGCGAATGACGAGGTCTTGGGACCACATATACATAGAAGTAGATTTCGAGCTCGTCCAAAAATTGTATATATAAAAAAAAAAACGTCTGCCAAGTGGGTGTGGCACATAGCTTCCTCGTATCCATAACATGACTGTATAGATCATTGAAAATTATTATTGACTAAAGAACTTTGTTCAATTAGGCGAAGTAAATATTGAATTAGGGTAAATTGATTGTTATGCAGGAGCATAACTTGAGAAAATTAAGGTAGGCATGTTCAACTATTGAACAAACTATAAAATATACCTAATATTAAAAATTGACGTTGACGTAAATTATTATTACGCAAGCTCGAGGCTAAAACTTTATTTTCTCTTTATTACTCACGAGGACCATCTTAACATCAGTCCAAACAATCCCTGAAAATTTCATCGAAATCAGTAAAAAACTCCCGGAGTTATGCGCGTAACAAGGACTTCACGTTTGCGCATGCGCAGAGGCTACTATTGATTCGGGGGTCATGAAACTCATAGGGGACCATCTACACATCAAACCGAACAATCCCTGAAAAATTCATCGAAATTGGTCAAGAACTTCCGGAGTTATGGTTGTGGCAAGGATTTCACGTTTGCGCATGCGCAGACACACAGACAGACACAATCCCTGAAAAACCAACTATTGTTCAGAAATTGTTCAGAAACTCTAAAACACAAAATGCGAGTGGAATTTTTGATTTTGGAGACAAAAAAAAATTTCACATTCCGAAAGTGAAAACAATGCTTCCCCTACCTTGGTAGACTCGGAAGCAATATCAGCTCTCGGACAAAATTGTTTTTCTTTCTCTCATTTAAAAGTAGTTTTCTCCTCAAAACATCAGTGTAAAATTGTCTTTTGGGTAAACCCAAGAAAATACGAAATTCTACGAAAGTTTCTCCTGTAGGTGAAGATTTAGGAGCACTACATTTAAAAATGTACAGAACTTGATGTGTACTGGGCGAAGGAATGGGAGAACCTTTATGCTAAATATAATATTCCATTGAAAAAAGACGAAAACTTAAGTGAATGGAAAACCCTTATGGAAAAAAGTCTCGGCATAATAAGTAAAGAGTTGTGTAAGGAATATGAATGTAAGGCACTGTGCGCGCAGAACCATCCCCAATATATTCTTCGATCAGAAAATAATATAGTATTTCCGATTAAATCCAATGATTTTCATTCAAGTAAGTGGATGATAAAGATTAGAGGTGACCTGTTACCATTAAAATACAAGCCATTCGGCACAGACAGTCAGGTTTGTGACATTTGTAGTATTTAAAATCAGTTTTGCAGCTCCTACTGCACAATAAGAACGCGCTATTAGGGAAGTCACAATTGAATTGGGAAGAATACCCAATTGCTGAAAATGGGGATATGCGCTTAGTCAGGTACTGCGAGGTGGCTTCTCATCTTAGGATGAAAACAATGATTGAATAGGCTTTTTATCATAGAATATTGTAATGAGATCAAGTATAAATAGATAAGTTATTTATCAAATATAAATAGATTGAGCATCCTAAGTTGCCAGCTAGTTTTTTTTATTGTATATTTGCTTCAGCTAAGAAATTTTCCTACTTTTTTTGTCATTTTGTTCTTGTTGAAATTGGCGAACTCAGACGGTCCTATGTGACCAGGTCATTTGCATGTTTCCTTAGTCAAAAATGTATTTATTTTCACCTGTTATAATAAAGCATGTTTTTCATTCATTCATTCATTCACATTTAAAAAGTCAAAAATTTTCCAAATTTAATTTTGACCGCCGCTGAAAAATTGTAGTGACACCGTCGAAATTTATTGCTCTTTCGAGTACAATAAAATTTCAATTTATAGAATTCATTTTATATTAAATTAATGGAGTTTTGAGCAGTTTAGTGACACCGTCGAAAACTCGAGAAAAAATCTTATATACCCGGCAACGAATGAAAGTTTATGAATCGTTGCATATTATACGTCACTTGCTCAACGACCAAGATCAAGAATACCGACTCTTGTATATCACTTCCTTTAGAATAGAACCTGTGATTGAACAACTCGGATTCTCATTAGTATATAGAAGGAACTCTGATTACGCACAGAGCATAGCGATAGACTACGTAGATGACTTATTTATATTCAAAGGGAAATGGGACACGTACCTACCGGGTGTGAGTTAGCACGCGTACCTTGTGCAGCGAGTTTGCATACATATTATCCCCTACACATTTACTAATAAGCAATATTCTCAGTTTGTCTGTGAATGCTTGTGTTCTCAATTTCCCAGATGCAAGTGATCAGAAACCCGGATTATATATGTCATACGAGAGGTAGTTGTGCAAATTGGAATGAAGGGAGGGTGGCCTTAACTGCGACTAACTTTGGAATAACCAACTTTGGAATAGGCTGGAAGTCAACGGTTCCAATATATAGAAAGTTCATTCAAGGTACGTTTGGGATTTGATGACTATTCAATAAGTAGAAGGACGATAATATAACCATAGCAACGTTAAAAGCCCTAGACTCAAATTGTCATTAACTTATGGCGAATTACTACGAGACAATTGTAAATCACATTGACATCGATCAATTCTAATATCAATTGACAAAAAAATTGTCCCCACAGTCTCGTGTTTGGGAAGTTCAATAGAGTTGTGAGCGAATTATAAAATCCTTACTTCGGAGCCCCTCCAAGTTTACGCTTTTTTCAGCTCCTGCTAGATTGTTTTCAGAATTTGGAGATTCTAAAATCACTTCGCATTCCTTGTTTTTATGTTCGTAATTAGTTTCAAGTGAAAACTCTTTAAATATAACAGTTACAATAGAGTTTCTTCAGTTAGCAATCTCCATTATAGCTTCTGATTCCTCCCTCCTTTCCCCCTCATATTGCCATATTTTGCGCTGGAATGGTCACTTCGGATCGTTACTCGTACATGGCCGCATCTTCGCTTCCTCACTTCCCCTTAATTCTATCTGGTTGTGAATTTTCTAAAAGAATAAGTTCTTTATTTCACCGGTTTATATTTTCGGATGAGCGAGAGAATCTGTTTCAACTTCGGCGAAGAGGATTTTGCTACATCGACGGGGGCCCCCTTCATCTCTGGCGACATCGAACACGTGAGTCAGCGCACTTTCCTTTACCTAAGACATACCTATATTTCTTTTCTGATTCCTCAGATAATTCCAATGTTCTCCATTTGCAGTTGGAGGGCTGGTCATCATACTATTCGGCTTTTATCGGAAAAGTCGGATAGTTGGCATAGGTACGGGACCTATCCCGTCTGGGTAAAGCCATCGATCCATTTATTTAAAGGCTATTAATAATCAGCGTTCCTTATACAGTCCACTAACGGGGGTACGGGATACTCCCACCAACTATTAGTGTGGATTTCTTAGCAGGTTGGTTGTTCAAGTCTGCTTACACGAGTGGAAATATCGTCTGCAAGGTTCATTTTATATTAGGAAATTTCTTTTGGACTAAGTGTAAGCTTTTCACACCTTTGTTCCTCTTATGTTTTGCACTTCCACAACTCCTGAGCTGTATCATCGGTCTCTTCCCAACTGCTGATATCAGGTTCTTCTTGCCATCTGACATTGATTTTGCATCATCCAACTTCCAGGTTTCAATTCAGTATGCAGCGTGCCTTGCTCGGATTCTCCTTCTCTTCCGCTACCACGTGGAGTTCTCAGAGGGATTTGCCTTTAACCCGGAATCATGTCAGCGTATTCATATGCATTCAGAATTATGTGCACCAACAACGTCCTACATTACCAATCACTGTTTCCTTCAAGACGACCTATGTAGTTAACTTCCGCTTCCATTTCCAGATTCTCGACTGTTAAATTTTTCTTATGACGTTCTGGGTCCGACAGCCTCTCAAGTTTATACAAAGTGTGCAGTATAAATCGAGGAAGTGGTTTTATTTTATACATGTTGAATTTTAAACTCCAAATATAGTCGAAATGATTGTGGTTCAATCGATATTTTATAACTCTTCAACTTTTACTAAATTTTTTTATTCTTAAATAAACATGAAATGAATGAATATTTTTTAGATTTCAAGAAACAGAAGAGGGATTTTGGGAACATACAGGTTTGGTTTATCAAGAGGGTAGGTTCTGACTGAATTATTTCCATCATTCGGATTCTATCATAGAAATACAGAAATGAAGAATCATCTATGATTATTTTGTGACTTAATTTGAGTCAGGAGTTATTCATAGTGGTACCGTGCTTGACAAATCCCGCATCTCCGTACATTCACACCCCGCATTAATTGAATAACTCACTACCTTATCAAATATGATTAAAATTTGAATTCAGCTAATAACTCAACTTGTCCGAACTTCAATCGTGAACCTCCCGTTAAATTTATTTCTGATTCACTGGCTAACTTGGTTGAGAACAGCTCTGCAACCCTTGGTCGTAAAACGCTCTTTCATCATGTACCGTACTTTGTCGAATCAACATTCCGATGGTTTTTCTCTGGTAACAGAGCTACAACGGTATTGACTGCTGCCCACGTGACGGTGATCCTCCTAACGGCACTACCTTGAAGCCTGGAAATATCCCCCCATCAACCTTCTACCCACTTACTTCTCAGCGCTGGCCTTCTGAAGAAATAGACTTACCGTATTCCTTAGGGAGTCCCACGTTTCTGCATAAATCATCCCCCTTCAGACGCGACGGTGAAATAGCTCCTCGTTTCCGCATGTTATGATTTTCTATGCTAAAACGAGTGAGGGGCAACTTTCTAAAACCCTCGTTGCATAAAATAGAGTTACATTCTTCCATTAGGCGAGTCATTTTGGCTAATATTTGAACATTTTCGGGCGGCTGTGAAAATCCACTTTATGCAGCCCTAACCAAATTAATCTTTGACCAGTTAACTGTTATTTCATGAAACTTTTCACCAGTTTCTTCATGAAACTGATATATGACTTAGGATACTATAAGTAGTATTGTTATGAAAACAGGTTTCACAAATATGGAGGGGATAGACAGTTGGCATTACACCTCTTGGCACGGAAAATGACCTCAGCCGTAAAGGTACCCGTGCAGGGTCTCAGTCAGTCTTTCATACTACAACGATAAAATCCCCGTAGCTCCAAGACAAAGGGCAGCTCGAACGTAACAGTAAGGGTCTGGTTGCAGGCGAATCGTCTCTCTGGCATCACCTAAATAATTTGTGAAGCCCCCTCGCTTTCCACACGAACAGAATTTTACCTCTTTCGCAATAGACAAGAGAAAAGAACTGTACAGTATTTTTTGGAATGAAAAATTCGTATGCGTCCATGCACTTGTATATACCAAATCGTTAACATTGTCTTTACACAACGATTACATTATTTCATTTTGGTAACTGACACTGTGGGTATTGATGAAGTCACTAGTGTCAAGCAACTTTTATTCCAGGAGCCGAGAACCAAAAATCGGCAGTAATTTCTGGGGTCGTTTCGATATAAGTCTTGGAAAATAAAAAACCATTCAAAGAGAAAATCTTTTTCTGTCATCTCAGATGGTGGACTACCAACTGGCAGGCTCACAGAGACGGCTGGATTAGTACATTTCAAAGTTTTTTTGCAAATAAATCCTAACCGTACAAGCAAGTTCCGGGGTGATTCCTATTTTACGGGACAATCGCTGTCCTTCTTTGATAAACAATTTTCTGTTCAACTTTTCCTAACAGTTATTTTCGTAGATTGTATGTGGTAACTAGGCCTACTCATGGCTGTCATAAAGTTCGGCTACTGTTCATTTTAAATGCCGATAGTTGATCGAAATGTACCTCCAATCTCATTGTCATGGTCTGTCCATGAGTCAGAATTTGAACTTAATCCGAAATTTTATCTACTCAAAGTACGTTTTACCGGAAATATTTTAACTACCTAGCATTTTTTTTAGAATCGGTTATTGGACGTTAATGCTCTTACAAGTGGGACTAACTTTTACATGGTCTGTACAAATCGAGTGCTCAAAGTTTATCCCAAACCTTCTGTCTCATTGTCATGGGTTTGAAAGAAATCATCGTAGCTCTCTCAAATGAGGGCATTTTTTGGCCATTCAAACTGCCCTTTGAGGAAACACTATGCTTCCGCCATTTCTATACCGTTTGGGCTCAACAATGAAGTTAGCCGTTTCTAAAACAGGTATGTACGTTTCATACTTCTCATTGCCATGGGTTTGAAAATCACTCTTAATCAATCTTATTGATTTGTTTAGCATTCATTTTGGGATAGAGATATAAAAACTCTATTTAATGCGAGTTTCAATTTCTATAAGTGTTCATTAGACTCCTAATTGCAGAAGGTTAATGTTGATTTCTCATTGTCGTGGCGATTTTAAACTTCATTGTTGTGGCTACACAAAAGCCGTCATGACTGTTTGAAACAATTTTTTTTTTTAAGTTTGGTATTTGATACTAAATAAATACTAATATTAAAATGTGATAAAGAGGCATGCCTCTTTCCCATAACTCACGATCATTTATGATTACTTCAAAAGGTAGATCAAATTTCATCTTTTCTAACATTACGTCAGAGATGAACATAGTCAATGGGTCTGTATCTATTTTGTCCAGTATTTCCAAGTGACTATCTCCTTGTTGGAGGGCCTTATTTTACTGAGTGTATATGATGATGGATTTCAATCATTGACTGTAACATGTGTACAATCCCGTAACAATCAAAACTGATTTAGATAGATGGAAGCTATGTTTTTAAACTTTCATTCTAAAATTTTCACACCCAAAAACCTCAATTTTCTATCGAAAATTCGTTAAATGAAAAATGTAAAAGATGATGATTGGTACTAGTATTGTGTATTTTTATAGTAGCAGTAAGTTGCGTTTCTTTTCAACGGGCATATTGGACAGCTGTATCAGGTCTGTATTATTATCTTTTCTTTGGTAATTTCAAGGATCATAAAAAATCCTATTCCAACGACACGGTTTTGTTGTAAAGAACATTCGTTTAATGATCCTTCATAAAAGGTGCGACAAGATGGGAGTCACGAGTAATACCCTTCATATCGAGAATGTCATTAAATTATAACGAATGCTGAACAACATACTGGAAAAGGTTTCTGTGTGACGAAATTAGTTTTGTTAGTGTTTGAAGTTTCATATCGAAAAAAAAATCAAAGTTTTTCAATCTCGGGGATGTTCTGAATAAAACTCGATGGTGCAAAGAGGTGCGAAGGGGCGGGTTCCCATCAATCAACGTTCACAGCTAATCGAAAACCGGAGCCAAATAAACCTCCGTCCCCGGAGCTCTCTAATAATTCCTTAGTTTGTTGTTGCTTTGGAACTTTCTTTTTCTCTTCCTCTTTTCTTCAGTTGAACGTGACGTAGATGGAGCGATTATTCTATTCTCTTTTCTAGGGGTCACTTCTCGTTTGAGCAAATTATCCTTAGAAATGAAGCCAGTCAAATGGATCCCTGATAACCAGTTTTAGTAATCGCTGTTTGGAGTTCGGCGAGATAATCCAAGTAATCGAAGAGCCAACCTATTCAATTCAGTTTGCTCCTAATGAATTGGAGAAAAATAAATGAATCCTTGATCATGATAATCAAAATATACCCAGCCGTAGTGACGATATACTGGTGTATGTACCTGATTCAGGGGAATGTTGTTGACTAGTGAATTTTTACAGCAGACGGCGATGAGTTGATTGACTGACCAAGTCTAGTAGTTGTTAAAAAAAACCGCATTGCCTTGCCGTTCGCCGTACAGTAGCCTGAAACTGCTTGGACGGGAGACTCTTATCTTAGCGGGCGCCCATTCAAGTACTCCCCAGCATGAGAGTATCACATAATATCATAAATATCTAGGAGTTTTCTAAGATAAGCGGCTCACATTCAAAGAACATGTGTCCGAGCTCATAGGAAGAGTGCGAAGTAGGGCGAAGTCTGAAACCCCTGCTGGACAGCCGCCATGTTTCACTGCACAACAAAATAATAATTTACAAAATCCTTATTAGACCAATTTAGACGTAAATGTTAAGTAAAGTAAAGTAAACAACGAATTTCACCTTGGATTTTCGTCCGACTACCCGGAGGTGTCGCGGACGTCGCCAGCCGTCCTCCAGAGAGGATCGGAACTAGGTCTGACGATTTCGCTCGTGGCTTCCCATTGCCTCACGCCCCTGGGTTGGGAGCGTTTTGGATTCACGTGATATCGAGATCAGAGGTGAACTGTCTAACGACAGGACAGGTATACAACACTTGATAGCATTTTGCCCCTAATCATTGGTGCCAGCCGGATTCGAACCGGGGCAATCAGTACTCCCACTGGAAGTAAACAGCTAGAGGACTGACGCCCCAGCTCGCTCGGACAACCTGAATTTAGACGTATGCTATCAATATATGGGTCACTTACTCACCCTCACAATTCAGGAGACTGGATCAGCAACAGAATTCCATACTCCAACGTTGAACAGTACATAGGTCCCCGTTCGTCAGGAATGAGACGCTATACCACAATTTCGGACTGGACAATCCTGCGCAAATCCTCACTAAAAACCTCAACATCTTCATGCAAGACAACGAAGACCATTTCAACCCCCCCCCCCCCCCATTGTAGACGGCTTCACGTGAACGGACGTGCGTCGATTAGTGCGGCTTCGTCACTTCATGGACATGGATCACGTCATAGCGCTTTTCTGATCAATTGGTGTCCTTGCAACGCACAGAAGTTTAAATTTATACGCCGAAATTTTCAAATAGAGAACTACTTCCATGTAGGATAGTTCTGGGAAATATGTTAAAAATGCAGCGTTATATTCATTTTAGGTATGTTTATTATACTTAAGCGATCTCAATAAATAAATTAAAGAAAAAGGTATCACCAAGCAATGACTAGATCGGTCAACCAACGCATCCCCATCTACTACGAGTACGTAGAGATATTTTCCAAGTAAATTTGTTATCGTTTGTTGCGCATTCACGAATCTGGAATCTTTGTAGTTTTCTTTCGATTTCACAGAAATTTTTAGAGACTGGATGATTTTGACTATAGATGGGCCCCCAATGAACTCTATCTCTATCTCCAGGAAAAACACATTTTAACTTGAAAAAACAAAACAAAAAAACTGAAATTGTCTCATTTACTGGAACTTCATGTTCTCAAAACAGGTCCAAAACATCTATAAATTATATGCACCATGTTAGAAATACGAAGAAGCCATGTGCCACATCCAGTTTGGCATTTCAATTTTTCATTGAGTACATAATTCTTTTCAACGTTTTGTATCATTAGGCATTTGAGCTCGGTGTTTTTTTCAACACATTTTCTGCTACCAATACAGCATCTCTTCGTCACACCAGGTTGTGGTTGCTGCCCATTCCGACGATCAATGAAAACACAGCTGTCGCCACTAACAGTGGACTGGTAGATTTTGTTTGCCCACAATAGATTTATCGGACCATTCTTCGTATATTGTACTCAAACAAAGAGGTGTAATGAATTTCGTCGGAATGTGCACAGCAGAAAATGGTAGGTTGTCTGTCAGTTATAAAACGAGTGTTCGGAAAGAAAGAACCTCCGCAAGAGAAGGAAGCAATCGTTGATAGTCCACCTGGTATTGAGTAGGGAGAAAATAAGCACACGTAATATGCTGACCTCATCTCAAATACGGCTCACCACTGCAGTTCGTTACCCCGGGAGGCCGGAGCTTCGCTTCGATTCCCTTGTCATTGAAGGGCCGCCACTCTCTTTCGTACTAAGGCTGTATATTTTTCAACATAGCTACTCAACGTAATGTATATTTCACAAGACGTTTGGTAAGCGCTATTTTAAAAAAAGTATGCCAAAAAGTGTTGGGTGACCATATAACATTCTTTCATGATGCGGCAGGGTGTAACGCAAGTCGCGTCCGACCGCTCCCTCACGTGTATAACTCATTTCGTCAAAAGACATTTTTTAAATATCAGTACATTGTCATTTTCAAATTCAATTCGATTCAACTCTAAAATTACTTTAATTGTTTGGCAAGAGGCCCGAGAGAGCGATAATTCCATTCAACGAAAAAATATACATAAAATCGTAAGCTTTATTAATTTTTTTCAAGGAAGATAGTGTTAGTTGAAAAAGAGTTGAATAACACGTGGGAGAGTGGTTTCACTCTACTCGCGTTATACTTTTTAGGATCAGTTGGTGTCACAAACACACCAAACTGTTAATAGTGATTTGTGTAACTTCATAACGAATCTTTTAATTTTTGGCCCTTAAGGCATTCAACAGTATTAATTGTCCAGCTGTGATGAAAGTTCTTCAAATTTGAAAACGCTTCAACGTTATCGCTCTGGGGTAGAAGTACAACCAAATGATACCTATGCAATTTCAGAAATAACCGATCACCTTCATGTCCTCCAGGACGGCCTATTGGACGGAAACGAACAGATTCTCTCTGAAATGTGTGTGTATACGAATATACAAAATACAAAAAAAATTTTCTTTTCTGAATCTTTATATTTTTTTCCAAGGGTCTCAAATATTCTGTTTGCGCACTCCGCGCAACCATGCGCAATTGACGCTAACTTTCTTATTTTAAATGAGAACCCAAATTTTTTATTGCAGATTCGGATTTCACTCAAGATTTCAAGAAAATTTGACCCCTCAACCAATTTTTTGTTTTCGCGTAACCGATTCAGCGAGCACGCAAAGTTGCGCAACCCCAGAATTGTCAAATAGTAGATGATGGTGAACTGTAAAGTGTGGCACATGAATTTTCATTGTTTTTTAACGCTGATTCACGTGATGCTATCCGTTTCTTGATTCGACCCAATTTTCGCGGAATAATGACCAAAATTTGTTTATTTTGCATCCGTTTTTCTATTTAGGCGTCTGTTTTCAGATTGTGACGTGGATTAATTTTCGAAGCCTGGATGAAAAATGTAAAAATGGGATATTGAAACCTTCTTCAGTGGTCAAGTGAAAAATCATTTTAATCTGAGATGCAAAAGCCGGCATAAATGATGATTTTTCTCGCAAAATAAACAAATTTTGGTCATTATTCCGCGAAAATTGAGTCGAATCAAGAAACGGATAGCATCACGTGAATTAGGGTTAAAAAACAATGAAAATTCATGTGCCATACTTTACAGTTCATCATCTACTATTTGACGATCCTGGGGTAGCGCAACTTTGCGTGCTCGCTGAATCGGTTAGGCGCAATAAAAAAAATTGGTTGAGGGGTTAAATTTTCATAAAATCTTGAGTAGAATCCGAATCTGCAATAAAAAATCTGGGTTCTAATTAAAATAAGGAAGTTAGTGCGCGTTTCGGGCATTTCGCGCATGAGCGACGAGCGAAAGTATGATGAAAACATTTTTTTGTTTACTCCCATTTTGACGATTTTAGGAGGGGGGGGACAATTCGTGGGACACCCTGTGTGTAAACACGAATGTAAACTCTCTCATTTTCAAATATTATTCCTGAAACCAAACCTGTAGTTTAAAGAATTGGTCGAATGTAATTATTAAATTGGATTTGGATTCCAATAACTGCTGCATCAAAGTTTATTACTAAAATGCGTCGTACGTAGACCAATTGTAAACAAATTCCAGTCACTTCTGAGAATGCCAGACATAACGGTAAGTTATTGAGTATCTTGATCATTCGATCTCCATCCATCATGGCTAAGTCCCTTATTATGCGAGCACAAGAAAGGCTCGCAACTGTGCATGTGACACAGTTGTAGCATGTCTCATCATCAACTCCTCTAGATGCGACTTGTAATTTCATTCAATTTTACTCAACGTAATTATTGGTGGGTTGTCGTAACTCTAGCACGATACTTGACTATATTATGCGTAGAACCTTCCATTATCACGCTATGTTAAGATTAATAACAACTCCGAAAAATAAGGGGATGGACTGAATAATAGCCTGTAGGTGCCTCACTAGGTGAAAAGAGTAGTTGTGACATGCACTAGCTTAATAGGTACTTCAGATGGTGAGGCTCTATATTGCTTGAAATTGAATAATTTCGTAATGTTTATTACAACTTGTATACAAAACGCTGCCAATTCTTTCAGTGGGGTTTATTATTCAATGATTCATAATTTGAATTTCTACCAAGCTTTGGAGTGTGCGTGTTTCACAGGTGATAGAGCGATTATTGAATCTCAGGAGATTTGCATAGAGCACTTAAATCGATTCTCAACCAAAATACCTATTTGGATTGATCAGTTGATCATATTTGTGTGCCTCCTGAAATTCAATAATCGCTCTATCAACTGTGATACACGCACACTCCAAAGCTTAGTAGAAATTCAAATCATGAACCATTGAATAATAAACCCAGTGAAAGAATTTGCAGGGTTTTTTTCAAGAGCGATTATAATGGAAAAATATTCTATTTGAAAATTTTAAATTTCGTAAGACGGAGCATGCATATCAGAATGCTTCAACCCGTGTATCGGCTATAAACCCTTTTAGGAGTTCACTCCAGTATCCACGTTCACTACATCACTAGTTTACTGCAATCAAAACAAAAACAATAATAAACCAAAATAACGAAAATGTTGTCACCATAAATCGGGCCGTACATCGGGAATGGTTTGAGCTACGGACCTGGGGTGGGGCTCATTCGATTCCTCATGGAAAGTTCTTCAAAAAAAGTCCAAATTTAGGCCGCCTTGACTTTTTTGAGGTTTCTAGGGATTTTACAAAACTTTGACAACCCTTAAAGGGCACTTTAAATTAAGTGAGAGAGCTGGCTAAAGAATTGGGGCGTTGTCGGACCAACATTGGATTTTTCCTGAAAATTTCAAATTTTTTGCTCCAGCCGTTCAGGAGAAATCGTGCGTATGGCGGACGGACGGGAAAATGTTTATTGCAGATATTTGGATTCTACACCCTTTGAAACGTAAACCATGAAATTTTCAGGGGGGGGGGGTTAGAATTTTTTTTTTCAAGAGCGATTACAATGGTTTATTATTGAATAATAAACCAAAATGTAATCAAGCTCATTATCAAAGTATACTAAGTCTATTAAGTTATGGACCACCTCACCTTACGTTAGATTCAGGTGCAAAACCGTTCAAATGTAGTCAAATGAAAAACGGATCATACCAAAGGAATCGGTGTTGAAAAACAATGAAAATAAATTTGTCTCATTTTGGGTTAGGTAAAATTGGTTCGCACAATTTTTATCACTTAGCAACTGTGCGAGCTCGCTGGACGTGTTGCGAGGGGCCGAAAAAGAAACATGAGCTGCCCAATTTTCTTCAAATTGAGCGTGAAACCCAAATTTGGAATGAAGAAGAGGGGGTTCCATATTAAAAAACATAGTTGTGCATGTGCGCAATGGACATAGTGGTCATATTCAAATATTTGTGAACAAAAAACATGGATATAGGAAATGCAAAGAATGTATTAAAAAAAAGACGAATTTTTGTCCATAAATAACGGTTTTAGAAAATGGATGATCCATAACTTAGTAGACAAACTAATTTGGCAAAAAAAGTGTAAATCTTAGAGGTATTTTTTATTTTTTTTTTTTAAAGCTGACTTTATACATTTTCAAGATTTTTTCATATTTGTGGGTTGTGGTGTGACCACTTTCATTTAGTAGAATATCAGAGTGGAGCGTATATTAGTTTTATTTGTCGGAAACGTTTCGCCCTACTACGGGGACTTCCTCAGTCCTGCGTACAGCATAAAACATTCGTCATAATTCATTAAGGACTATTTATATTACATATATTTTATTTTATATATAATGATTGTCATTCTAAATAATATTTCCTCACCTGTCATTCAGTTATAAATATGTAAGTACATCCAATTTGTTTCGAGTCGAACTCGAATGTGAGGATATCGTTGAAAAGGGCGTTAGAGATTTCAAATCCGTTTGGTGGAAAACAGAATTCCGTAAATCAATTTTCGGGTAAAAAAAATAGGCCAAAGCAAAAGTTGCGAAGCTGTTTTTCTTGATAAGTTTTTACCTGTAATAAATGATGCTATTAACGGGCACTCAACTGGAAAACCTAGCCCAGAATCTCAGCTTTCCAAAGGTATAATCAACTTTAACTTTACTTCGCTAATTATGGGAGAAAAATCCTTTTGAATGAAAAGAAGAAGGATATTTGTTGAAAATCCTGCTTTCTGGCCCTCCATCACTTCTACTTTTATTACCTCTCATCCAATATGCGCCGAGGCCTAACGTTGGTGGTAATTTACGGAGAAGCTTGGAATTAGACTTGTACAGTTTAGTTCATTTCAAGTGAGAAAATGTTTGTCCGTCATTTCAACATTGGCGGACTTGTATTGTGAAAAGTGGTGGTCTCACAATGATAGCTGAACTGGCATATGCCAAAATGTTTTGCACACAATTCCTAACCCTCGCATGCTACAGAAAGTGTCGTACGTATCAATTTTATAGAGCAGAGGTTCTTAATGTAATTTTCCTACCGCCCCCTTTGAGAATTTATTATATTCTGTTTTACATCTTACTTCTTAAGACTCACAATCTCAGTCATTATTTTAATAATTAAATTATATTAGTCAAGCGAAAATAAGCCTTTGCGATGAGAGTAATTAAAAACACAATTTTTTAATGTTAGAAACACTTTTATTAATGTTATTGAAACAAACATTTCAATTTGAATTTTTAAAACTACTCTAATGTGAAGAGGATGGTGAATCTGATGATTTTTATCAAGTTTGGTAATATCAGGCTCAAATTGACTCAAAAACAGTATAACTAAATCAATTTCAGAATTTTCCATTTCAATTTCAGAATTTTCCATTTCGATTTCAGAAACCGCTCCCACCCGGATATTGATCACATTCTGAAATTGCAATGGAAAATTCTGAAAATTGAAATTTCTGAAATTGGAAAATTCTGAAATTGCAATGGAAAATTCTGAAATTGGTTTGGAAATTTCCGAATCTGACTTGGGAGAGCTATATTTTCACTGAAACCCATAAGTCACTGCGTTCAGTAACCTGCAACTGATTTCTCTTCTTAGTCATCTACGTTGCCACAGCCCTAAATGCACGTGCGCACAAATACGATTATGGGAATGCTATCGAAAATCGTTGAACGATGGACCACAATCTAGGGTACAATTGGCTTTAGTACCCAAAATTTAGTATCCTTTATTGAATTTCATTTTTATTCCTTCGTTAGCTTTATGAGTTCTTATTCCAGCTGGATTTGCTGGACATTTAATAAAAGATCCAATACGCAGTCCGGTATTTCCAATTTTAATTTCTTGGAATCGTTCCGAGTAGCCACTGCGGAAGTTCTCCAATTGTTGGCAGTAAACAACAAATTTATTGTTGTTGAAGGATACAGCTGACAAATTAGGGAAATTGTAAAACTCACGTCTGCCGATATTATTCTTGTATAAGCGGAGTTGGGCTACAAAAGCTGCAATGCCATTTTTTGTTTTAATCAAATTCAAGTCATCACTTTGAAGTTGGCGATTGACATTAAACAATTTATATAAGCCTGCAAAATGCGCAGTATCTTTCTTTGAAGTGATGGTGTTGTCGTGCAATTCATTGCATTCGTTTTCCAAGAACTCAATTACAGGCTCAAACAGATTGTAAAATCAAGTCAGACAGTGGTTACCTCTCGATAACCAACGCACTTCTGTGTGAAATAGCAATCGGTTGAAATCTTCATCATTAGTAACACAAAGCTGATTAAATGATCTGTCATTTAAAGAGCTGTTTCGTATTTTATTGACTGCTTTGATGATGCGTAGCAGTAATTGAAAGAGACGCTCATTCAAATTTCTCGGAACCAAATATTACCAACGAATGACTCAATGTACAGCGAGCAGATCTGGAATTTTCTTTTTTATGTACGCTATGAACCTTTTGCGAATTCCTGTCATAGCCGGATGCAATATTCATCAGTGGAATTTCTTTCTCATCACAAAATTTAAAACACTCACTTTGACCAATTTTTTATTATTCAACTTTGTCTTATCAAATTTTATTACCCCCCTTTACGGATCTTTTCAGCTGTACCTTCAAATTTAAGTTTATTTTTTTAATTAAGGGGGTGACCATTTTAGTGATATTAGGTTTTAAACAAGAAAAAATCTCAAAAGTGGCAAATTAGTTGTAGAATCGATCCTCAAGTTTTGTCCATCTCAATGGTAGATTCTGAAATGATCCTCAATTTCGTGTCACTATTCATAAAATGAGTAAGCATGTATGTCTATAGCCAGTACATTTGTTTTGAATATTTTATAGTAATAGAAATTTATAAAAAGGTTGCTGATATTTCTTACTATTAACTAAATTGCTCATGATTCATGCAAATTACTGTGGTTTCCCACTGAAGCATTCTGAAATGATCCTCAATTTCGTGTCACTATTCATAAAATGAGTAAGCATGTCACTATTCACGTTAACCATCTATTGTATGTAGATGTGGTGGTGGGATATAAAATAGAAGAGGTACAACCACAAGTTTGACAGAAAACTCCATTTAATAATTGACAAATCGAGAATTGACATTTGATATATATGGGTCATTTCAAAATTTCGGGTTATTTTGTGTCACATAGCTCCTGTTCTCACTCTGTATGTCGTAAGAGCTCGGGATTTTCTCAGCAATATACAGCAGACTGGTATCTACTTAGCGCCGTGAAATTTACGTCAGTCAGCTAACTAGCTGATCAATTAAAAATCATTAATCATCCGTATTCTCCCTCCCTACAACTGTCACAGACAGTAGGTTGGAAACTTCAAAATAGTTTCTAAGCTCTTCCAAATAATCTTTTAATTTGCAAAAAAAATCTTATAGGTCCAGTATGTGGTTGGTTATAACAATATATTGAGGAAATGAGGCAACTCCACTTTTTGAGCTAAGTTTTGTCGTGCTAGTTTAGGGGCGTTTGATTCAATTAGGTATTTAAGGAAAAGTCGGCAATCAAGCTAAATAAAGACTATAATTAACAACTTTGGCTTAATCCTAATTATCTAATCATTAACCCTAAACTAAAGTCTCTCCTCGTGTGGTACCTTGACGCCGAGAACGATGGGGCGACCGCTTGTTCCGAACGCGAGGGGGACTGCTTTCAGCACTGGATACTTAGACGGGGCTAATCGTCTAGGAGTCGTCGATGTGGTAGGAAACAACAGCGAATTGTTCTCTACCGCAGCTTTCTCCGGACTAAATTTTATGCAGTTCGCTGCTTCCTAGGAAAACTCCCGCCGTCTTCAATTTCCCAGGGGAAGGTCGCCTTGAGCCAGGTGGAGGGGACACTGGACGCTCGCTTCCTTTCCGTGGACCCGACATCTCCCCCCTCCAGGAAAAGACATAACCAGCATGGTTTTGCTTGTTGGTGTGCAACTGAGTGTTACCATAACTAAACCGCTGTACGCTCGATGAAGGGCAGAAGCTGGGCCAGCTTTTGTTGTCATATCAACCTTAGCAGCTGCTCTCAACAATTTAGTACAACAGCAATATTCCCAGCTCGAACAGCATAGTGAAGAAGAGTGCATTCACTTTTAGCAGTTGTATTCACATCGGCTCCTTTCAGCCACTAGAACATCTATTCCAGCCAAATCACCTGACGTTGCTGGATACCAAAGACCTCTCTCTAATTCCATTTCATCCAAGGTTTTGCGCAACGGAGGGGTTGGCGTCAGTGTGACCCATTTTTCCAGGTGGTGGCGTAGACGAACTTCGTGCAAAATTAGACTCCTGGAGAAGTTTTACAGGTGCAGGACTTTGTCTCACTCTTAGTTCTGAACAGCTACGAATGGTCTCGCTTGTCTGCTTTTTCTACAGGTTCAACAGGAACTCCACCTCAAGCGGAGTTTCACTGGGCTTTATACGTGTCACAGAGATTTTTTTCTCTCTCCCTACAATTTTTTTGAATAGCTCGCCCTGACCAGAAATAGGGATATTTGGTCGTAAAAAAAATGGAGGACAACAGTGCTACAACATGACTTTCCGTGTGAGCGTTTTTGTGGCCCTACGGTCCCTTCAGTTTGATGAGTGATGTGATCAAGTGTTGAAGTCTTGTGCGTAGGTAAATTACTTCTCTCTTCCTACAACCTCTTCATCAACGTGGGTAAGTGTTTATTTACATTTCAATGAGCTCCGACCTTGAGTCTTGATGACAAGATGTTGTGCATTACTTCAAACGAATAAGAATATTGATGATGAGCCTTTGGGGAATGGAAAACACCCAAAACGTCTCTTCCTACAACCTCTCTCCCTACAATTTTCGGAAAATGACTGAGTTGTAGGGAGAGAGAATGTATTGGAGGGAGAGAGGGTAATGCAATTAATTAAATTAAAAGAGATTTGTAAGGTGCAGGAGTATTGCTCAACTGACTATGGGGAAAAAGGTGTCCAAAGAAAAGTGGAAAGAGTATGCAAGAAGAAGAAGGCAGAGGATAAAGAGCGATCCAGTGTTAGCGGCGATTGAAAAAGCGAAGGAAAGGAAGAAGTATGAAGCTAAGAAAATGAAAAAAACGCTACAAATTCTTTCACTGGGGTTTTTTGTTCAATTGCTTTGGAGTCTGCGTGTTTTACAGGATAGGGCGATTATTGAATTTCAGGAGGCACACAAATATGATCAACTGATCAATCCAAATAGGTATTTTGGTCGAGAACAGATTCACGTGCTCCATGTATATCTCCTGAAATTCAATAATCGCCCTATCCTGTGAAACACGCACACTCCAAAGCTTAGTAGAAATTCAAATCATGAACGCAAGCCGATTGAATAATAAACCCCAGTGAAAGAATTTGCAGCGTTTTTTACGTTGTGATAATCTGACTGGATGATGGTTGTAATTAAAAAATAAGTCAAACTAAAGACTGATTTTCAGCTTTTTAAATAATGATATATCATACTTATGTTGAAAGTTTCATGCGGATGTCGTTTTCTCTCTCCCTACAACCGTTCTCTCTCTCCCTACAATCTAAAAAATTTTAAAAATTGGTATCTCTTGAACGAGTTGATTAAGTACGCACCCACTGCAGGGCCTTACTTGTGAACCAATACAGAGTCGAAATATTTCAAGAGAACCGCCTCAACTGGTGTTTAATGTTTCAAAAACAGCTGAGCCCAAAATAACCCGAAATTTTTAAATGACCCATATAATTCACATTTGATATTGAAGGCAATATATAATTGGCTGAGGGGAAACTTATCAAAGACAAGCCATGCAGAGAGACTCAACCAAGATTGAGGGTCGAGAGCAACAGAGAGCCAGGCAGACCCGCCTGTCTGTAGGACTTTCTTCCCTTCATTTCTCGAGTTTGCTGTTGGTTTTACCGCCATCGGTAGAGTAGAGTTTTGGAGTTGCGGCAACTTGCAATCGTGGAAGTCGGCTTTTGTCTGGATGACATATCATTTTACTTTTCAGTTAGCTAACACTGCTGATCCTGAGGAACCAGAATTCCTCAGCCTGAAAATAAAAGAAAAAGTGGCAGACAGGGATGCAACATATCAATTAGCCCGTCTGTAACTAAGGTGTTTGCATATCATATTTTCGAAGTGTTTGATGCTGAATGCTATTAACCGACACTGGCTCTGACCACTCGGCCATACAGAATCAGTTCTAATGGAAATTGCTGGAATACTAGAATAAAATGTGAAAGTAGAACTGGATTTGACAGAATTACAGACACGTTTAGTGTGATTTATGGACACTCCTGCCTGTGTATATATTGAGAAAACATGAACAGACCTGCCCAATTCCTCTGACTCTGCAGTGGCTGACAATCACAAGCAGTTGTGTCGTAAATAATTATTCCCAATATGATGAATAACAGTGTTCGTTCCACGGAGAATATAGCATCATGTTTCTGTGGAATAACTCATGCTGTTATCATTCTACATTACCTATTCGTACTTTCCAAACGTGTTTTGAATACTAATGTAAACCAGAGACATAACAGATAGTTCAAGTGAGCGGGTTTACCTGAAATATTTAAAATGGAAAGCAGAGGGCCGTTTTCAACCCCAAAAGGGTTAACAAAGCATTATTGAGCCTCAGGTGTAACAAAGGTGGTTTCGTCCATTGAATGGGCGTGCATTTTCATTTGGTGAAATCCACTAGCAGTTTCCAACACAGAGTGAAATTGGGACCCCACCAGCCTATTGATCTGGTCTTCAATGAGGAGGAGTGGTTGATTCTGGGAAATATTATTTTCATTGTGGAATCGTAACCCAGTGCAAATTTCATTTTCTGCTTGTTTTTGGGAAGCAAGAGAATGGGACTCGCAAAGAGGGATTGGGTTTGTTGAATAAGTCCAGCCAGCTTCCTGTTGGCCAAGGTGTTCACGTAACAGTTTCTAGGCATTTGACATTACATAAGGCTTAAGAGTTACTGTTTTCCTTGGATTTGTTTCCTCGGATCTCAACATCTTTCAACCGTTTGTAGGGAATCCGAAAGTGAAAAGCTTGGAATGTTAGTTAGTTTGGAAATTTCAGTTTGTACAGAAGAAGGTCAAAAGCTATCCCCCATCTCCTAACCACGTACCAGTGTAATGCAATCTTCTTTAGTTTCATTTTCACTATGGGAGAGACATTGGTCAGTATGGTTGTCAGAATTTAGTTCAAAATGATCTTGGTTTACAGGTTCATTCCAATTCAATTGTTCTATTATCTTTTGCATTGACCAAGAAACATGTCAACCGGCAGGAGCAACTATCTCTACCAATATTAACACTAACATTTTGTTCTAATGAATCGGATCCTAAAATGATGGAGTGAGGTATATCTATATCATCCTCAGATCTATGCCATCAACAGTCCCATCAGTCAACGTTTGGGGAAAGGCACAACCAGTACATTGTCCAACCCGTTTAATGAAACATTCTCAATTAGAATTTTTCCTTGAAATTTATCAAAGAAGGTTCAGATTATTAGACTGTACTCGACTCCCAAATCAAAATGAAATTTTACCTTAGAGATTCAGTTTTCCACAGGCAGTCCATTTGCAAATATTGACTCGAAGTTCCGTGTTCTATGATGGGGTCTGCTGCACTGCTTAACTTGACTCGGGCTGCTCGGTGACGAACTTGATGGAAAATCGGTCTTTTGAAACTAAGGACAATCTCGCTTCGTCACTACAACACATCCATTGTAAGCGTTCCTACAAAGTTGGGGGAAATTCGTTTGGGGCTTTGAGGTGTGTGAATTCTCCCAAACCTGCCACTTTCCTGTTGTAACCTGTAAGTCAAGTTTTGTGTAGAGTTATGCTTACAATGTGATGGACGATTCACGTTAAAATTATGGGGATTATCACGAAAACGATGATTTTAACCTTTTGTTTGGAAACTTATCTTTTGTATCTCTTTTATCTTAAGCTCCCTTGACAGATGTATCTATCAATCATCCCATAGTAAACGAAGCAGTAAAATAAAGAAGCTTCTACAATTTAGATCAACTCTTACCAAGGTTTACTAAAGTAATCATTGGGAGTAATTCTTGAGTTGATCCGTTATTCTAGCAAGACTCTGTAACAATCAGAATTTTATGAATAGTATCGACCAAATTTTAATTATTTGAGGTCACTGATGTTAAACTATCATAGCAGGAGATTCAGTAAGACAATCGTTCCCTCAAATCCAGCCAGGACTTGAAACCTTAGCCTCTGCTGAAGATCCTGATTGATGGCAAATAATAATGAATAGAGCTCAGACTCCGAATGGGGATTTTCATTATATAGTGCCTTAATCTTCTTGATCCGTAAACGAACATTGAAATTAGGATGATCCAGAAAAAATTATGTAAGTTTCAACAAATAAGATTGAGATGTATTAATTTTATTGACCGAATCTCCAATAGTAGAAAGAAATGTTTTATTCTGCGCTCGCGGGGTTCCGTGAGTGGCCACAGCTATAATTTAGAATTTCCTTGTAATGAATGAAGTGACATTAGTGACCTCAGTTATCGGGTATGGTTGGTTACTAGTTCGTATATCATCATGATCGTGCTGAATATTAGAAAGAGAATTCGTTCGACGTAGTGAGTGGTTCCTCCTAGAATCCCTCGAAACAGGAATAAACGGTTTTGGTTGGCTTCAGTTTGACGTACTTGCAACTTTTCCCTGTAGTTGTGAAGGCTGTAAACAGCAAACGACTGAAACAATCTACACTCCGTACCAAACCTGTTAAGATACAAATAATATTAGTATCTTAATGTTAAATGATAAATATTACAACATAATTACATAACCAGCTGGGGAGAGTCTTTGAACATAGAGATCTTAATGAATCTATACTACAAGAAAATAACTCACCCAGACTTTCATTTCTCTTCCAGTTTTCTTGTTGGCTAGGAAAGTTCCTGAATCGTGCGATGATACTCGCAACCATCAACTTCCCCATCTTCATAGTCATATCAATCTTCATCAAAAGATTCCTCCTGTTCTATAAAAGGAGTATGTGCCACTACCCACATCAACTGTGGAAGTGGTGGGATCTTGGAAAGAAGAGGTACTACCACGAGTTTGACAGAAAACGCCATTATTTAATACTTGATAAATCGAGAATAGACACTTGACATTTAATATTACATTTGACGTCCACGGCACTGCACAGGAATAGTGAAATGGCAAATCGGCTGAGGAGAAACGTATTCAAAACAAGCCCATGCAGAGAGACTGAACCAAGATCGATGGCAGAGAGCATGAGAGAGCCAGGCTGACAAGCCAGTCTCCTACTGGCCACTTCTCTTGTTTGTAACCTTGAAAGTTCCTTGTAACGCCATCGGTGGTGTTTCTCCTTGGAGTCCACGCGTGCGGCTCTAGACTTCCTCAAGACAACTTGTGCTCATCAACGTCGGCATCAGTTTGGATGACATATGGGTCTTCTTTTCAGGGAGCCGACGTACATGCTTGTACCATACAAGACATTGACTCTCGATAGGATTGAAATTAAAATTTCGTTCTTTTGCAAAAAGAGGAAGGATGGGTAATTCGTAGAATAACTTGATCAATTTTCTGAGTTATGGGTGTTTCATCTTCCTTCACTTTTATTTCACGATAAATATTGAATTGGAGGTCTCCTTATTGATTTATTGCATGTATATTCTAATTCGCTTCACATACCCTATAAATTTGCTCTGCATCCCAAACTTTATCCGGAAAATATGACGAGTGGATGAAGTGTTACAAATGTTGATGAAACCCGCGAGATGTTCTCCACGTATTACCCATCTGTTATTCTCTATGGTATTCTCGCGTGCGAACTTGTGAGAATCAATACGAATCTAATATGTTGGTAGATAATATCGACAGGGTGTTGTACACGTCACTCTCAGTGTCTTCGAAATCAATATTCATGTATTACCTCCTTCGAAAATGTTCCTACCACAGGGAACAGGGATTCCTTTGAACGAATATTATGAATATTAAGGCAATTTTAGGACAAGGTTGACAATATATGAGCAAGAAAGCTGGTTTTAAAGGAGGTATATCAACTTTCGTTTAACGTCACGGTTCGAATAATATCGATGAACAATATTAGAGTCCATCTGTAGGTAACGATATTCAAATCAACATTTTTCTACAAAATCAAAATTCAACATTTCACGTTTCACTCTTTAACAACTTTCGTTTTGTGTCTGTCTGTCTGACGTGATTAGCAAACCAGCTTAAATGTTACAGTTTTTATCAAATGTTAATGAAATTTTCAGGCAATGTGACGGTTAGGCTGTAAATGACCCCAATGAATTGCATTGCTTAAAAAGCAACACACATGCGCAGTTCTTAAATTCACGGAGCATAGTAATCAACGGTTCCAGCTGTCCGATCTCGCTCAAATTTAATGGGTTGTCGTGGAAGAACGGTCCAATAATCTTACATCAATTTCAAGGACGGAACATTTCTAATTTCTACAGTTTTCATATGATTTGAATTAAATTTACAGGGAATGCGTGGGTCATGCTGAAGATGGGCACCTTGAGTCTCATTGCTCATAAACCGATATATCGCTCACCGCAGAGCAGATACAAGAGCGTCCGGTCTTGCTCAATTTTGGTGGGTATTTAGGGAAGGACGATGTAAGCGTGTCTTGTAAAGTTCAACAAGATCGCATCGTTAGAGTAGACTCAATAGAATTATCGATGGAGAACAGTAGCTCTGGTGCGCACAATGGCTATTTGTAGACGTTGATGTCTGTGGGAACATGCCCCTTATTGTCCCGTAAATCTTTTGATAGGGATAAGAAATTTTTTCAATGAAATTGGTTCAAATGGCATACATTTGGAACTTGAGCTACTCGGTTTAGATTACTTTCGAAAGATAGACTTGGTCCGTGTTGTTGGGGATGGTCTCGGCAAAACAACCATGTCTTAAACTCACCACCATTTTCAGCATTTAAACTCCATACTTATAGGTCTACAAAAAATATATTCAGTCAACTGTAATATGATACATAATGTCAACACTATAGTGTTCTTATAATTTTACATATTTTCTTTACCAATGTGAAATACTGCCTAGCGCGGTTTTACATTTCTCTTTCTCCATTTCTACAAGCCAGATTAAACTCCTTTTTTTTCTTAATTTGATCTTGTATGTCTTTGTATGTCTTGAATACATTTTGATGTTTGGTAATTCGAAGGTTTCATTAATCACTTTCAGTTGATTAATGAAATAAATAGTTACTTCACGGAATAACGGTCCATTTTAAATAGACTGCAGATTATGATTTCGACCACCTCCTTAACTAGTTATACCCTGATACACTTAGTTATTTCAAGTGATAACGATGGGCTGTTAGTTAGCGTGTAAAATTTGTTTCTTTTTCATAACATTAACCAGTGATTATAAATAATAACATAAGCACAATAAACAATAACGGTCGGCCATTTTGGATTTCGTACAATGACTAGTTGAAGTGTTCGAAATGCTCCATTAATCCAGAATTCTACGCTTTACCGAGCGACCACTCGTTATGGAATGAATAATCTGTCTGTGTGTCTCTTATCTTTTTGTCCGAAATTAATATATAAATAAATATTCATGGAGATAGGTTTCCGGTCCAATGGTAAAATTTGCATAAAACCTATAGGTATGAACAAACTTGAAAGTCTCGAAAGCGTAACTTCTATCGACGCTACAGTTTACTAATTTCGATGATTCAGACTGACCGTTAGGGCGGAACTAATTTCTTTTGAGAATTGAGAACTAATAAACTCGTGGAATACAGCTTGCCAGTATACTTTACTAATCAAAGTTGTTAATCAAATCTATTCCTAATTGGATGAACGGATTTGCTAACTATTGCCAAGTTCACCAACAAATGAGGGTTTTTGTGAGGTAAGTGAAAATACCTCTCTTCTTTATGTCTTTAGAAAGTGATCCCGCTTAGTGGTAGTTGACTACTCAAAAGTTATACATCAATACTGTCACCTTCAGCGCACTCTCGATTCTATTTTGCTTCCGAGTTGTGATGGACATGGTTAGTTGGCCCATGCGATTTTAGAATCCGTCACCTTAGGAGATGAATCAGACGTTTTCAAGTGTCTGGGTTATCCTCTGAGCGTGGCGGAGCATTATATCCGCATCCACCTCAATGGAAGGGGCAACTATACCATTCCATCACCTCACAGAGTCTGCGAAGCAGCGGAAGCCTTGTGTTCACTCTCGGGAGCCAAAAAATGTTTGTTGTCCGAGTTCAAAATTTCCATTCGCATTTTGCGTTTCATAGCCTACTAAACAAATTTGGATCCGTGTCTGTCTGTCTGTCCGCATTTCCATGTTACAGCCATAACTTCCACAATTTTGAATGGATTTAGATCATATTTTGAGGGACTATGCGAATAAGGACTCTTGAGGTCCAATACGAATTTCATCTCAATAAAATCAGCGGTACACCCTGTGCATGCGCTAACGTGAAATTCTTGAAACAGGAATAACTTTCACAATTCTGATTTAATTTAGCTCAGATGATAAAGAATGTAACGAGGAAGCTGCTGTGCCATCTTCTTGGCAGTGTATTCGAAATTCTGAATGCGCAAAGAACAATGAAGTTTCGAGGTAGCTAACAATTGTCATTCCGGAGAGGTGTGAGCCCTGATGTTTTTTTCTACGAATTATGGTGATATATTACATTAATTAATAATTAATTATTATATTATATTAATTTTTATTATTATTAAAGATGCCGGTAAAAATGCCTTCAATTTTATGCTGTAAAACACATTAGGCAAAAGGTAAATTTATAAATAAGTTATGACACACTCGATGGGAGCCAGAAATACAGGTGGTATATTCGCATAGTATCTATCTCGATCAAGGACTGTCGCCAGCAATTTCTTATAGCATTCACGCTTGTGTTTAAAGACAGCCCTGCGATTTATGAGTGAATGGATGAACCTACAGCAACCGAAGTCTCTTTCGTTTCGTAGAACTATGTCTATTTGAATCAAACAAAAGACTACTCTCTCACGACAAAAGTTTCGGAGATTTACATTTTTCAATATTTTAATCTCCAAATATCACTTAGGGTGGCTTGATTAAGATGACGAGATTACTGTCACAACCCGGATTGTTGTAGGATTTTTTAGACACATTGCGTCCAATATCTCCAGGATATAGCTTCGGATTCTGTTGTTTATTCGATTTTTGAAATCTAAGATTCTGGAAAAGTAATCATTCAACTTTTGAAGGGGTTCAACTTTTTTTTCCTTGTCTGTTGCAAAGGTTGTTTAATGAATAAAACAGACCAAAATTTAGAAGGTAGGAGAAGGATTATTTGTGTTGCTGTGAATCTCGCAATTGACAATTGACTATGAAGTATGGTTGAAAGATGTGCTGGTTTTATGAATTGGAATAACTCAAAAAAGGTTTTGACATTATTTCGGTTTGATTGGTAAAACACTAGCAGATGTAACGTTCTTTTCACTACCCCGAACTCCCTTGTTTCTTTTTCAACAAGTTAAGATGATTGTTTTCAATATGATCTTCTAAATAAGGGACCACTTTCAATTTGAAATGAGGAGTAAGCAAATGAATACGCCCATTATTAGTAACTCGCTCAGTCAAAACTATCTAGAAAATAATTTAATTAAAAATAATGATAATATTAACAAAAAAAGTAAATACTTGAAATTAGTCAGTTCTAGTATAATGTATATGGAGGGTGAAGTAGCAACACGACCTACTTGAAATAGGGCTGGACAACACGACCTATCTGAGATGGTGCTGAACGACATGACCTAAGTTTTTTTTTAATTTTTCAGGAGAGGTAAACAACTGTTTATTTTCAATATTTACTACATTATTTATGACTGTTAATTTCAATTGATACTTAGACAGTCACTCCAATAACCAACTACCACTACCTAAAAGTTAAATTCCTAAAATGTCAGTTAGGTCGTGTTATTTCGCACCAAATGAAATAGGTTGTGTTGTCTAGCAACATCTCAAGTAGGTCATGTTGCAACTTCACCCTCGATATGTAGAATTGAGCAATCTCAATAAAAAAGACCAACGCTCTCTCAGGGTCATAGACACCTGTTACCGACAGTATGGCTATTGATATCATTACTTTCTATCTCCACCTATCTAACACCACTGAACAAGTGAGAAGTCGATCAGATTCCAAAAATACTCCTCGAACACGATGGCGTCGCTCAAATCCGCCCATTCTAACCTGCTTGCTAGTTTACAACTTTCAGCCGTTAGTGGCAATATGGAACAGCTTTTCGAATCAGAGCTTCTCAATCCAGTAGTAACCGCTTTAATTCAATTTCAAATATTCCCGTTCAACTGTCAATACGTCCACTTATACAACTCTGAAACAATTACTTATTCTGTGAGTGTACATCTGTTTGTAAAGTATGAAGTGGTTCTTGAAACAAAATTAAAAGGAGTTGCAAAATTTGTCTCTTTGAAGAGACAATAGCAAAGCAGTAGTCAGAAGTTCCGGCAACTGAGAGTATTTCCGAAACACCGCTAGCAGGAAAGAATTGACATTCTAAAGGCAATCCCATAACAATTCAACAGAAGCAATGAGAAGAGCAAGGGCCCAGTTAAATTGGATTAGATCAACCATGGGCGGCTTCTAGTTCCACATTTTCATCATGACCCATATGCAATGGAAACTACTCAGGCTATTACGATTCGTGAAAGCACATTTTGAGGACTATAGTTGCACTTATTCTGAACTTTTGCCACTAAACTATGACTTCGATTACATCTAATTGTTACCATTTCTTCACCTGATTTTCATTTGGCCACTGGATCTGATCAATGTACGCAGACTAGAATAAACCGGATTGAAATTTCTAATCCACTACTGGTGAGAAACATCAGACATCGTCATTGTCCCTTACTTCCTCATACGTGCGATAAAATCAAACAAGAATCGCTTTGGACACTGCTGAAACTATTTTTGTTTTCTGCACGAAAGCTAAACTGGTGATTGTGATTTCACCAAACAAACTTTCATAAATTTCAGAGTTATTTATGCCCTGACTAATCATCGTGCTCGAGTACACTTTCATAAATTCATGGCTGCCTCTTTTAGAATAGAAGATTGGTTTGACAAATCACTCCATGTTGGATGGATATGTAATATGGAGTTCAGGGCTCTTAGCTTTTGAGCTCAGAATTTTATGCGTAGTACTTAAAATTGGAAAATTGGGGGGCAGAATGGAGGAATAACTTTCATTCATGGGCGAAGGAGGGGGGGAGGGGGTTGCTCGCAACAACTAGAGCAGGGGTTTAGCGATTATTAAAGGGGTCATAATTAATCAGCATTAAGCTTGTGGAGGAAGGCGAGTGATTGAGGGCGTCAGGATAGTTACAAGGGTTAGCCGTCGTAACCAAGTTCTGCTACCATGTGAGGTGATGGAATGGTATAGCTGCCCCTTCCGTTGAGCAGGATGCGTCACCCTCAGAGGATAAGCCAGCCGCTTGAAAACTTCTGATTCATTGCTGACAGAAAAAAATCACTCGAATTTTTAAAGATCATCAATTTGCGAGTAATAAATGTTCACGTAGTAGAACTCGGGTGGGATGTTTGCCCGTGATCGATTAACTTTGAAATTGCCAAAGTTGAAATTCTCGTTCTGTGACCCAAAAAATAGAGGTACCATTTTTCAAAATCACACGAAAAATTCGGTGCTCAAGCCCATGGAATACAAGGCTCGGAATACTGGGAGCTTTGGTGTAAGTTTGGTATCCGTAAAGCACAGGTGGGTTAGTTGTTAGCTATATTTGTAGTAAGGTTAAATGGTTAAAAATGAGATTCACAGATTTCGGGTACTGATAAAAGAGTTAAAAAATAAAGCATGCTACAAGTTTATGGTCAGGAGGGATGAGAAATGAATGTCCACACGTTAGTGCTTCAGGTGTAAAGGTACAATAAATTTATTAAAGTTTTGACTGGTGTCAGGCTTTGATGATATCTTTGATACATGTCAAGTAGTGAGACTAAGATCATGACAACTTTTCAAATCGCTCAGCCCAAGATGACTGTCATTTCGAACATCAAATAAGATGTTTAATGCGAGAAACAGTATTTTGTTTTACCTCAAATACTGTATTAGAATGTAGAGCGCTTTTCTGAAAATGTAACCACACAAAACAGTGCGTGAGGTGTTTATTTGTTGCTAGTTCCAGGCGGTAATAAACCTTCTGGTTAATTACTTTCAATTGTTATTCATTATTTGCCATTAGCAAATTATATCAAAAAGGAAATCAAGACAACCAGGATACCCGGAATGAAGTAAAATTTGTCGGAGGGTTCTTGCTAAATTCAAGTGGGAAACTCTGAAATCAAGCGAAATGAGCGAGATAGGGAGAAATTGAACGTGAACAAGGTGGGTTACATTTACAGTCAGTAGCAGGTTACACATAATTAATTCATATTGATTCAACTAATTATGAATTTAACATCTATTAATTAACTGCTCGATGACGTCACTCCAAAAACCAATTATTATTCGAAAAACAGTACCTCCCTGAATCGAGTAATTTTGTATGCATTTATAGGTCTTGAAATTTACAGTCCATTGAAAATAGGATTGGTTAGTGAAGGGCGCCTGATATTTGCTTAAATGTGGTTTGCTGCTTCTCGGGTCAGTATCGATCGGGTCATTCAATTTTCATCCGCAAGTCGGTTTTTGTGTCTTGAGTGGTGTCTGAGCCCACCGGATCGCAGCCATGTTTTATCTATCGTCTTCGAAGCCTCGCCATGTCAATAGTGGCAAGACAAGGAGGGGGCAGCAGAGTTGTTGGGACGAATTGACGTCAGGGCGGGAACGAAGGGATATTCGCCGGTTGGGAATTGAGAATGTGATTTACCTGACTACTCCGACTTGCGGGGTCCCTTTTGGAATATAACGTGACCGCCTAGGTGAGAGGGCCCTCTCCACGACTTACTACCTTGCGATTTCCCCAAAGGCTGGAGAAACCCATCTCGGTCCTTTCGCCAGGCTAGATTACAGTGTCCCCTCAGGGAGCGATAATCGCCTTCATTACTCCTTCTTCCACCGATAGAATTATAATTTTAGGGACCTTAACGATGAACTTGATTAACTTACGACTCCACATAATATCTGCCGTTTTTGAAGGGACATGCCTAGCTGCTACGTCCTCTACAAACCTACTCTCCTACATTTATCACCATTCGTATCAAATAATCGCCTCATCTTCGATTTCGCTGTATCGATTTATTTTCTCGATAAATAAAATCGAATCAAACAAAATTGTTTTAGAAAATACTGTAAAAAGTAGATAGATGGAGAAGGTGCCGATTGGACAACCTTATCATTGTGTGGTATTCATGGGCTAATGCCTCCCACATTACAGACGAAGCTTCTGCCTCTTGACAGGAAAACCCCAGGGGCCTCTCCCTCAACTTCTGGAAAAGCATAACAGTGGAAAAGTTTGGAGAAACAACTTCACTAGATCGCTGGAAATGGTCCCAGAAGGGCCCATGCAACTTGAAAGTCTTCTTCAATTGGCCAGTCTGAAGCGTTTTGGCCACGGATAGAGGACAGAGAAATAGGCGGTTCAGAAGGTTTTGTTCAGATTGCATTAAGTTATGTAAAAATGAACAAGTATTTTATTTGTTTCATTTTTACAGATGATATGGTCTATGTAGGGAAACAGGATCTAATTTAAAAAAGAGTTTGCGTATGTAAACACAAGTGGGGGAAAAATCATTTATCTCGAAAAAAAAAAAAACGAATTAAACAAAACCACTGCGAAAGTTTACAAGATTTTTATTTATAAACATTTCAACCCTTAGATTCAATCCATTAGGGTTGATTCAAGATGACGCCGAGTCCACTAGCACATTTGAATCGATGGAGGATTTTTTGAAATTTCTTCTTTGGGCAAAAAACTTTGAAAGCGGATTTTTCTATTCGATTTTTGAAATGTACGGATGTTTGAACATAAACCAAGACATTTTGAGGGGGTTAAATTTTATCTTTTTTGGTAGATTAAAAAGGTTCCGTATTGAAGATAAAAAAACCTTAATCATTCGAGTGGTTTTGGAGTTGAATCGTAGCCAACAAACAAACAAAAAATCAGATCTTTTCCTTCTCATAACATTCTTTTGGATTACAGGGGCTAATTCGGATTCCATCAATATCTACTGAGATCGAATTAACGACGTAATTTTAGTTTGAGCATGCGCCACGGAATACCATCGAAAACGACGAAATTGTTTGCACGAAACCTTCTTCAAGGTATCCTGAAAATAAAAAACGGAGTAGGATAGAACGTTGTCTATATTTCCACGAAAGTAAAGAGTTACACTGTTGAATCGATTTCGACGGTTAGGTCATCATCAGTAACAAACATGAACTGAAAGTACATCACAGAAAGCATATCTTATATAGGATCGAGTGAGAGGGGAGGACCAACCAATGCCACTCAAGGCTTACAAAGTGAAAGGGGCACATAAAGTAACAGAAGGGGTGCAAAACTTATTGCAAAAATGAACCCATAATGGTGAAATATTTTGAGGAATGACATAATTTAAACATTTTCCTGACCTATCACTTTTGAAAATTTCGAATTTTTTTCTAGCACATCCAACATACCTCCCTTTGGGCAAAAGTGAGGAAATTCTACGATTGAATGTTTGTCAGATCAAAAATGAAACTATGATTGCATTCATACAGATGACTTGCAAAGGCTGAATCACCTTTGTTGTCCCTGAAATCCTTTTCATGCTCTTTTATTCGTTCCCTAAATTTCCTACCAGTTTGACCACAGTACTTAAGCCCACTTATAGTTCCAGTTTTGATCTCACAAACAGGCAATATGTAGAATTTCCTTACTTTTGCCCAAAGGGAGGTATGTTGGATGTGCTAGAAAAATTCGAAATTTTCAAAAGTGATAGGTCAGGAAAATGTTTAAATGATGTCATTCCTCAAAATATTTCTCCATTATTGGGTTCTTTCTTGTTCGGTTCCGCCTCCCCATAATGATACTGTTTATGTACTGTGCTCCTTCCACTTTGTAAGCCTTCAGTGGCATTGGTTGGTCCTCCCCGCCCCTCTCACTTCCTTGAGCCAATAGGATTCAATCTCCTCTCACTCGATCCTATATAAGATATGCTTTCTGTGATGTACTTTCAGTTCATGTTTGTTACTGATGATGACCTAACCGTCGAAATCGATTTTTACTCTTTCTTTCGTGGAAATATAGACAACGTTCTATCTACGTTTTTATTTGAAATAGGTTTCATAACTTCGTCGCGAGTGATTGAAATAGAAAATTTAGTTTGTTGCCTCATTGATTCGGCGTTTCGTCATTCACATCACATTCAAACTGACTAAGAAAAGAGCGTTTGGACAGACAAACACGGGACCGTATTGTTCAATATCTGTCACATCCAAAAGAAGTTGAAATTTACATTTTGGCAGACAAAGGATGCTTAAACCCCTTATCGAATATATAGCTTTCCTTAGAAAAATGAATAATCTTCAGATTTTACTATCATATCACCATTCTGTTCGTTATATAAACACTGTGAGGACCGCTAATTTAATTTTGAATCAATAGGGATCCAAATCTGAAATAACCACCTCGAATGAACCGAGGCAGAATATAGGAATATCGGAATGAGTGCGGAGTCCTGAATACTCGTGTACAAGCACGGCTCCAGCTATTACCAACTTCCGAACGCCCGCTAGCCTCTGGTAAAATGCAGATGTCCTTCCCCTTCTATTCTATGTGGTAGAACGATATTTCATAAGACGAGAACAAATAGTTTCCTAGTGGGTACGTAATTAAACTTAGCAATGCCTGGAGGATTAGGAAGCGGGGGCCATTACGACAATGCCCTGCCCCGCGCCGCTGCCCCGTTCCACCGACTAAGCGTTTTCCCTCAGAATTGAAGCCGGTTGTCTTCTTAGTCCGTTGGACACTTAACTCGCTTCAGTTGATATAATAAAATACCTCGGCTCCTTCCCTTTATGCAGTCATTGTATGTCTATACCGTAAACTCGTTTCAAAGAGACCGTTAAACTTTATGAGAAAATCTGGTTGGAAGAAGATGAAGGTTCGAGAGAGCGAGATGCGGAATATGGGTGGGGATAAACTTTTATCTTGACTCAGTTAGTGTTCCTCAAAATGGTTTCCCAACAAGTAACCAGACGTTCCCGACGATTTTCGTTAAATTCAACTACTGTGACCCGATAATCCAATACTGCTAACTTCTAGTGAATAGGGTTCTTGAACTAAAGTAGGAATGTATCATGAATAATTACCGAACAATCAGATTGAATCACACAGGTTCGGAGTAGATAACTGTCTCAGCTTGTTACGAAATTAAAACGTATGCTGTAACTACACAGCTTATCTGACCAGAACTGCTTCGGTGACACCAACTCGTTCAAGAAACAGATATTAGAACCAGTTCAGTTTAGCTCTTAGAGTATATCACTTTTTTGAGTGTATTAAACAATTCAAACATAATATAATGAAAACGGGGTTTTATTTTAACTTGAAAAGGATTGCCCATGTCTGTCTACGTTGACAAAATCCGTGATGGTTTTCAGACCTGCATACAGTACACTCGTTTCCAATGTTCTTTCTTTGATGTTCTCAACGTACGACATCAATGTTCTATTATCAATCCTCATGACATTAATGAGTTTCAAGCCTCCATCAAGCGTAACGAAAATGAGCAGCTATTCAACGGAGAGTAACTAAAATGCAGGCCCTATTTCACATTTATGTGATCATAATCGACATTCGGTCAGCGGATCTGAAAACTGCACGTGATTCCTGGAATCGGGTTTACATGGAACGTTCGATTTCGGTAGATCAGATAAACAATTCACACTTTTATCGGACTCCAAGAAGTGGGAAAGCCATTCGGGAAATAAAATAATATGAAAGGAGTGTTTGATCTTCCGGCAGCGGATTTAATGAGCTCGATCAAAAGGATTTCCAATCCGAAAAGATTTAATACCGTCATACAACTTTGCGAGTCTCTTCAAGAGTTTCTAATAGGTAAACAGAAGATGGATTTATGTCCCATCAAAGGGAAATAACTGGAGCATAACTCGGCAATTCATAGCTTCGCAACTCTAAACTTCAAGTGAGCATTTCTTTATTAGGGTATATAAACAGTGATCATTCACCACAAGTATTAGATCCAGTGAATTAAATTTGGGGCAGTGAGGATATTAATGAAACATTATATATGTTGACGGAGGCAAACAATTCCCACACTTTGTACGAAACGTTAAAATGAAATATATTTAGGATATCAACGGAACGCAGAAAAATAGAAAAGCATCAAATAATCATTCACAAAATCCCGAAAAACGAAAAACTCCTCGCAGAAAAAAACTAATCCGTGCAATCAAAATTAAATGTCCCTGGAGATTCTGTGGGTGGAATCCATGGTTCCAGGATCCTGGAGGGCGTTTATTTCTGGGAGGTTTCCCACCTATAAATATTCTCATATATGCCTGTTTCCAGGATTTGAGAGACATCTCTCCTAAATTCAAGTTTGGTATCAAAATACCTTCGTATGTATCCATAGTATAATATTAATCAACCTAAAGAGAAGAAACAAAAAGAAAAGAAGAGGTTTAGCTAACCTCTTCACTAACAAGATAGCTGCAAACGATACATCAAAGGTTTGTAATTTCTGTATCAGATATCCCTCCTATGCAGATTAGTGGGCTAAAGATAATTACATTAAGATGAGTGTCTTTACTAAATGGATGGCCTTTGGCTTTTGCCAAATTCCCTAAACTTTGGTACAGCAGTTTCGCATAATCGAATCTCACGGTATATTATTTACTTTGTTAAAAATCTACATATCTTGAAATGCAATCCAACGAATTTCGTGGGGAAATTAATCTTTATTTTTCTTGATCGGTTGCAAAGGTACATCATTGAAAATGATGAACCAAAATTATGTGAATTTGTGTTCATTGCTCATTACTAATTGAAAAGAGTTCGTTAACCGTGAATTTGGACTTTACAAATTGTTTTGACCAAAACCGCGCCATAATTCAATCATTGGTTCAAAAAGAGTCAGAGAGATGACTAAAATCTAAAAAATATGTTTGTGAAATGATATTTCCAAAGTGTCTACCTATAAATTTAAACTGGGGAACAAACGTGCACTAATACTACTGAACAAATGGGAAATTTTCTAAAATTATTTAGCTAATACTACTTTAAATCACCAAGTGAAAAATCAAAGGAAAAAAAAAATGTGGAACTTTAAACGGTTTTGTACTCCAGCCTCACGCAGTGATACTTGGAAGAAGAAGTTTTAGTATTTTGTACAATGGTATGGTATGGTATGGTTTAGGCTTGTGCTATCCTCATTCTACAATTGCCTCGAAATTTGTGAATGTTTCTCAATTTTCTCAATATTTGTTAGTTAATGATTTTGTTTACAAAGTAGAAACGTTCATCTGTGACGCCGATGGTTTCGCTCCAAAGCTTTCTATGAATAAAATATGTCGTACACGGATAGCACTCTGTAACATACCCCTCAGGCAATATCGGATAGTCTCTTTGCTGAATGAATTCTGCTCGTTTCCCATCCCCCAGGCACCGGGCTGGCAACGTTCGGTGAACTTTTGCTCTATGTACAACATGCTCTGTTATGTTGGATTTTTTATCCGTTATACATATTTTCAATACCAAGCAGTTGCTCAATCAAATTCCACAACATGAATTCATTCAGTTTTTTAATGTAAATGGAAGGCACTTCTGCGTAGAATCCGATCAACCACGGATTTCTAGGTCGAGATATAATGAAGGTGTGATTCTTCTAATATTAAATAAAAACATATATTTTGACTTGTTATTGTCAATAATTGGTGAAAATGGGGATATTTTCTTGACGAGTCGATCGGGATGGGTACAAGAGGAGTCAGAGTACGCCCGACCTAGAAAATTTCATTTTTATGGATAACAATGTTGAAAGAGTGTTGTGACTTACTAGGGATTCTGGACGGAACAACTCGGGCTTAAACGCACGCACTTACTTTATTGATACAATGGTAACGGACGGTAATAGAATATACTTTATAGATAGGGTTGCTCGCGAGGGGGCTACATTTGGTACTAAACTGAAAACACATAAGCGGGGAGGGGCGCGGCCAGTCACAAGTAACAGTTCGTTCTCAACAGTCTCCCCCACTTGTTTTCAAGGTATCAGGAAGAATTGTGGACGACGTAGTCTCTCAGGTAGGTAGGTCCCCGTCGCTGTCTAGAAGATCTACGTACCTCTGGAGTCCCAGGCTGACCAGTACCACCATCCAAGAGCCCCTGCTCTCTCGGACTCCCAGCATGCAAAGGAGTTTTTGCAGGTGATGACCGGCCAACATCCGTGGCAAACGGAATACCTCCACTCTGGCGTGGCTGTGAATGTGCAAAAGCTACCTGCTTCCTAGGCACCAACGTAGCTATCAACTGGTTGATATGGCGTTTCAGGCTACGCCCTGAATCCAACTTTACAATGTAATGACAACGCCCAAGCCTCTGCAACACTGTTCCAAACTGCCATACTTCCCTACTTCCCAGGTGAATCCTTGCCTGAACCCTCTCCCCCACTTGGAGAGAACGGACCCTGGACGGTACTTGCTGGGAAGGGAGCTGAGCCTTCGTGTTTGGTAGGAGAGCGTCCAACTGAATACGAAACCTCCTCTTGAGATACAGCTCAGCTGTGTAAAAGAGAATACTTGTAAACCCCAGTGGTTCCATCTTAAGAATCTTGCAAACTGCCGAAAAAAGAGATTTGAGACTACTCTCTTTTGATAAAATCATTTAGACTTACTATTAGCAAAAAAGTTGCCACAGCAGTGGTAGGAAACCCCAAGTTGAAGGCGTCAAGTGTGCACAAAAATGTTCAAGTTTTTGTCACATATGATACTCTTTTATTCAAAATTCTGGATTAAAGTGAAAGATTGTCCAAACTTCAAATTTTGAAAATCGATATTTCCTTGACATTTTTAGCTTGAAAAACCATGTGAGGGAAGTATTGTAGACGTCAACATGAAGAAATATTCAGATATTTCGTATATTTTCCTATAATAAACAGACTGTTTTGGGACGTTACTGGCTTATTGGGAAAACCCACGGGGGAATCACCTAACCTGTAACACGCCTAATGCACGTACATATAAAAAAGAGTTTAAATCCTAGAATAATTTCAAAATCCTTCAAGACGGATTTCCATGAAACAAGTTTTTCAAAAATATTTTTATTTTATAATTTTTAGAGTCATAACTATAGCTTCAATATGCAAAATGGAAAAATTAGATGAATCAAATGAATCAATTCAATCAAATAACTATAATATTATTCAACTTAAGTACGATTGAATGTTAATTGGTCACTACGTAGCTTTTGAACCGAATTCCAGTACTCCCCCAACATATATCGCCAGATTCACATGCTGGCCGTATGACTAGCTGACTTCATTACTATACCGAAACTGATTTGATTACGTAGACACGTGTTATAGGAATAGGAAGTGCATTTGCCAGTTAAAAATGAAATTTAGTAGAATGTGTTTTCCGCCATTTCCTATGAAAATCGCTTAAATCGTAGGATGATTAGGATTTTTTAAGAACATATATCTTCTGTAATGGAAAAGTTGGAGAGATTGTTAAAACAAGATTTGGCTAGAAATGTTCTTATGTTTGGGAAGGGTATTGGTTATTGATTGAAAGAGGTTAAATATTGAAACTGGATGTCGTCACTATAGTGATTCGTGTTTTTGAGTATCTACTTCCTAGATTTTCTGCGGTTGATACAACTTCTGAATGTTTTCTAATTAAAAGAACAAGGTTTTTCATTCATTTTCTGTTCTAAGAGCGCGGCACGTGCTCAATACCGTTCTACTGTAGTGAGTTCCAAAGATAAGAAATGAAAGAGAAATGAAGAGAGAAAGAAAAATCGTTGCGCTGCTGTCGCGGATTGTTTAAAAAGATGTGGTCAACCAAAATCTCATTGAGAGCAGCCTAATCAAGGTGAATGACTTGATAAGAAAATCTTTTCAGAGTTTCAACAGCAACGAGTGGGCCTGCAGGGGGTGGAGGGACCTCAATTAGCCAGATTGCTCACGGTCGAGTTGGAGGAACAACTTGGATAGTATCGTTCATTGAGGATGAAAAGGTTCTAGAGTTGGAAAATTAGAAAGTACGATGGTTGGTCTTGAATAGCCTCGGGCGCAGAATGGGATTTCAGATTAGATTGAAAAACAAATTATTACATAATATCTCCTTATCTTTGTCTAATGCGGCATGCTACTTCTTCATTGAGTGATGGAATTCAGTTATTCACAATTTTTTTGCCGGAAACCTCTCCAATGCTTGCAGGAAAGTGAAGAAGAGTTGCAACGACAAAACCTCAGTATCAAAGTTGGCTTTAAATTTTATAAGGTTCCAGTTGCGCTGCACAACAATACGAGTTAATTCGTCACACTTTTTCACAGCATATTAATCAATAAAATATAATATATATTTTAGAAAGAAGAAGAAAGAAGAAAAATATTTCAACGAGAAATATGGAACTTTCCGAATTATAGGGTAAACAGATTTTAAATAATACTGTAATATAGTTTTAGGATTGTAAACAACATTGTCAACAGCTTTTATTGATTTTGTGCACTAATTTCATGATTTTTTTAAAAACATTTTCATAATGTCAAAATGTTTTGAAGCCAACCCTCAAACTTCCTTCAACTGTTCATCGATTTGGATAAACTATTGCCTGCCTCT
Organism: Creontiades dilutus; assembly: GCA_031894815.1. Classification (NCBI taxonomy): domain Eukaryota; kingdom Metazoa; phylum Arthropoda; class Insecta; order Hemiptera; family Miridae; genus Creontiades; species Creontiades dilutus. The sequence goes on from JAVIWC010001058.1 coordinate 1,990,529, forward strand.
CCGCTTTAACCCATAAAGTGCTTTTTCTATCACACATACTTTTTCCTTTCTGTTTCGACGGTAGAGTTTCAATATTGTTTCATCTGTTCTATCCCACTGTTAATATTTCTGTTTTGGAAATCCCAATTGGACTTCCTTTTATGTGTCGCCGTTTAAATAAGCGCATGTGAAATGTAACTGATGGAGTTCTAATTGCTTCCGAGTCTACCAAGGTAGCGGAAGCATTGTTTTCACTTTCGGAATGTGAAAATTTTGTTATCTCCAAAATCAAAAATTCCACTCGCATTCTGCGTTTTAAATCTTTCTGCACAATTTTGGTTCCGTGTCTGTCTGTCTGTCTGTCTGTCTGTCAGCAAATCCTTGTTACGGGCAAAACTACACGAAGTTATAGTCCGATTTTGATGAAATTTTCAGGGATTGTGCAGGTTGGGGTGTAGATGGTCCCCTATAGGTTTCATGACCCCCGAATCAATAGTAGCCTCTGCGCATGCGCAAACGTGAAATCCTTGTTACGCGCATAATTACGGGAATTCTTGATCATTTTCGATGAAATTTTCAGGGATTGTTCGGTTTGATGTGTAGATGATCCCCTATAAGTTTCATGACCCCCGGATCAATAGTAGCCTCTGCGCATCCGCAAACGTGAAATCCTTGTTACACGCATAACTCCGGGAGTTCATTACTGATTTCGATGAAATTTTCAGGGATTGTTCGGACTGATGTAAAGATGGTCCTCGTGGTTAATAAAGAGAAAATAAAGTTTTAGCCTCGAGCTTGATTGAACGAAGTTCTTTAATCTTTAGTGGCAGACGTTTTTTAGTTATGTGTACAATGTTATCATCGTTCCGAACGAACTAATCCTTGCCACTGACGAATACTTCTGTTCTGTTCTTCTCCTCAAGATTTTTAATTCTTAAATACCTTCTGAAAAATATTGTTTACCGTTCAAACGTTTGTACAAAAGCGATAGACTTGATTTTTGACAAGGCTCGATTTTGACTCTGACAATCGGACTATACAGTCAGTAGACAGATGGTGCTCCTGTCGATGTAGATTAATAGCAAACGTTGTGGCTACAAGCGCGGGCGTCTTAGTATGTAACTGTTTGTAATCATCAATGCGTTCATTTAGCTCAGGGGTGACCGTCAGTTGACCCGACCTCCAGCTTTATGCGATTGCCTTGCATTGCACCAACAATTGAAACATTTGCAAGTGCACATGGAAGGTAAGTTCCTCTTCGAGCTATATGATGCTGATAGATCAACAGTGTTAGTAGACCGGTTGCTCAAGTTCCAGGGATGTCGGGCTCGATCTTTCCATTCTTTTGTACTTACAGAAAAACGAGAATCTGGGACCGAAAACTAACAACATGTGCAAATGTCTAAGCAAAAACCGCGAACAGTGCGAACAGGGTCCCGTCTTCTCCACGTATTTTAAGAACAAATTTAAAAGCACCACTGTATACAGGGTGGACAAAATTTAATGGATTCAGGTTTTCATTTCCGAGCCTAAAAAATATTTTAAATGATAACTTCACTAATTTTTAACAAGGAATTCAAATATCACAATTTTGCGCGTTGCGCACGATTTGCGCGTCAACTTTGTTATTTCAAATAGTTTTTTTTATTGCAGATTCGGATTTTGTTTAAGATTTCATGAATATTTGTCCTCTCAACCAAATTTTTTGATTGTGCGTAACTGGTACAGCAAGCACGCAAAGTTGCGCAAACCCGATTTTGTCAAATAGATGATGATGATGGTGATCTGTAAAGTGTGGCATATGAATTTTCATTGTTTTTTAACGCTGATCCACGCGATGCTACCCGTTTTTTGATTCGACTCAATTTTTCCGGAATAATGACAAAAATCTGTTTATTTCGCGTCCGTTTTTTATTTTAGATGCCTGTTTTCAGACTATTACGGGGATTAATATTCAAGGTCTGGTTGAAAATTGTAAAAATAGGAGATTGAAGTGATCAAGTGAAAAATCATCTTAGTCTGAGAGTCAAAAGTCGGCATAAATGATCATTTTTCACGCGAAATGGACAAATTTTGGTCACTATTCTGTAAAAATTGAATCGAATCGAGAAACGGAAAGCACCACGTGAATCAGCGTTGAAAAACAATGAAAATGTGATGAACGTGATGCTATCACGTATAAAGCTTATAGTACTACAGTGTGAATATTTGATTCAAACATCTGAACATTTATGCTCAACTCGAAAATATACATCTTAAGTAGTTGACATTCCACAGAGTAATTCATAACTTGTCTTATGTTGATGATATGTTAACATGGTAAAAAGTTAAACATGGAATGGTGGTGATATCTTAACATGGTAACAAGTAAAAACTGTGGAAGGCGAGTTTGAAACGAGTAGCCCACAGAAACGGAAACAGATCAAACAAAAACACAAAATGAAGGTCTTATTTAAACAGGGCACGGTTGAGCTGTTTTCTACGTTTTCGGTGTCGTTTTCTTATTGCAGAAAGGATATGAAGGATTGGATTTATTTTTCGAACATTTGAACTCGGAGTAACTAAGTGACATTATAATAGCTCACTCATTATCGTTGGAATAAATGACTGGGTTTTCCTATGATTGATGGTTTCAAAGAATCCTCCATCAACGAATAAGTAAATAAATAAAATGTATATTTAAGTAAAATAGTGTTGCTAAAAATAATAAGTTCACTTACATTCATGATCACAGACCATTGAGTGTCGACCATCTGAAACAGAACAAAACACCTTCATAAATGAAACACGTTTAACAACGCAGTTAGGAATCATAAAATGATAGTAAAATGTAAGTTCCAGTCATTTAGCATGATCGTTTAAGAGAATTTCCCTAAATTATCGTATTAGATTTTTGTTGAATTGTGTTGGAATTTGAAGAAATCGGGAACAAGGAAAATGTTAGTTATCAATTGTAGCAAGTTTAATTAACATGTTGGTTTGGTGGATTTTTACAGTTATTATCGATGTTCCTATGGATTGTTAGGCCTCAACGTAAACGATTAAGACCATCAGGTTGAATAGAGTGGTAATATCTCCATATATGCAGGCAACCACACTAATTTCTTTCAAAAACGTTTATATACTTCTATAGTTTCGTACCAGTTAATAGTTATTAATAAATAAGATAATAAATATATTTATTTTTATCTGTGTTTGAGAAATGTTATGGGCAAACGAGGTCAGCTGGGTACCTCACATTGAAGTTCCTTTTAAATCCACACTTTTTTCTCGTATAATGGAATAAAACTGTTCAATAGCCTACCAGAAGAATTGAAGAAACTTGATGATTTATCAGCTTTCAAAGGACACATTAAAGAACACGTCTGTCGGGAAATTTTCAGGTGAAATACATACAATTTTTTGATGTACTTAATATTTGATATAATAGTTCTTCAAAATCACGCTAGAGGTTCAAACTAGTAGTAACTAGAAGTAATAGCGACTCCACCCCACAGCTCAAGTTTTTTACTTATTGAGGGGTGAACGCATGTAGGTATGCTGTATTGTATTCTTTTGTACTTTTTTGTATTTTGTACTCTTTGATACTTTTTTGTATTTTCCTTAAATAAGTGCATATAAAAATTGTATGGTTTGGATGTGACTAGTCCAGCAATATCATGGAGTTGGAGGATTGACTTGTCTGGTTTTTGTTTTTTTATATTTGACCTGCAGCGTCTCTGTCGTGGAGCAGGACCCTATTCATGCGGTATTAACTTCAATTTAGAAAAAGTCTGCACCCTCTTCTATTTATGTTCAACCATTCCCCACTCGCATGCCAGTTTACATTACGTCAAAACTCAACCTCTGAACTCACACTGCACGAATAGGGTCCTGTTCCGGGACAGAAACATAAAGAATAAAAACCAGAATAGATTAGTAATTTCTCCGCTTTCTTATATATACATACTTTTTTTTCAACAGATACAAAAAATCGCAAGGAAAAACTTGCATTTATATTTCGAAACTTTGTGAAGCGCCACTTGTCAAAGGCAAACACCGGAGTATAAATATCAGCGTTTTCTCTCACGATCCATTATATCTGTTTGAAACTTTCACAGCACATCAGTGCTCAAAATATGTATTGTTCCTTCGGAGCTGTTTTCCATACATGAATCATAATCATTACAGAATGCTTCAAAACGGATTTCGATGAAGAAAGGTTTTAAAAAGTTGCATTTTATATTGTTTGACCATTGATAAAGTTTCTTTTTCTAAAAATATTGGCTAATACATAATGAATTTGAAAAGTTATGTGTATATAAATAATAAATGATAATGCATTATTTACCAGAACCTTTATGATTAGAATGCGGTAGAACGAGGGTAATGGTTTTGAATACTCAACTTTTCGGCCGGGTACGTGGCTTACTGGATTGATACAAATAAATTTAGTAAGTAAAAATAAGGATTAAAAAGCCATTTACTACTGGTTGCTGGTTGTATGCAAACAGCACTTATATGGGTGTATTTCGTGTACTTGTATATCATGTAAGACACGTGCGTCAGTTGAACCACAATCGTAACTAATATTATAACTACTGTACACAAATGGCGAACGCATACAGTTCAAGTGACTACTTGCAGACTCTGCAGATTGAAGAATTATCTATTGCTCGGCCATTTTACCAGAAATGATCTACAAAACCACAAATGAGGAGCTTACTTTCAAAAAGGCACATATCCAAATGTGGGAGAAAACATTTTTTTCTCAATTTTCTATCTCTGAATATGAGTTGAATCAGATCCCCTTATCATTTCCGAACAAAACAGAACACATCCACGTCAATTCCGGGGCTAAAGTTATGTGTTTGCATCAAAAGGTAACAAATCCGTCCCCTACATTTTTTTCAGTGCCTTGCAATCGAAATGGCACATATCCTCCGAATTTCGTCAGGCGATAAGTCGTGGGTTTTCAAAAAGGCACATATCCAAAAAGAAGCATTGCGCCTTCGTCTTGACGTTGAATATTTACACGAGACTCGATAGATTCCAGGCATGACAAATGGAAATATGAAGTCAGGTAAGTTACCGACCCAGAGAGTGCGCGCGCTGCCCCTTTTGGCTCATCTGCTATCAGATAAGCTCGTAGGTTTCTAGGATTCTGTGTTTCACGTTCTCCACTGAATTTCCACTTCGGTTTCTTGCGCTCCGATCTTTGTTTTCGGACAGTTTTTCTTCTTGTTTTCGAGCTGGTTTAACGCGTTGGTGTTCGGCGGCTGAAAGTGATGGAGGGTACTGTTGGAGCTTTGAGCAGTGGCTCCCGAAAAAGGAAGCGGTTGTTCAATTTTTACACAACACAGTCATGTGATCTATTATAGTCAACTAATCTGTTGCTAGAGAGTTGAACTGTTGAGTTCCAAAAATTGCTAGTAGAGTGCATTGGCATCAATCAATTATTGCTCATTCCCGTACCAGATATGAGACATGTATCGAGGGAGGGCCACAACACAGCCATGTACATCACCTGTTGGAAGATGACAAATAGTCAGGTGTTGTTACAGGGATTCATGGCGAATGATGCCAGGCATGTTTTCAATAAACCAACAGTTCTTCAATGTGGGAGTCAACTCAATAAAAATCAATATTCAAATCTCATTTAGGTGTTTGATAAGTTATTATTTTATTTATTAAAATGATTTTTTTGGATTAGAGCTGCAAATTCTTTCACTGGGGTTTATTTTTCATTTGGCTTGCATTCATGATTTGATTTCTACTAAGCTTTGGAGTGTGCATGTTTCACAGGTGGTAGAGCGATTATTGAGGCACACAAATATGATCAACTGATCAATCCAAATAGGTATTTTGGTTGAGAACCTATTTACGTGCTCCATGCATATCTTCTGAAATTCAATAATCGCTCTATCACCTGTGAAACACGCACACTCCAAAGATTAGTATAAATTCAAATCATGAATGCAAGCCAAATGAATGAAATTGAATAAAAGATTTTTACAACGTTTATCTCACTGGGTACCCCTCCGTAAAAAGAAGTAATCCCCTTCGTTCCAACGTTCAGCAGGTAAAGTTTTCAATAAAACCTACAGAATGGAGAATGAATTCTTTTTTTTCTTTCAAAAAGGCACAAATCCATGATTTTCCATCAAAAGGGCACATTTCCAAATCGAAAATGGATATACAGCCTCGTGTTTTGGAGAAAATTGATTCATATTCTGAGGCATCTATCTGTGCCTTCTCACACATTACTCCGATGAGAAACTGTAGAAAAACATCTCCATTAAGCTGCAAATAGTTTTTTTTACTTCCTGAACATTTTGTCGGAATGGATATGTGCCTTTTTGAAAGTAAGCTCCTCAAATATTAAATCCATGAGAGAAAATCAGTGTTAAACCGAATTTTAACTGACGCGTTGTGACGTTGTGTCAGCAGTCATCGACTGGAACTATACGGAGAGATATTCAAAACGGTGGAATACAGTTAAGGTGATAAAAGTTGAAATATTTTGTCTCAACATCTGTAGCTCAGTTAACAATGTTTCAAAGCTGCCGGTGCGCGGTGAATAAATATTGTTGTGCGGTTGGTGGATTTCCTCCTTCAAAACCGCGGCGGCACAATTTATACTCCTGGTGCCCAAGGGTGCTAACGTATCCAGGGACCGCGTATATTTTATTCATTTCATCAACTTGATTGCCCCCATTTGTTGACGAACCTGAAAGGAAAATTCGGCGCGCCACACTTCAGCCTGCTACAACCTTTTTGAACACAGAAATCCGATATGTCCATGATTAAGAAGCCGACCGAGAATGGTTGAGCATTTGCACTATTCATACTGTATTTTATCTTCGCAGGATGCATTTTAATTTCGTTTCAATACTTCCTTCTTGACGGAAGGCGGGGGACAATTTGTCTAGATGTAGATTGTAAATCGCCACAAAAACGACGGGAATGATTAAACAAACGTTCATTATTTCCGAATCAGTTAGAACTTGTACGAATCCAGAAAAAAATTATCAAAATTTTGCTCCTCAAGAACGTAAGATCTCCTAACTCTGAAGTTTTCAAGGCTTTCAAGGTTCTAGACATCTTTCACATTTATAAAAAAATTGTGCTCATATAAATATTTAAAAATTTATCGGAGTTGGAGCAAACTAGGTCAGTTGGTAATCTGTCACTGAAGTTGCCTTTTAGACTCACAACTGAAAGTCAGAATTTTTTCTCATACAATGGAATAAAACTATTTAATAGCCTTCCAAATTAATGAAAGACGCTTAATGATTTACCAGCATTTAAACGACGTATTAAAGAATTCATTCTTAAGGAAATGCTCAGACGATCCGCTTTCTCACTAAATGCGAAACCAAATTTAATATTTTTTCCGGTTCATACTATCTCATTATAATAAGCTGTTGTAGTTCACGTAATACATAATTTATACATTGCAGTTATAAGCTCATCTATACCGATTACACCAACTTGTAACTAGATGTTCACAGCAACTCAGCCGTTCAGCACAAGTTTTTTACTTATTGAGGGGTGAACACATATATTGTACTAGATTGTTCTTTTTATTTATATTCGTGCCTTCCTTAAATAAATGCATTCAATATATATATATATGTATAAAAGCAAAGGATCGGCTCGGCTACCTGAGAGCTTTCTCTTGCCACACTGTTATGTGACTTGTTATCTAGCTATCGAAATCAGCCAGACATAATCACAAAATGTTCAAAGCAATCACACTGCTCCTCGCATATATACAACGTGGTACTCTTGGCTTTACTGGCAGGAAGAATGCTTCCACTTGTTCTCCTTGACCTCCTACTCAAATGAATTAATATTGGGGAGACAGCTTTACGGACAATATATTCGTCCAATATCCACCGTGATCTGACACTCGTCTTCGGTAAGTCTCGCATTGAAGAAAGCTCCCGACTTTTATAATTTAAATGATTAACAGGAGTGCAATCCAGTTCTTAGCGACCGTACCGACCCGACAGTTCCCCCACCCCCATCAACACTCCTTCAACAACTACCCTTCGGGTGGGCTCCTTCCGCCCTTTGTTATCATCACCACTTTTCTGTCCGCCCGAGGGGATCATTCGGATACCTGCCCCCCCCCCCCCCCAGCCGTAGCTTTCATCTCTGTTTACTAGCTCCCCTCTTCTGAGCTAGAATCCCATATTTGTAGGTTGCATAGGCAATTTTTCATCTTCGGTACTTAAATGTGTAAAATTAATCATTTAAATGATCTGGCTGTAGAACAGTAGAGGTCTACTGTCCCGTTTTTCATATGGAGAGGAAACATATAAGGGTGAATCCACTTTCCTAGGTAAACTTTTTCGAAAAAAAAAATGTTTACACTTCCACGTTTACTATTGAATTCGCTCAACCAATAGAATATATTTGAAATGATGGAAATTTAAATTTAAACACCCAAACATTCCGGATCCAACATTTCTCAACTTTAAGCGTGTTTTGGGAACTCCGCGAAAATTATCCACAGAGTTGTTTTTGTGATTTCTCTTGGAAATAACATCTTGGAATTCGAAAAAAAAAACCCTTTTCCTATTATTTCAGAACATCCACAGAATAAATAGTCTCCGCAAAAATGTTTCCCCAACTTTGATGGTCATCTTATCTCCCTCCTATTTTGCATACTGCTCCTGTTGTAGAGCCCTGACATCTCGCGTGATCAGCCCCTGAGAAGCTATCCTTGTGGGGAATTCCTATTGGTTTCAAAACCGTACAATCATACCCTGACCTCCTCTCACATGAACTAGTATGTATGTAAATGGATGATTCTTTTCTCTTGTTCGTTCCTTCTGGTAACGGTACAGTTCCAGTTTCATTTGATGTATCCAATCATAAGGAAACATCAGCTCTTAGTTGAGAAAAGCGGGGAAAACCACGATTTGACATTACCTCACCCTGAAATTCTTTCCTCTCTTCATCTTTTTCGCTTGGTGGGGTGAGGGAACTGCCTTCCGAATATGTTTTCATCCTTTTACGTTAACAATTCTCAGAATATTCGTTTGTTTTTATACGAATATTGGCTTCTTTTTCCTCAAATATGCCATAAAAGTATCCTCAGTGTGGAAACGTTTTTTTCCCATCTAACTAAATTACTTAATAATTCCAACGTCAGTGCTCCAGTCATGGTTCTGAAATTTTTGGATTGTTTTGCAAAGTTTTGCAGAATGTTTTCATTTGGGATTTAGCTTGGCAGTCATATACCCTGACATATTCATGGAATGGGGTAGTTACATAGAATCAGGGGCGTACCTATGATCAAAACTGGGAGGGAGAGGATGGCACAAGTAGGAAGGGAAGCCATGGTTGAAATATTACAAAGTAAGATTTTATCTCTAAAAACGTGAATGAAACCAAAATTTTAATAATAATTACACATAATTATCACTAGAGTAAACTGTTTTTCTTTTTTTTAAGTAAAAACTTGTTTACGGTGCATATTTATTGCTTGTATCCCACCTCTCACCCTCCGCAATGTATGGCCATTTATGGATTATCAAAATTTCAGCCCAATTATTCTCGGCGAAAATGGGTGATGAAATTGATATTTTTGACGTTTCAAACACATGTAAACATGATCGATGCTTAATGGTGCAAAAGCTGACTGCTGGTCTCAATGGTAGGCAATAGGTTCGGAATTAAACAAATTTTCCTGAATTATTTTATTTTATTAAATACATACGAGACATTCCTTCTCCTTAGCTATTTCTTAATAAATTTTTAATTCATGGTTCTATTCATTTTTTCAGGTTGGTTAGATGAACGTTAATTTTTTCCCAGAAAATAGTAGCGACTGCTGTTTTTTTTTTCGCCTGTTCTGGTGGATTTACCCATAATCGTACAATAACGCGAGGAGCTCTATTTAATTCAACGAAGTAATCTCTATCTGAATCAAACAGATATAGGATGTTAATGTAAGAGGTTAGTTGCGCGGAAGTTTCTGAGATTTCATTTGTTTGATGCCAATACCGATATTACAGGCAATTTCTGGATTGATGGACGATAGTGCAATAAACCTCGAAAATGTTGAAGTCAGGAAGGGGCATAGAGTTGTTGATGACGATCCATACAAGCGGTAGAATTATTAGCGAAACTTCGTCCTTTTTTCCTGTTCAATCCCAATTTTATTTTTTGTTTAAAAAAAAACCGTAGAAATGTTTAAATTTACAGTAGAAGGAAACAAATGGAATTGAATGAAGCGAATACTTTTTTTTTTTACAAATATTTGATCGGCTGTAGATGTTCATCTATTACTAGTAGATTCATTGTCCAATACGTTGTTGAATTCAAACGAAAATCAATGAATGTGCAGCTGAGCTCATACGGCCTAGTCGTACGATCTCGCTTGCATTTGGAGTCGAGAAAAACCAGTTAAAATATGCCACTCTAAATTGCAACAATGCCGTATAAATCTGATTTATCCAGTGTAATTGTCAATCTTGATGGAAATTTCAAGGACTGTACGCTGTAAATGTTCGTCCCCAATGAATACAGTCTCTCCAGACCCACTCTCTGCGCATGTGCCAACTTAACACCCATCAAGAATTCAAGCAGGAAATTAAAGAGAAAATGTCCTAATTAACCTATCATAACATTTCAGGCTCCACCTTTTCTAACCATATAAAACCGATTTGGAATGTTTTAGATGTTTAAAAATATCTCAATGACCTTCACATGCGAATCGAGAGGGATAAGAGGTAGATATGCTCCAAACCCAACTTGGCAGAATTCGTTTTCATTTGTACTGGACGATTTTGAAAAATGTCCATGATTTTACTAATCCTATCATTCCGGTAACTGAAAGCATCAATTGTCCTGATTGAAGCATCCTTCGCTACCAATATGGCTTAACCCCAGAAATCCCTTCAACGTATTTTGGATAATAAAGCCTTGCTTTTCACAAGGTTTTATAATTTTCACAAAAGAGGTTAGTTCTCTTAGTTTTCATTTCCGATAATCAAGGATGCAATGGCTATGACCGGTAGAGGAGGGAATCAATGGTTAGAATCAAAAGTCAGTTCTCCATCGGTCTCAAGCTTGTATAAATTGTTCCAGCGAGATTATCCTCTAAAGACTATATCATAAAAAGTTGGGCGAAACAACACTTTCAATGCTAATTAAGTAACCCGCGAGCGGAATAATACTGAAAAGACCAAATAACCACCGACTACGTACTTGCCAGTTAACCAACGTAAAAAGCTTCTCATAGAGCAAATGATCCTTCTAGGGTGAAGCTGCTTTAGATGGGAGGACTTGTTTTTAATAAGGTGCTTTCAATTCAATGGTTCTGGTATTTTTGTTTATAATCATGTTCATGAAATTACTGGATATAACCGAGCGGTCGTTATAAAATGGGAGAGTTAGGAAAAAATTTGAATGCCTCTCATTCATCATGCCAACGGTTGAACTTGCCTCACTACCCTGATGTACTCATACTTTCAGGTCTAGTGAACTTAACCGATTATACGGTGAGAAACGAAAACCATCAAAGAAAGTTTGTCCAGTGTTAAACACCGCAATAGGAGCCTTGGATTTGGGTTTGTTAAATTGAAATTATAAATTATTGATATTCAAGTGTTTATGGTCACGAGTAGCAGTTTCAAGAAACGGGAAGAGGGGAAATATCCAAAACCATCACATTGGACATTCCGCAATACTTGTTGTTACGTCAGTGGAAGTGAGTGAGTAAAAATGGTAAGTTAAATACTTCATGTATGGATTTATAAGTCAAATTGCCCACATTCAAGAAGACGAAGGCCCACGTACAACACAAAACATCGTTAACAAACAGGGGCTGTTGTCTCTACCTCTCTTCTGCCCATCTGTATAGCCTACCTTCAAATCAGATCCTTCTGCCCCAAAGTCCGTCCTCGATCCAATAATTACGCCAAACTGCAACCTAATGAATCACCCACCTGAACTTCCATTGAAGCCGCTCATCTCGGCGTGAAATTCGTTTCCTCCCGGAGCTCATAGCGTTCTTAGTCGGTCGAGCGGTCCCTGAACCCATTTGTATTCAGGCAGTGAAGTTGTCCTGTCCACATCTAAACTGACCACTCTGTTTACTTCCTGAGTGGATGCAAGACTGAGGATCGAGGTAAGTTGATTAATTTCTATAATTTTTCCCGCAGAACTATTTGGGCTCGCACCCTCTGAGTGATTTACTATCAAAACACAGATTTACGCTCAGGCACACAGAATAACTTCAAAAATTAAGGAAAACAAATTTGAAACTAGACCAAAAATAGAGAAAAACGCCGCCAAAAAAGAAGACGTTAGAATTGCAATCAGGGTCCTTAGAATTAAGTTTCAAGGACGTAACTCTCAAGCAAGGCTTTGTTAGTAGAGGGGTGCTTATTAGAATTGGTCCAATGGGGGTGTGGGACAACGCAAACATGAGAAATAAAATAACTGAACTCAAAGCCATTTCAGAACATTCCAAGACTGAGTTCGTGAAAACAATAGACAGGTGCATGTATGTCTGTGTGTGTTCCCGTGAAGTGGGGGTTAAGGAAAGGCGCCATGGAGCTTTTTGTTGGGCATCTCATCAGGAATGCTTCGTGGTATCACCACCTCCGTCCTTCGGGGCTTTTACTTGAATTGATGGTCATGACATATTTGATTAATTCCACGAACATTAATTATTCAACACCCGTTGATGTTCTTTTTATGTGACATTCCGTTACATTACATCAGGTTATTCAATGGGGGCAGTACCTTCCATCGTCCATCTTCCTTAACTTCCCAAATTCCTAGGGCCGGCGTTAGGTAAACCTGAGCATCCCATTTCAATTTCATCTGGTTTTTAGCATGGAACATGCATTAACCTTGGACTAACTACTTCTTACTAGTACTACTACTACAAAAACCAACATTTGATCCTTTCTTTTGAGTTTTGTAGTGCATTTTGGTATACAAATACTAGTAATGTTGAATTTACCTTCAATTGATGTGTCAACCAAACTGCACTTTTACTAAAAAGAGGACAGTATCAATATGTTCCATTTAATCATTTAAGTTTTTGCAGGTAATGCAAGCTGCAGGTAAGGTTTACCCCGTAAGTATAAAAATGGATGCAAACATCAATAAAGAATACCAACAAACGAAAAATGGTCATTATTACTATACTCTGGACAAATGCGTTCAAATTTCTGGACAAATGGTTCGTTTTGTCATTATTTCACTTCAAAAGATTTATCAAACTTTCCGTTTTTCCTGGTCTTCTTCTAAACACCCCGTTGTGTTTGAGGCTCGTTCCCTGTGCTCATTCTATTTAAACTTTTTTTTTTGTACGCAGGTCAGCTGACTACGTGCGAATCCTTGGTAAATGGATTGGAGTTTTATCCGAATTTTGTGAACTTTAGACAAGTAGTTTAGCAGGAAAGCTTCAGACCGCTTGAGGAAATATGATCAATCCCCATCATCCTTTGAGCACATACATTGGTTAGAATTTCGGATTTTCAACCTGATTGCACGAGCCTGCATTTGGTGTGTTATTATTCAGTCGAAATCAATTTTTTGATAAGTACCTACCTAAATTTCTTGAATTATGATTTTGCTACTGTTTCAATGTTGATTGTTGCTGATTGTTGTTGAAAATGAGTGGTTAGCACACAAAATGTATTAATACAATTAAAAAATGATCGCGAGAGGTGAGAAGGAACTGGTTTATCGAAATTGATAACATGAAACGCGCTAACGAGAAATTCTTGAAACAGCCAAAAAGTTATACCTTTTTCAAAAATTTCACGTTAGCGCATGCGCAGAGCGTACCGCTGATTATATTCAGATGAAATTCGTATGGGGCCTCAAGAGGCCTTATCCGCATAGTCCCTCAAAATATGAGCTAAATTCATTCAAAATTGTGGAAGTTATGGCTGTAACAAGGAAATGCGGACTAACACACAGACAGACAGGGAACCAAATTTCAGTAGGCTATGAAACAACACAAAATGCGAGTGGAAATTCTGAATTTGGACGACAAAAATTGTTTGGCTTCCGAAGATGAACACACGGCTTGGAAGCAAAACATGCGCATATTTTATCAACTTCGATAAACCAGTTCCTTCTCATCTCTCGTGATAATTTTTTGATTTTATTAATACATTTGGTGTGCTACCTAGCTACTTATTTTATTTTCTTTGTCCCCCTTTTTTACGCTCCCACCCGAATATTGATCACATTGAAATGAATCACATTGAATCACAATGAAATTGAAATGAAAATTTTTAAATTGAAATGGAAAATCCTGAAATTGGTTTGGAAATTTCCGAATCCGACTTGGAAAACCTATATAATCGGATATCATCCATCTTTATCTAACGCAAGAACTATCACGTTGAGGCACATATGTGCAGCTGGAGAAAACTATTTTGTTACGGCGTACTTCTGTGTAGGAAGACGATTGGATCCTTCCGGAACACGGGCGACTTCCTTCGATATTGCAGTGTGTGTATTCACTTTCCTTTCTCTCTCAACCCAATCCTGGTCCATTCTTCGCTTCCATCTTCCATTTCACCGTCCAAACTGGTTTCTGTATCATTTCGCTTTTAGAGGTTTCACCAGGGGCAATATGCAAAAATAAGAAGAATTGAGAATTATTATTGGAAATCTCCAGAAAAAAGGAGTATTGTAAGCCTCAAATCTCATGCAGATAAAAACTCTGCATATTATTACGCGAAGGTTATATTATTTCTGTATTGGAAAGGTCTCCTACGCCGTTTATCAGACTACCAGAAGTAGTATGTACAGCCAGAGATAATTGTTCCAGGTACACTCAGAAAATAAACAATAAAATAGAACAACTGAATGCTTCCGCTTGTTTTCCTCGACTTGATACTCAACTGAATTGAAGGTTGGGAGGAGCATAAACTCGAGTAGTTTCCATAAGCTGATTTGTGTAGTATCCACTCTAGCGTTAAAGACGCCCCTGCGATTGATCGTACAGCAACCGAAGTGGTCTCATTCGATTCAGGGAACTAATTTTTATCTGAATCAAACAAAAAAGGCTGACGGACGTTTGCACCAGATAATTGACGGACCAATTAAATATCGTGAGGACATATGCGCCAAATCGGATTTTGCATGTGTTTGTGCTAGACGTCATCCGTTGTGAATATTGGACGTTTTTGCATACCTATGCCAACCTTGGTCACAGTGCCTCGGTGTTCTGACGTTGGAAAGTAAACAACTTACGAGAGTACGTGTTATTGTTGACACACCTACATTGACTGTAGTAAAGTGCAGTGAAAAGTTGCAATCCGAAACATGTTTAAAATTGAATAATCCCAACGGCACTTACCGCGAAAAACCAGAGGATGGACTGCGGTCCGAGTAACAAGATGGTCATTTATCGAGACTGGAATATGTGAACGGGGTGAGTAAGTGGAGTGATGTGACGAGTGTGATCGATGATGAAAATAAATAGTGAATAAAAGTGAAGCATTTTCTGATTCTAACGACGATATCTCTGTTTTTCATCTTTTTTTTTTGTATTTGTAAATTGTAAATCACTTTGAAAATACATTCAATTTGAAATGATAATGATTTTTTTTTAACAATACTCGTAGATTTCATGAAATAACAATTAATTGAATCAGAAATTCTAACAAAAATTTGATGTAGAGGTGATTTTTGAAACTTCAGTTTGCCTAGTTTCATGTCTAGTGAACCTCAATTTACCAGAATTAGATAGTAATGGTGAATTATTCAATCGAAAAAAGTGCGGGAATGCGGGAATCCTGTACGTTCCCAAACCCCCTTCCTGTGAATTCCTTCTTGATAAGTTCTCACCTAAAATAGAGCGATGAAATCCTTTGATCGAATGTTAATAGGTTGAACGCGATAAACAAAAAACTATTTTCTTCCATGCGAAGTTTTTGATATTTTTTTTTTTTGTGTTTCTATGCTTGAATAAACCCTTTGTGTTGATAAATCAAGACGATGTGATAACTGACACAACAACTTAGGTCCTGCAGTTTTGAAGGAAAGCTTCGGACGACGGATTTTCAATTTTTTTTCAATATGACTTTTTAAATTTACAAATCCTGAAACGCAGACCAACCACTCCTGAGGGGGCTGGCTAACGTTTTTTTCTTGGACGATACAGCCGGGATACATTATTGAAAACGATAAACCAAGAACGAGAAGAAAGGGATTGCGGTCACAGAGCTAAAGAATCAAAATAGAAATTACATCAAAACATGAAAAATGTCTGTTGCTGCCACCAAATAGTTTAAATATGATCTCAGGAAAATTCATGAATGCTCTACAAAGTGGTTTGATGGCTGAGATGAAAGTTGTCTATCTTGAGCCTCAAGCTGAGAAATTAAGAAAAATTGAGAACCATTTACTGGTCGTTGATATAAATGACTGAAATTTGGTTTTTTAGCTTGCAAAATCGTGTATAACTCGCAGGAAACTTAGGAACTGGCGAACTGACGATAATCTTGAAATGAGAGCGAAGTGTTGTAACTAAGGGACAAGGGTTGTGGGGTGAGTCTTGCCACTCACCAATCAATGGAAAACGTATCTATAACAACATTGATACGGGTGGAGAGGATATTGAAGGAAATAACTAAAGTAGGCCCTCTTGTAAACCAAAAGTTCCCTGGTACACCAGGTTGGGAGTTGATCGAGGGTTTAACAATCAATTTGAAAAAAAAAAAAAAAAAAAAAAAAAAAAAAAAAAAAAAAAAAACTGTTACGAGACCCTCCCCAAATAAAGAAAAGCGGAACAGATTTATTGGTAAACGACACGGAAATCGGAAACGGAAAGCGAATCGGAAAAACGATATCAAGATAGCCACTTGGAACGTACATAACATGCTTCAGCCTGGGAAAATGAAGGAAATATCCCTTAAATAAGAAAAAGCAGAAGTGCAAGGCATCAGATGGCCTGGATAGAGAAGAGTAGATAAGAGATCCTTTTCAGTGTAATATAGTGGCCCCGAAGAATAAAGAGGACCATAAGGCACTGGTTTCATGGGTAACGCAATAACTCCTACTGAAGCTTTCGATGATGATGGAGAAAACTTCTATAACCAATTGGAAGCAGCGAGCGGGCGAGTTCGAAGAAATGATACGATGATTCTCCCTGGAAATTCTAGGTAGTTCTGAACAACATTTCTAGAACACTGTCAACACCATAGTGCTATCTGACTTTGTCAGAATAAAAAACGCTTGCTGAACCGATTAGTTAAACATTTCTTCTGGTGGATAAATAACAACAGGAGAATAAGACAAGATCCGCCAAACAAAAATTGACGAGAAAAATTACTCGGGAATGATGAGCGAATTGATTTGAGTTTGAACTAACAGTGGAAAGCTGGAACCATAGTAATCACAGTTACCACTCAGAGTATTGTCCTAAATTATTGAAATAGGGCTTGAATTGAAGGAATCGCACCTAATTGGTTAGACTTCTAGAACATTCTGGCCTCAGTTTTTTATATGCGCGCTTGCGAGACAAGCGCCTTCCGGAAATGATGGTGTAATGGCAAATACAACGCTTCAAAGGAGTCTAAAAGATCTTGACTGTAGTTGGAAAAGGAGAAGGAGAGAGCATCCATCCGACGTTAGATGGAGCCATCACAAAGCTACAGGAAAATTGTTGCGGGAAGTAGTATCTTCCTGCAGGAGGAAGCCTTTTAGCTCAGCAAACTACTGCGGTTTGACTCGGGAGGTACGAAAGGTTAAGGCTTCCAGCATCAAAGGGTATTGATCGGTCCGGAGGGGAGTGCGATCGAAGATAATGGGGTGGCAAATTGATGTTGAAAAGTTTTATCTCCATATTAAACTTTCAGGTTATGGGGAATCGAGGACAAGTAGACCCCTTTTTATACAGAGCTATCCTCCCCAAAAGTGGGAGTTGCGATAAAGCAAGCAGGCTATTGAATATTTATGGATGGCTACGTGAGATACCGAATGAAGAATTATTCCGGTGTTGAAGGTTTTCCTGTGGAAATTGGCCGCAAAGTAAATGACTGGAAATATATCATACCGCGAACACTTTAGCACCCTATGAGATGTAATAAACCAGAGATAGATTCCCTTTTATTTGAATCTACTTGAAAATAAAGATCAGTGGTACTAAGACTTCACTAATGAGACAGGAGTTGAATTCCGATTAAACCAAAATTATTACCACTCCTGATCCATTTTCGTTCGTGTAAATTCAGGGCTAAGAATTGAATCTGTTCATGCCACCTTCAAGAATTATAGAGTTAAACATCTCATACAATGCTCGACCTGACTGTTTCAGCCCATTTAGGGTCTTCAACAACTTGCAAAGTTTTTGATATGATCAACCCTCACTCAAACCTTCTGCCCTATTCATATAAATTTCTTCTTATAAAATTCCGTTGAAGTATGCTGTTGTTTACATCCATTTCGTGCATCAACGAATGGTTCTTTGAAACAAGCTACGTCAACAGTCTACGACAGCCCACGACAGGAATTCAAGTCTCATTATAATACATTTCTTCTTGAATAAGCCGTTTTGCTACTAACCAAATTTTATGATTGTCAATAAATTCATCTGCGTGGTATTTGATTTTAAAGACCCATTTGCAATCCAGAGATAATTTTCCAGGAGGTAAGTCACCAATTTGTCAAACATCCATTGTTCAAATTCAACCATGCTTCAAATGCTGGTTTCAACCTTGTCATTACAAAGTTTCCTTATAGGTTTCAGGATCCTTCTTTTCTATTGCTTGTGCGCAACAGTATCTTTTTGAACCCTCCAACTGCATCCCCTCATTTTCTTTACAACTTTGGAGTTTCCGTTCCTGATGATATCCTCGAATTTACAAGCTGATTGTTTGTAATTCTCGTTTCTTCAATTCCATGTTCTTCACTAACCGTATCTGCGGATTCTTCATAGGCATGATCTATTACACCATAGTTTGTTTCTCCCAAACCTTGAAACTGGTTTTCTTGTTCGTTCACCTGTTCTTATTGATTTTTAGCTAAACTTCCTTGTTTACAGCAATTTGTAATGAATGTTGCCTCATCTTCTAGTGATTACCTGTAGCTCCGTTTTTCTCTGAGAATGGAAATTCATGTTCTTTAAACGTGACTTCGCGGCTTACTAATTCTTTTCATGTTTCATTCCTTTCAATCTATATCATTTGCTCCAGTGTACTCCTAATAAACGCATACTAAAGCTCTGTCATCGAGTTATCTTCGAGCTGGTTCCTTTGGAACATGGAGGAATGCTTGCACCTGAACTGTTTCGTAAGCGACAAGCTTGGTTTTTTCCATGTCCGCTTTTCTTCTGGAATTCTACCGTCATCCAATGCTCATCTATTTTGGTTTATTATTCAATAATAAACCATTGTAATCGCTCTGGAAGAAAAAAAAATTCTAACCCCCCCTGAAAATTTCATGGTTTACGTTTCAAAGGGTGTAGAATCCGAATCTGCAATAAAATCACTGGGGTTTATTATTCAATTGGCTTGCGTTCATGATTTGAATTTCTACTAAGCTTTGGGGTGTGCGAGTTTCACAGGATAGGGCGATTATTGAATTTCAGGAGATATACATGGAGCACGTGAATCTGTTCTCGACCAAAATACCCATTTGGATTGATGAGTTAATCAAATTGTGTGCCTCCTGAAATTCAATAATCGCCCTATCCTGTGAAACACGCACACTCCAAAGCTTAGTAGAAATTCAAATCATGAACGCAAGCCAATTGAATAATAAACCCCAGTGAAAGAATTCGCAGCGTATTTTACATTACACGTTGGTTTGTCTGCCTCAGACCAAAAACTCTCGGGAGCATTAGATGTAATCAGCATTGCTCTTATTGAATCTAGCTCCATCCTGTTGAATCTTTCCGCAACTCTATTTTGCTGGGGGCTCTAAGGACAAAAGAGATGACGAATAATTCTTCACTTTTCCAACTCTTCCTTAAATGCCGTGCTAACGTATTCGCGCCCGTTATCGCTCCTCAGGTATTTTAATTGTTTTTAATTTTTGATTCTCGGCCACAGATCTGAACTTTTAAACTTTTGAAATAGTACAACACTTCATCGTTAGTTTTTATGATGTCAAATACAGCTCGTCTCGTGCAACCATTGCAAATTTTCTGTTGCTTCTCAACTCTAAGTGTGATCAAATATGCGTGTCGCCTATAAAACAGTTCGGGTGCAAGCATTCCTCCACATTCCAAGGGAACCAGCTCGAAGAAAACTCTATGACAGAGCTTAAGTATGTGTTTTTCTGTTTTGGCAAGCGCTAAAGTTGAAGGGATACACACAGCTGCTGATTACAAACTTAATTGGTTCCTCCAGTACTTTTATCATAAACATACTTACGACTTAAATTGTATCTATAGAACACCTCAGTGAAATGTTCTTTATTTTTCGGCTATATTATTATATTTAATAAATATCAATAACATAATATTTGACTAGAAAGAGCCATAAGTTAATTTGAAATCATACTTTGTAAACAGCTAAAACAATTACCAGCGCTGAGGAACTAATTACACCAAGTCGAGAGATATCACTTGGTCCAATGGTTTGTGCCTGTCAACCCACCGAACTACGTTATTAGAGTTGTCAAGGAGAAGAAGAACTTCGTATGCCCGTGAAGTCAATGTTCGTGTTTGCTTAAATGTAGCTTATCACTTCACTGACGGTTTCCATTTTAGAACACGATGGAAGTTATGATTACACACTTACCTTGTGCGTTGAAATGCTCCATAATACCAGATTCTGGAAGGTCGGTATAGTCTTGACGTTCGATATATTTGGACACCCCCGGAGCTGGATACTATATGACTAAACTGATTACAGAACTTGTTTATATGTCAAAAATTGATATGTCAATGAGTTTGAAATGTTTAGAACTCAGCGGGCTTTGAAAAATCTCGTTTCTTTTAATACCTAAAACTATGATTTAGTTATCAATCTGTCAGAACGATTTATCAATCTGTTAAAGAACAAGTTGGAAATTATTGCGATAGGTATTTCTTCCGGAACCCATGACCAGCGTGACTCATTTTTGAAGTGAAGTAGGTAAAACTACTTCCAAGAATAAGCACAGCCGATCGTTTAGATAGTAATTTCTTTGGCAAAGCCTTAGTTAACAACGTTCACTTTTTATGGCCTACCTCTTTAGTCCTTTTGTTCCCACACCAGGCGCTCACGAGTTAATTTCATTTGGAAGACTTGAGCCGTGGTGACACAAGGGGCTTACAGTGGCAGAATTTATCTTGAAGTATCCTAACGGTGTTATTTTTGGGTCTACTATACTATTGCACGTGATGTGTCCCTCCTAAGCAAAGTGTACATTCTGTCTCATCAGATTCATCTTTCATGATTACCGGAATCAGTTCTGTACATTCAGACAAAGCTTCGTTCACTTGTACGATTAGTACATAAACAAGTTGAGGATACTTAAGTTAAAAAGAAAAATGGTATCTACCTTTAAAATGTTTGAAAAGTAAATTAAACATGGAGAAATAAGAGTAATAAGAAAGAGTAGAGTAATAAAAATGTATAATATTCAACCCATCTGTATTTAGAAGATTTCTATTTGAAAAATGAAGCTGATTTGTAGGAAGGAAGTTGCTTTTTTTCTGCTCAATACCAATAAGAAGAAATAATTTGTTCAAAACCCAGTCCTTCGCCCAATGAACGTATGAGTCCTCATTAACCCATTAGTGCCCAGTGATGCCGTTCGGCATCGCTGAAAGAGGGGTCGGGGTGGTTCGTAAGTATATTTTTCTCATCAGTGATCAATATAAACTCGTGTAGTGCACATCTAACGTGTCTGAAAATTGATCAAATTTTCGACGTCGACCATCTGATAAACTCTTAGGCGTAAGTGTACTTTATTATTATCTTGGCGAAGTGTAAATACTTTTTAATAATCTTGAGATGTTTTCTTGGTATAGTATGACGTTTCTGAATCGAATAGACAAAATATCAGCTGTGGTGATCGTGTTCATCTGTGTGATGCCAAACGGCATCGTTGGGCAGTTACCGACAGTTTTTTCGACTTGTTATTGTATACTACCATTTTCGGTACTCATGGCGTGCGTTTATTACTTGTGGTTTTTTATGGGTAATTAAATTATATTTTTCTTCTAATTTCAGACCAGGATTTTCCCTTCAAGATGCCCTTGACATGCCCAACGACATGAATGATGACGCAGCCACCGCAATTGATATTTTCGTCGAACCCCCCAATCCAGCTGAATTTTCAGATAAATATATTCAGATAGATTTCAGATACCTAATAAAGAATAAATCAATGGGTGGAACGGATCTGATGGATCAGAATATAAACAACCACCGGATTGGGACACGGATGAAGAAATGGTGGTGGTCTCCATTCACTTGGACCACTGACGCAGTAATCCGAAATGCCTGGATTCTGAATAAAAAAACATATCTCAACTGGAATTCAGAAGAGGTATTGCGGAAACCTACTTGACGAGGTACGCCGTTGCTAAAAGACGTCCTGACCCTTCAGGCAAATTTATTTCATCATCAAGTTAAGATAATCGTTTCGATCGTGAAGATCAGTATGTAACTCATACTATGGAAAAGAAACGTAAACGCTGTGCAGGGACGTCTTGTACATCCTAAACCCGTACAATTCGTTCAAAACGTGTTGATTGTTTTGCTCTCTTTCATACAAAACTGTAATTTTTCCATTTTCAATGTAACATTTTATTCATCGGCAATTTGTAATTATACGGTTTTATTTACAATGTAGTACCACTAAAATCTTCTTATTTCCTTATTCTGGTTGCAAACGAGAATTTCAGCGGTCTAGGTTCATTATGGATCACAATGCTGTTCCAGGTCACTGTGTGCCCAACGATGCCATATGGCATCGGCCAATATTGAAAAAGTGGCTACAGGTAGAATTTTTCGATATTTTTCCCGTGATCCTCTGGTCAAAATTAGTTAAGAAATGAAATTCCACGAAAACACTTCAACAAAAAATGTCTGCCAAGTGGGTGTGGCACATAGCTTCCTCGTATCCGTAACTTGACTGTATAGATCATTGAAAATTATTATTGACTAAAGAATTTCGTTCAATTAGGCGAAGTAAATATTGAATTAGGGTGAATTTATTGTTATGCAGGAGCCTAACTTGAGAAAATACAGGTAGGCATGTTCAACTACTGAACAAACTATAAAATATACCTAATAATAAAAATTGACAAAATATATGCATCGTTCAATGATGGTTCAATATGGTTCGATCCAAGCTCGAGGCTAAAACTTTATTTTCTCTTTATTACTCACGAGGACCATCTTTACATCAGTCCGAACAATCCCTGAAAATTTCATCGAAATCAGTCATGAACTCCCGGAGTTATGCGTGTAACAAGGATTTCACGTTTGCGGATGCGCAGAGGCTACTATTGATCCGGGGGTCATGAAACTTATAGGGGATCATCTACACATCAAACCGAACAATCGCTGAAAATTTCATCGAAATCGGTCAAGAACTCCCGGAGTTTTGCGCGTAACAAGAATTTCGTTTGCGCATGCGCAGATACTACTATTGATCCGGAGGTCATGAAACCTACAGGGGACCATCTACACTCCAACCCGCACAATCCCTGAAAATTTCATCAAAATCGGACTATAACTTCGTGTAGTTTTGCCCGTAACAAGGATTTGCTGTCAGACAGACACACAGACAGACACGGAACCAAAATTGTTCAGAAAGATCTAAAACGCAAAATGCGAATGGAATTTTTGATTTTGGAGAGATTCCGAAAGTGAAAACAATGCTTCCGCTACCTTGGTAGACTCGGAAGCAATAATTACGGAACTAATGGGTCAACTAAGACCCTCGTATTCCATCGGTCTTCGGTATTACAAGCGAAGCCATTGCGACAGCTTATTCTTATCATAAAATATCGACAAAATGGATCGAAATTCCAATGTTTTTACTGTATCTATCTTGACGAAGATAGCTGGGTACGTTAAAAATATTCTCCGAAACATTGAGACGAAGATATCTGAAATATGTTGCTTTGGCTAGTCGTTATTTCCAAGTCTAAGTCTAAGTATCTTCAAAGAAGCAGTTCTTTTTTCTTCTTTGAAAAGAAGGTAAACCTACGGACGGAAATGTTGATCATTGGTTATTACAGAACAATATAAATGGATAATCCATTTATTGATGTACCTACCTATTATTAGTTACATCGAAGGAGAGAAAATTCTACTTTGGTCTCTACTTGTTTAATCATTTGTGGCTATTGTATGTTTGAAAATGTATGCAGTGAGGGTTGAGGTGGGTGGGCCTCCTTCTTCAACGGAAAGAAATATGTGAGAGGCTTCTGATAGTGAAATACCTTCGCGGAAAGTTTGGACAAATGGTTTTTGTGAGACATGGAGTCAAGGCTAAAGTTTTTGCTCGCAACGTGAGAATCCACTTGCTGAAAGAAACAAGTGTTGTAACCGGAAGTGTTATATGAAATATAACGCATCCGGAAAAAACAATATACATTCTACATCTACAAAGTGGTATTAACCCTCACAGCAAATCGTCTCTATTGGTGACTTCAGTGAGCTGTCCTGTCATCGCTTATAAAAACAAATAGTCATGTGGTCATAAAAATGTGTGTTAGACGTCTGTGGTCACACGTCAATTATCTAATTACATCAGCATACATCTGTATATTGCTTACATATCTTAATTTGTAGGTGAAATGCATAATAGATCATTATCAGGCTTCGAAATTTATATGTGGCTCGGGAAATAGAAAAGATGACGCCAAATCTCTGTTGTACCAGATGTTGGAACCGAACAGTTAAGTTGGTAGAATGAATTGTTTCTCCTGCTTGCATACAAGTCGAGTCGACGTCTAACCATTGACATGTATTGAACGATAATTGCAGAACCAATTTACAAGGTCTCTTGCTATGGTGTCTCACATTCTACTTGCTTAACTTTCTGCAAGCTCCATCACCTATCTGTGACAAAACCTAATAGACGTCCAGTCTAGACCAAATAGAGAGCGCGAAATTAGGTTGGGCAATTCATACGCGCTCATGTTGAGAAAACGCTTCACACAATCATGACTTTCGGCAATTTGGGTCGCACTTGTACAATCTGAGTCTATTGGACATCTATGTATGAGCGTAGATGGACTATAGACGTCCATTAGTAGAACAGAAAGTGGAGTTACAATTTAATTAATTTTATTACTTTCATATATTATTGAAGTATTGAACCACCTTCGGGTGGAACATTATTGCTTGATGAACTTGACTATAACGCAGGACATTTTAATAATATTTGATATCGAAACCAGGAATACCCGGATAGTATAGAATTTACATTCAAACTGAATAAGGGCCTGAATGAGAATTATTGAAAGACGCTCGCTTTTTATAATCGAACTTCCACGGTATGCGTGCCGAGAAGTTTCTCTTGTCAGCAAAACACAACGCATAACTTGCAATTTTTTTAAAGCACAGAGGCTGTGACATCCGTCAATTACTTGCGGCGGTATTCCATCTCGGGTTCTGTGAGGTGATGGAACGGTATAGTTGTCCCTTCCAATGAGCCGAATGCGGATATAATGATCCGCCACGCTCAGAGGATCACCTCACATGTTAGCCTGAGCGTGGTTACGACTACTGACCCTTTAATTAATAACTGTCCTGACGCCCGCAATCACTCGCATTTCCCCATGCGTGGCGGAGCATTATTACCGCATCTACCTCAATGGAAGGGGTAACTATAACATTTAATCACCTCACAGTTCATAAGTTCGATTCTATCATTATTGTTTATTTTTTCACATATACATATACTCGCACCTCTATCCGAGTGGGGCATGTGGGTTAGAGGCGAATGATGTTTTTTTGTTGAGTTTTTAGACTCCAGAACCGCCCCACCCAGCTCTACCCACCGATATAAATGCCTGATCGTATTTTCCCGATTTCCAGAAATATTCAAAAATATTTAAGAACAGGATTAAAGACGCCATTAATATGCAACAAAAATGGGAAATCGGATGTATTTGGACGAAACGGACGAGAAATCTTCTACGTCGTAGAAGATGTTGAAACCTAAGAGTGCGAGATAATATGGAAATGTACCCAGGTCAATCAGTAACGTTATGGTTTATTAATTCCAACAATGAACTGTTTATATTTCGGTTCCAACCTCAGTGGACGAGGTTTGGGTTATAGATACGAGATTTCTGACAGAAATCATTCATATATTCAAACCCTCGGAAGCCGAGAGAACCAATGCAAATAATCTAATCTGGTGATAATGGGAATAAGGAACAGCTGTGTTAACAGTAGCCCTGAGCAGCTCAATGATGTCGGCGATTTTCTCAGCACATTTTTTAAGAAGTTAATAACTCAAATCAAATGACAGTCACCGTGACCCCACTTGCCTCAACAACTTCGGGCCGATGTCGCACCAGTTTGAAACTTTGGTGCTCTACATTGGCTGTCGTAATGCTGATCCCTCACCATCAGTACTATATTGTCATGTACAAATAAGTGTTTCGCAAGGTATTAAAAACTTCAAATGATAACTCGGCGCTGAGCGCCTCGCCAGGGGGCTTGCCCCCTGCAGCCCCGGATGCTTCCTGCTTAGAGCTGCGGTTGAAATTCAAAAAACATCGAGCATGCTTTAGCCATGCTAAACTCGCAGTTTTCCTTTCGCTAATTTCTTATCATTCTGCTAGTTTCAATTTGCTATTTCCGTGTCTGCTATTTCGGCTTTACCTATGTGACGGATGTGCCCTAATATAACTGATCTCCGTGGTCTACTGAATAAAATATATTTATTGTAATAATCCTTAGACTAATTATGTAAATGAGGACTTGCACTGAAATGTATGTGATACATTTCAAACATTCAAACAGCAGAAATGATGCTAAAGCCCCTTTAAAATGACGATAAGAGCCTCGAAAATTGACTAAAGATCATTAGAAATTTGATATGACCATGTTGTATGTCTGGTTTCTGTCAAGTTGAATCTCTGGTCCAAGAAGTTTTGACATGAGTTACCAAGATAGTTTCCTTGTCCGGTGGTGAATGGGGTTATATTGGAAAGGACCGCAGTGACTAAAACCTTGTTTGAAAACGGTAGAGTGATAGATATTCATGAATCACGGGGATGAGGAGATTTCCAAACCCGTATCACGCGCCTCTTATCCAGTTGTGGGAGAAATGATGTATGATACTCCCCTCAGCTTCAACCGCTACCTTCCTACACCTTAAACTTCCCTCATTTGCCGCGTCGTCTGAGCGGCTCGAGCTTCCCCCTGTCCACCGGATGGGTTGGGCTACTCACAAAAGCACGTGATTCGATCGGTGCTCCATCATCTCTATCGAGCTGGTTGGAGCCGAAGGACAACCGATCAATCTCACAATTGACATGACTCCTTTCCAAAGAGACGGTTCCTGTCCTGGCTCCCCCGGATTTGTTTTATGAGTTATTCAATGAAATCCTCCAATGATTTACCTCCTATTCAGTCTGATGGTTGGTTGGGTACGAATACTTTCCAACAGTGACGACTCCAAGGTAATATTGGTATCCAAGATGACGCACAGTGGTCCGGGATTGTGAAAAAGCGCTTAAAGCTCAATACCTCCACAGGTAGTTGAACTAGAAAGCCAACGTATGAATGAATGAACGTATGAATGAATGAAAGAATAACACGTTTATTAATAACTCTTCATAGCTTATACATGAACTTTATACGTTAGCAATAATAATTGAATACTAAGAAATGAAACATGATACGTCATCAAGATCCGTCGGCAGAAGCTCCGTAGATTTAGCAACACCGCTACTAATTGAAA
This sequence comes from Creontiades dilutus, assembly GCA_031894815.1. Taxonomy (NCBI): domain Eukaryota; kingdom Metazoa; phylum Arthropoda; class Insecta; order Hemiptera; family Miridae; genus Creontiades; species Creontiades dilutus. The sequence continues at coordinate 2,018,354 of JAVIWC010001058.1, forward strand.
TAGACAGTCATTACGGACGCAAGAGGAGAAATATAGAAGTGGCAGGACTATTGATTTAGTATAAGATACAAATAAATCTTTAACCGTAATTAAATTCTACAACTGAAAATTGTCAGTACCGCCAAGCGTTTCGGATGTACTTGCAAAGCGCAGTCCCACCAGGGCCATTCAATGTTTGCAGAAACTGCTGTCGTGATAGTCACAAGTACCCAAAGCATTCCAATCTAGCAAAAGCCATTATCTGACACTCTGCCACGAAATGCTCCACCGACTCATTTACTGCGAGATTGCATAGGGAGCACTTGAAATTACTTCGGTTGCGTAACCAAGGCTGCCAATTGAGGTCAAGAAGTTCTCCTCGACGTCTAGATATTATTACGGCGTCATGCAAGTTTTTCGGTGAGATGTACTCGGCATTCCAGTCTGGGAGCCGATATATCTTGTGGTATTGAGCGTTATCCGCTTTATCCCTAAGGGTCTGTACGGAATAGACTCTCTGAGCCTCCAGAACGGAAATCATCAACCCTTCGAAGCTCGGCGGGTCAAAATATTCCGCGGTGGGCAGTTGCGACACCTCAGAGATCTTCTCGCTTCATGTTCTCGCCGAGCCAGTATTCTGCTTTATCAAGAGCAGTCGCTATAGTGCCTGACTGTTTCAAAATTTTCAATAAATATTTCCCATTGGTTTCATAGTTTTTTCAGAAATACTGGCCCTTGTTTCGTTCTGCTGTAGACTACGTATTCAGGAGAATTCATCGGGATCCGAAGGAGTTTAAAAAAAAATAGTCTCTAAACCTTCTCTACCGCCTCAAATCTTCCCAAGCTCCACTACTGTGCACCGTAACCTACTGTTGACATTATTACAAAGGAAAACACTCTCATTTTACCTTCAGCTGGGATATCTGTGCGCTTGGTATGTGCGTAATGATAACTTCCATCGTGATATGAAATGGGAAATGTCAGTGAAGTGATAAGAAGCGTACAACCAAAGACGAACATCGACTTCACAGACATACGAAATTCTTCTTCTCCTTGACAACTCTAATGGCATCGTTCGGTGGGTTGACAGACACAAACGATCGGACCAAGTGATATCTCGCGACACAGTATAGTTGGTTCCTCTTCAGACCGCAGGCATAGCGCTCTTAATCCTTGTAGCTGTTCACAAAGGAAGAACTTTTTTTTCTATTATACATTATTAAATTTTTACAATATATGCGTATAAAGTTTACAAGTCGTCATTGCTACGACCCCCTATAAGAAAAACTTGTGCTAGGGGTTGGAGTGCTTAAATATGTACTCATGCGCAATCAATAACTAGTGAATGCTAACTTTATAGTTCTATGTGCCCTACCCTAAGAATTTTGAAGATGAAGACAATGTAACTACGCCAAATACAGGATAGTGAAGAAAAGGAAAAAATACCACTACGTATATAAATAAAACAACACATGCTGTACCTTTATATGGAACATGAATTAAAGATGATTAGAAGCAATGCTTAATGAACAAAATAATAAATCACCTACCATAGCCATAAGAGAAAATACTCCTTGAGGACAATCCTATTCACAGCAATGCAAATTAAATTATTGGGATCTTTGAGTCAGATTGATAATTTTGAGATTTATAAAATATCAAAATCCCAATATGTAATAATAATATAATGACATACTTTTTGAAAAACAAAGAACACTGACTAAGGTGATCTATACGTACAATCTAAGCTGTTAATATGTTTATGATAAAAGCACTGGAAGATCCAAATAAGTATGTCATCAATCGGTGTGATGAGTTTGACAAGTCAAGTATTTGTACAGGTGTATATCACTTCAACCTTAGTACCTGTCAAAACAAAGAAATAATCAGACCTTCATCCTAAAGTATATCTACTCCACTTTGTCGTTTGTTTCAATTACTAGCTTCCACCTATAATCAGATGTCCACCAGCTTGCTGCTTTTTTTGTTTTTGTACCCAGCAGTACAGCATCCAAAGCAGAACTCCATCGTTGCTTCTCCAGTCATATTCCCAATACCATAGAGAGAATGAAAACCGAATCAAATCTTCATGGGTCATGGTCGTTCAATGCACAACGTTATATTTTACTACAATAAAACAATAAAAAACGGTAAACTATCCTAATATCATAATTTATGATAGAGTAAGGATTTTTTTATTATTAAAATAGTTCTTTCGAGAAGTTTCCAACCACTGAATTCAACAATCTATGGGGTGGGGGAAGGGGCTGACTACTGCTGTTTAAGCCCACGGCAATGCCTATTAGCTTCAGTATGTCCACAGTGTTCACTATTGCTCAATTGGGGGCGATCAACCTGCTGTATGAGAATACGTATGGACATGTTTGTGCAAAATCAACCAGTGGTGTCCCTCGGACTATTGAACGGCTAGTCACCACATTGGTGATTGTTCAATTTTGGATGAAAGATATTTCAAACACTTTCCCACCATGTAAATGGTGAATTAAGCCCCACTCTTGAAGAAATTCACGATTCCTCGACCTCTAGCTTACGTTCTCGGATCGTATTATGGCTGAGACGCAGGGCTATGCGCACATCAGGCTTCATTAAACGGGCTGCAGAGGAATTCACACATGTACCGGCAATAATAGCCCTTTATAACGTTCTCGTCCTTCCTGAACTTGAATATGAATCTGTTGTTTGCAGTCCCTTTTATAGTCGCCACATTCATCGGATTGAAAGGGTAAACCGCTGGTTTCTGATATATACTTCCTATAAGCTTCATGTTCCCCCAGACTCAATGAGTGATGCTGCGCTTGGTGGTGGTTGGATTTTGCTGGTGAGCCCTTGAGAGCGTTAACGCCGCTCAAATAGGTCAGTCTTCCGGGAATTGATGCTTGGAAAATCGGACTCACCTTCGTTGTTGAGCAGGGTGAATCTTGCAGCTCCTCGAGCGTGCACTCGTACACAAGACATTTTTGCTTTTCCTTTCTCAGCCACAAAGTATTGGTACCCTTTGCAGTCCATAGATGGAAATTGCTCGAGTAAGAGGTGGGCCAACCTCTTACTTGCCCAATATTCGCATTTAGACTTCTGCTTCCGAGTCTACCTATAGATTGTGGAAGTTTTGATTTCGCTTTGGGTAGATGAACCATTTTTTCTTCAATATGCTCACTTGCATTCTGTGTTTTAGACCATTCTGATCAACTTTGGTTTCGTGTCTGACTGTCCATTTGTCTGTAGATCCTTGTCCCAAGCCTAATTTCAACAGTTTTAATCCGATTGTGATGAAATCTTCAGAAAATGTGTGGGTTAAGATATAGATAGTACCCTATGAGTTTGATTGCTCTGAAATCAATACATCATCTGGGGCTTTTGGGATAAACATGAAGCAACCAAATTACTCAATTGATTATTCCAATTGAAATGAATGAATAATTAAATTGCATTAATGAATTTGCGTTCGCGACTGGATAGTCGGGGAAGAGCAATCTAAAGACCTCACATCAATTTCAACTGCGTACCCCAAACGTAAAATTCTTCCAACAATCATAATTCCTACATTTATCATCTGATTTTGACGAAATCTTAAGGGAATATGTGGGCTAGAATGTTGATGGTTCCCTATGAATTTCAACACTCTGAAATTAATTCTTCAGCCTGCACATGAGCAAACTGAAAATTCACCAACAATTAATTTATCAGGTTTTAGTGGTCGGAATCGCCCTCAAATTGTCAGGGTGGTAGGTAAAAACGGTCTGATAGTCTCGCTAGAATTTTACCATTAAATTTAGTTTTACTCGCCAGATTTGTATCATTCGTAGCTACTGAGCATGTGCGAATTTGAAGTGTTACTAACAAGCGTAATTTTTGCATTTTCATTTGATTTTGGTGAAATTTGCTGGAAATATCAACGGGTTTCAGTATAGTTATAGTAACTGGTTTTAGTTATATTTAAAAAACTGGATTTGCATGATGCATTTGAAAAATGCCAATAAAGTACACAGTCATTTTACGAGGATGCTATGAGCCACACCCAACTTGGCAGACGTTTTTTTCGAGTTTTCTGATTAAATTTCACATGCCTCCTAAATTTGTTTGTAAAAGTTGTACTTTGTTGATTATTTAATATCAGGAACTGTCCGAAAGAAGTGATAGGGAAATAAACGTGCCACGAACCAAAACAAGAAAATCAACGATCGTAAATGAATCGACAAAAAGCTTTTACTCGCTTAAATTATATTCTATTGATGATTTGATAAGCACTGATGATTAAAAAGCGTTTAATTTTGATGAAAATCAGATTAAATAATTAGTTAGGAAGAAACCCGGGCAAAAATCAATATTGTCAGGATTAAAATTAATCTTCAATCTCCAATCCTGAAGCCATTTTTCACATCCTCCCACCTGCTGTAATCCTCGGATTACTTCCATTAATCCAAACGTTTGCGGATTGTGGGCCACTCGTCCACTTCTAATCCCTATCAATTTTCTTCTATTTAAACTCGACCCTTCATCTTCATCAGATTCATCTGCCAGCTTCTGAAGTTGTATCATTCTCTTCTTCTGGAAATGTTGGTCATTCATTTCAAGACGCTGCAATAATCTTTTCAGTAATCCGATTAACTTCCCCACCATCTCCAGTAAAGAGTTTTCTCTCAACCACTTCAATAATTGATTTACCATATCCAGTGGAACTTTTTTATCCCAGCCTACGGCATCCTTTCAGGCTCTCTGAGTTAGCGATTTCGATACACCAACTGCACAAGTGAACACAATAGGGTCCAAACACGGATGAATGACAGACCGCAATCTGTTTCCAATGACTGGAGCTGAAAGCTGTTTCAGTGATATATTTTTATCGGGAACATGCTCAGTAATACTCAATACCAATCAGTAGCGGAAGCCTTAATAGTATGCTTTCAATGCTACTTCAGATTGAGATTTAAATTTTTCTGTAATAGTTCTGAACCTCTGAGGCTTGATTCTGAAAGTGTGTAGAATCTAATTTCTCCATCACCAGACGAGATTTGACTTTAGCTGGGCCATCTATTCCGAGAATATCGTGACGCAAAATATTTGAGTTCAATTGTTTAAAGTTCAGGTAAGATAAAACAATATTTAAATTATAGATATCTAGCTGACGTCCACTCTAACTTTGTTTAAGTGCAAATATCTTCAAATTCCTGAGTCATAAGTTGTCAGAAGGCATCATGTCCTGACTCAGTTGTTCAATAGCTTTGCTATAGTTTTTTAGCCGGCTGAAGAAAATTAGAAACCAAGTCTGCTGCAAGATGTTTCTTTTACATAGGTTGAATTAGAAATTGAAATTTCTCCTCCAGTGGGATATCAGGATTATGTGAATCTTTTGACCAATAGTCCAAAATCCTTTTCAACTGATTTCGGAGATCACCATTAAATTTAAGTAACTCCAGTAACTGCGATCCTTCTTTCTCCTGGAGTTCCAGGATTGCGAAGCATCAAAGATACTTATAACTGTTATAAGTATCTTTGATGCTTCGCAATCCTCTCTCATTCTCAAATGAAACATCTTGTCTGCGAATGGAATCGGTAGAGTCAATCCCTCCTACCCGAAACTCCAACTTAATCCATACATCATGCCACCAATTACCGTACTGGTCAAGAGTCCAGGGAAGCAAGTTTCTATCGTTGGGTTTCCAACTTGCTTTTTAATGCCACGATAACTTCGTGTGAGGTCTCTTTATCTTCAATACTATTCTCGAGTTCTTTGGCCATATAGGTAAAGCCTCGGCTTGCTTGGGATCTCTGAACCTCGAGCCTTTTCCTTGGGCCGTAGTACGTCGGGCAATTTCTTGCATAATCTGAATGACACCATGCAGACTAATCCTGGCCGGGTCGATATTTAATATCAGGAACTGCCTTAAGAAAAGTGATAGAAAAGATAACAAAACTAACGATTATGAATTGAATGATGAAAAATACTTTTACCTGAAGTGTTGCTCTTTAGAAAGAATTACTTATATGTAATACATGGTTAGGAAAGAACATGGAAAACATAATAATCAATATTGTTGAGATTAAAATTAGTCTTCAATCTTCAATATCGAAGCCATTTTCACATTAATAGTATTTCTCCTCGCGACAGTTAACATTCTCAATTGTATTTTTTAAAATTATTACCTGTGTCACGGATAGCAGTTCACTTTATTATTTTATATTTTGCAGTAATATGTTTTGTCGTTTTCGGTTTATTGGGCTCAACCGCATTTATGAATAAATAGATCAATAATTAATATATTTGAAAACACTTTGTCCTTGATAGTAATTTATTACATAGGTAGCAACCCTCGTCTGACCCTAATGACTTAACCCATGTCAGACAATACGTTCCAATATAAAGACGAATTGATCTTATGAGAGGTATTATGTTGAGATTTCCTGAAGTATGATTTTATTTAATCGAGTTTCGATTATTGGAATTATTTTGGAATAAATTATTCCTTTCCCTCCTCTACCTCCTCCGGCCCCTTAAATACAAAGTAGTATCAAAACCATCTCACCATCTCTCATCAATCGTAAATGAAAACAAACAATAGCCGTCTCTCGGCTCTTCAATTATCCTGACTTTGGCCGCACAGCTTAGGAATGCCGTAGACGCTGTTCACAAACGAACTTTTTCATTCTTTAAATTCATTTTCATTTCTCATTTTTAAATATTTATTTTTCGGTTTATATCTTAACAATCTTGTTTAAACTCTAACTCATTACATGATGTAAACCCCAATATCTTACCATTGTCCTACAACTGGATAACATGTTTGAGTCAACAAACATTTCACTAAAACTGAATTTGAACAGAAACAACATTGCAACACCCAATGCTATGACCAAATCAGATGGGGGTTGATAATGCACGGCGCACAAAGCAACCCCTCCTTCAAGACCTGAGGGTCGTGCGGGTCATTGCATATCCAGGCCCCTGAACAAGACAATGCCTCCTCCATACCTTTCCCAATTTTCAAACATTGGGTCTTTCTTAGTAATACAGGATGTCCCAGGAGTTATGCACACTCTAACTCCTACGTGTTGTACAACCCATATTCGAACAAAAATACCTCATATCAATTTTTGCCTCAGGCTTCGTTTCCGAGTTATTCGCGATTTAAGATTTTTGTGTGTTTTCGATCTTATGTCATTAAAACTGTCGTAACTCATTACATTTTGGAGATAGCTCAAATTTGATGGCACCGTTGGAAAGAGCGTTGAAATTCCTATCTATTTATTGCCAGAAAACATTTTTTTTATTGCATTGAACATGTGCGATTGCTGCTCGAAATGGCAGTTTTGTCAAAATCTTGAGATCGCCTGTTTTTCATCTCGCCTAGAAACCCCATTGATGCTTGACGCAGAACTCTGCAGGCTTGCTAAAACGTGCGCCAAAATGTAAGCTTTCCAACCATGTAGTCGTTTTGGTTTTTTTCGTTAAGGAAATGGTGTTTAACGGCAGAAAAACGTGTGTTTTCTGTTAAAATTGAGGTTTTTCCAAAAGTCTCGACGAAAAAAAGGTTGGAGGCGGGATATAATACGTAACTTTTCTCGCTGATTCGAATGGTGACAACGCCAGACCTCTCAAGTGACGATTAAGTTAGTTTTGTCAGACGCATAAACCCGTTCGTTTGTGAACAGCGTCTACGGCATTTCTAAGCTGTCCGGCTAAAGTCAGGATAATCGAAGAGCCGAGAGACGGAGAAGAGTTTGTGTTCATTTACGATTGATTTCGATGCGTTGCTTTCAGTTGAGTAGCGATACCACAAATACCATGCCATGTATGTTGACATGATTTTTGAAAACCTCAATTTAAACTGAAAACACAATGTGTCACAACATGTCATGAAAACAAAAACATGTCATGTTTTTCTGCTGTTAAACGCCATTTGCTTAACGAAAAAATGTGTTTAAAAACCAAAACGACTACACCGTTTTCAAGATTTTGACAAAACTGCCATTTCGCGCAGAAATCGCACATCTTCAATACAATTTAAAAAAATGTTTTCTGACATCAAATAGATAGAAATCTAAAGTTCTTTCTAACGGTGCCATCAAATTTGAGCTACCTCTAAAATTGAGGGAGTTATGACAGTTTTAATCACATCAGATCGAAAACACGAAAAAAATCTTAAATAGCGAATAATTCGGAAACGAAGCCCCTGGCAAAAAATTGCTATGAGGTATTTTTGTTCGGAAATGAGTTGCAGAACACGTAGAAGTCGGATTGTGCATAAATCTTGGGACACCCTGTATAATGAGAAGTCGAGCAGAGGAACTCAGAATGGGGGGAGATCCTGCTACACTAGGAGGCTTAGGAAAAAACGTAATAATTTTTTTTGTTTGTCAAGCGTCAACTTCATCAATATGACATACGTTCATGATCTACCAATCGTCATTATTCAATGGAATGAATAATGGTGGCACATTACAAGACGATACACCACGAGATATCGTTGGACAGCCCTAAAAACGGACTAGATCAGTATGAAAAGGAAAAAGTTTATATATGTAGGTACATAAAACTCATCACGGTAGCCGTTAATGAAATTGTAGATTTTTGCGAGGAGGTTGCTGTTATGTAGAACAATCTGAGATTCCCGGGAAGCCAGCGGGGAGAATCAAGTCATGTTTCTTCAACTCGAAGCGGCCAGAGGCAACTAGTTAATTCACGAGTGTAAAAGGAATTTCCAGCGGTATGCGCTCAAGTTGGGCAGTAACTCTTAGTCAACGGCACATACGAGTATAGCGGATGCGAGGGTCCTGACGGGGTAACAACCCCAACTATCCCCGAGCCCTCTACACACGTTCGTTTAAAACCGAACGCTACCGAAATCGTATAAACCAGCCTAGGCTAGTGAGAGGAAAACCACGATCCCCGCGTGTTGTGGCATCCGTGTGGGGGCTTCATCATACCAGTGGCGCCCAACAGCGAGATGTTCTTTCAACGAAACAGTAATAAACTACCTACGCAACACCTCAACTGTCTGCATTATGCGCGAGTATCACTGCAACAGCGATCCGCCAATTATATCAGATTTGAAATTGGATGGTCACATAGACTATATGCTGTCATTAATGTGAGTTACAAGAGCAATTATCTCTATTCGTATTCGTGATTTATTTGCATCAACTCTCGGAAAAATCTTTTGCAGATAGAAATAACTGGATTACCGTCTTAATTAAATTGGCTTACACTCACTTTAATACTAGTAAATGCTGTCCAATGTGAATAGTCACTCGCATAATAAATAATAATGAGTGAGTAAGTGGAAAAACGCTGAATAAATTATTAATCCTGGTCCTTCTTTAGTAAATTCACTCAAGTATTAGAAATGTATGACAGTTGTCACTAATGAATTAATAAAATGATTATAAAATTCTCTCCGCTATGAAATTATAAATTACTATTCAATTTTGAAAAAATACCCCAAATAATAACCAAACCAAATAAATAAATGATTAATATTATAATTATAATATATATTCTAATAATATAATAAAATGAAATGAGCTGATTTTATTAGTTCCATAAAGACCATAATTCTCCAATTATAAAACTCAAAATGATTGGAAAAGCATACTCTCGAAAAGGTGGTTCACACATGGAACGGTTCAGAAGCCAAACAGTCGATTTCTAAGTATAAAAATGCAGGACAAACATTTATGTATTGTTTTGGATAACTTTAACGGAATCGAAAACATTGGAAACGTGTAAGATTATTTCAAAAATTATGTAAGAAAGAGAGATTATGAATCAACTGGATGATGTCTGCACATTCTACCCATAAGAGCTGCGGGAGGTAGATTTATATCTACAATTAACAAAAGAAGAAACAAAGGTAAACATTATGCTTGAAAAATAGCAGAGAAAACTGTCGTTAATGTCACGAATATATTGAGTCTAAGTACGAAAGATAGAAGTAGTTAAGGCTAATGTTGTTTTTCGTTTCGAAAATTGCTGATATCGAACTGACAGAAGTAGCATGATAATATGAATGAATTTTCCAAAGCTGATTAATTACATTTCTGTTATTTTATTTTGTTTTATTTTTTAAATTTATTTCTATAAAACTATAGCATGGACAGAACTGCAGAAATATACCTTAGGAAATTGAAAAAAATATATATAAATAAATTCAAACGCTCTTAAATATTGGAAATTACCTCACGCTGAGGAACTACGTTCCGTGTTGCGTGGGGGAGTCAAAAATCATCGGAATTTGCGGAAAATAGAAATTTAAATTAACCTTTCTCACAGGAAACACAATATATTATGTTAGCCCATACGCTGATAAATGTATTTTAAATCAAAATAACTTTAATATTTGTACAGTAGAAACTCGATTATCCGTACCTCAGTTATCCGGATCCTCGATTATCCGGACGCGAACGAGGTGTTATAGAGGAAAAATGTGGAATGGATAGAGGGCGCCTGGATGTCGGCTGTCATGTATTGTATGGTTATTATGTATTTGTATGTACTGTACTTATTAGGAATACATATGTATATTATATGTATGTATAAATTTTAATAAAGTATGTTTGTATATACATACATATGTACCTACTTTATAATTTTTTTTCATAGTTCGGTATCACTTACCCTTTTTTTACTAATAATCGATTATCCGGATTTTTGACAATCCGGACACACCCTGGTCCTAATTAGTCCGGATAATCGAGGTTCTACTGTTAATGCTTTTGAATAATTGCTCAACATTAGATGACCCTACTTGAATTAATCAGGTAAATATACATTTTTTATATTGGCTTCGGGAATACTGGGGAGGGGACTATACATTTAGGTCTGCATTCCTTAAGAGAATGGGGAGACTGAAATAAATGTCTTTCTGGCTGGTTACTAAATTTGAGACGATGCTAGGGAAGGTGGAAACAACTGACGGACGCAGGGCGTAATGTTGCAATTGCCGATCGAAACTGAAGTAATGGGTGTGCTTGTGATAGAAGCATAGGGCAGCCTTTAGATACAATTGATCTAGGGAGAACACCGGTAACCCGCGGAAAAGCTGATCTAAAGGAAATCTGGGGGGTTTCCGGAAAATTACTTTTAATATGGTTCGTTGCCGAAGAGCGGACAGAGGACAGAGGAGAAAGCTCCTCCCCAAGATATGATTCCAAACGAGAGGATGCTTTATACCAACGACCTGTATACACTAACCTTCAGCTGAGTATGAAGATGACGGCGTAGAACGTAAAAGAGATACATAAACGTTTTCAACCTTTTGACGAGGGAGGAAACATGTACGTCCCATCTCAGACCATCCCAAGTGCCTCATGCTCTGAACACGCTCCAGTGTAGGACATGAGCACATTGAGTAACGATTCGATCAAGTGTGGAAGTAGAACATTAACTATTCATTTTTAGCGAAAAAATTGAATCAAAATTATAATTTTTCAAGTCAATCAACGACTTTAGATCTTTAAAATTTGTCGCAATTTCGTAGACTCGCTTTGGAATGCCCTAATTAATGATTAATACACTTTTTGGGGTTTAAAATTGAATAGTTTTTAGCTTTTTTTGTAATTTCAAAGAATTTTCTTAAGAAATGAAGCTATTTCAATAGCTCTAAAAACTTTCTTAATGGAAATCCGTTCTATGGTTTTCTGAAATGATTATAATCCAAGCTTTGTGACTAATAGGTACAATGTGCGGATCCTGAAGAAAATTTCAACACATTCAACAAGTGTTTCACGCTCAGTATTCTCGAATACCTTGGCCCCATCGCATCAGACGTAGATGTGAAGAAGGCAGAGATGACGTATATTTATCTACCAGATGCGTTTTATCAGAAACAATAATTATTGTTTAACGAACAAATGATAGAAAGGGTTGTGCCAGTAGTTGTACATTTGAGTAATAAAATTACGAGTTTTTTTGTGTTAAACAATCATAACTGGTAACATGATCCTGGAGGCCAAGGCGATTGAAGTTACTCAATGTATATTTGGTAAAATGTGGAATATAGAGATTCTAGGATCGTCTCTAAAATTTGTATATCAGTTTCAAGCAGTTTCATTTAGTTTCTTGTAGATTGATGGAATTTCTGATTTTTAATGAGAATCTTCCATTCGGATCAGTGGTAAGGAGTTCATTGGTGGATACATCGCTAAGTTGTCTCAAGCATTCTCGATCATAAAAGTTGAAAACGGCTACTCTCTATGGGTGAGGTTAGAGGCTGGTATAATCCCTTGCACGATAGTTTGTGCATTAGTATCAGCGCTTAGCTGTGCTGTCAGTACTTAGTTGTTGGGAGGTTGAACAATAGTTATTATAGTTGTCAAGTGTTGGTGTAAGCGCAGGCCGAAGCTGTCCAATTCCATTGGGCTCGGGAGTATTCCAGGTATACCTGCCTCTAGACTGGAAGTCTCTCGAGGATTTTTCAAGATGTTTACAGCATCATCTTAATCCTGGTATTCAGTAGAACGTGCTCGTCATTTATTTTTAACAATATTTGTAAGAGTGTATTTAATTGCTCATCATGGACTATATTTATATCTTTGCAACATCGTCCGTTTAGTAAGTTCCACGGACATTCCAAAACAGAAACAATCAAGAATAGCGCAAATAGATTAAGGCATTGCAGTGTATGATATTGTTTATATAGTTCCGCAAAGTGAATAGTATTATTGGATTTTGTATATTTATACTTACAGTCAACATTTACGGCCCAAAATACCTTTATACTACCTTTAATACAGTTTAAAAAATTATCACCTCCCGTGTGACACCTCATCACTTAAAAATCAACCTACGATTCCTTCACCGTTATAATAGTTTCATCTTATTTTTGACCATCGAAATGAGAAGAGAAAAGCAAAAAGGGCTAGAGTATTTTATTTTCCTTTACGGTTTTGTTTACGCCAAAAAGGAATAAAGGTTCCCAGTAGCTTATTTTAATTTTAAATTAAGATTACTGCAGGGGTTTGCTTGCCGTTCGCTAGTCACTCTTGAATTTCAATGTTCCCACTTAATGTTGATGGCTTCTGGAAGTACAAGTAAGTATTCAAATTAATTTAGATCTTTTCACTCGTTGGTTTGAATAAATGTCTTCGTCCGGAGACATTACTAATTCCCATGAAATTCCGAGGATCAATATGGCACTCAAATTTTCAGAGCTATGAACAAAAGCAAGAGATATTATAACTATACTGAGAAGAATATATTATCAAACTTACTATCACTGATGAATCAAGCAAATCAATATTTAAAAAAAGTACAGATTGAACTTGGATAAGTTTACACATATAAAAAAATAAATGAATCTTCATCATTTGAAAGGTTAATGTTTACAAAGCGCATATTTTCATAAATTATAAAGACTATGAAAAACCTCTCGCCCTTAACATACTTTTTTTAGCTTATTACCAGCTCTATATACCCGCGATTGAATTGTGACAATTATTGTGGAAGAAAAGTTGTTCCGACTGCCAGTTTTGAACGGTCTATTTCTAAATGCATGATATATGCTGTGAAATGTTATTTAGAAAAATTGTAAATATCATACGTTGTTATGAGTAACGATGAATCTTCATTAGCACTGAAGTGAGTCCCTCCTCTTCCATATCTTCAGCCATGAGGCCAACTTTACCCTCACTCTTCATGATACCATTATTTTCATCCGCTTCCATTTTTCCTCATAATCTGCATTAATGAGTGCTGCTTGAAATTCATCTCATTTAGCGATGGGCAACATCCATCAGCCCTTTTTCTTTCTCTCCACTCGCAGACTTAGCGTTTCCCTGGCATTCTTCTTGTTTGTCAAATTTCAGCGGACGTGTTAATTCAAATTTCAACTGCTTTGATTCATATCAAGATCCCGTGAGAGCAGGAGAGTATTCGGAAGGACCTACCGCAATCCTCGAGGTGAAGCTAACGTGAATGACGTTCGAACACGTGATTCGGAAGTTAGCAGGGACGGTAATGCGGTAAGTGGTGGGAGTGGCTGGCAGTTTGCAGCGTCTGACCAAACACGTTAATACTTGTTCTGTAATGGCATTCTAAGCGGATTCACGGGTGAAATTCCCATTGGTGATTCTTTCCCCAAGTCGCATATCCCGAAAGATACTAAGAAGGACGTTCTTAACACGTTTCATTAACGCTATTTGGTCTTTCTAAAAATACAATGAAATTATCAAACACGCCTTCCTGGGATATACAACAGCTCAAATATAGCTTTTCCAAGTCAGATTCGGAAATTTCCAAACCATTTTCAGACATTTTCAAACCTATTTCAGAATTTTCCATCTCATTTTCAGAATACCTCATAAGAGGACTAATCGTCGGATCTCGAACTCCGGGGAACATTCTGAAACAGGTATTGAGGAGTTAGGGTCATGGCATATCGTGCAAAGCTCATACCGGTCACACAGAACAATTAAAGAAACACACGCATATTTTATCAATTTCGATGAACCAGTTCATTCTCACTTCTCGTTTGTACGTGCGGCAACACTTTTTCAATTTGTTTTTTCCAACTTTACGTTTAATATTTGTTTACTATTGTGGGAGTAAAAATGTTTTCATTTCATTAATAAATTTTATGTGCTACCTACTTGTTTACTTCTCTTTATCCCACTTTTTCACGCTCCCACCCGGATATTGATCACATTCTGAAATCGAAATGGAAAATTCTGAAATTGAAATGAAAAATTCTGAATTCGGCTTGGAAAATTCTGAAATAGGTTTGGAAAATTCTGAAATAAGTTTGGAAATTCCCGAATCTGATTCGGAAAAGCTATAATTGATGTAGCGGTTTCAGAGGTTTTTGAGAGTATTTGCAAGTTTTGGCAATTGTTAGTAAATTAAAATTACATACATTTCACAACATTTCTTCGTTCTTCTCGAAATTGAATACTCGAAATTGAATGGATCACAATTTCCCAAAACTTCATTCTCCGAACTACGTTCGGTTGCATTCTGTGAATAGTTCACTGTATACCAGGTGACTTTGCTAATCTTACCAAATTTCTGATGTACCACAAACAAGCCCTAACTCATCATCGTCCCATAATAGTATCTAATAGTTCAAACAAGCCCTAATAGTTCATTGTCCCATTTATTATCTAAAATGTAGAAGCTGGACTGGAATATAACCTGTAATACACCAACCCTAGAGCCACGAGAAACGTATCAAAGTTGTTCTGATCTCGTCTTGAAAATGAGATGACAGCACATCACCAAGGCACATCTCGTGACAGTAATCATGGTATGCATACAACATTGCTTAACAATACAACTAATATAAATAGCGTAAAATCAGTATTGAAATCTCTGAGTTACTATTAAAATCGTTGAATGTGTACATTGCGTCTCGATTTCTAAGATCCATCATTGAATCAGTTCTGGGCTTTTTGTCAAACGAATCGGAAATTATTTATTCTACTATTATTACAAAATAATGAATTTTAAGTCCCCGGTCCAGGGTGGCAAAAACGGTTTTCAATGGTGAACATTTGGAAAGTTTGTACTTCAACGTTTTCGGAGCCACTGGGGTTGATTTACGTTTTTACAAGAAAAAATACTGAAATGTGTATATTAAATGCAAAACCCACATTATACAAATGCTAAAAATATAAAGCTCAGAAGGCTTTCAGGGACCTGGCCTTCAAGCATATCATATTCTATTCAATGAGAGCGATGCAAATGCGAGCTAATGGTGAAATAACGCAGGGAAAAATGAAAGTTGACAATGTAGCGGAAAATGGTGTATAATGACCACTCAAAGCGGCATTTAGTAAACGATATTCAGAGAGGAACGAAATTACAGTTCACATCGTTATTTTATTTCTCCACGCACAATTTAGGAAATATAACCTTGCAACAACATTTTTTGATGCAAGGGGAAAAAACGTCGACCTTGGACCAAATATTTTGTAAAGTGGAACACGCTCATTCCTCTCATGGCTCTTGCTGAGGGCTAGCTAGGGAGAGAAGGGCGAGGGGCGATAGCAAAGAAACATTACTTTCCATACAAGTAAAATTGTCTAAACGGGCTGAGAGATATTCAACCCTAGGATGGCACACATATTTTTTTGCATACAGAAATAGCATACAGAAATTTCAAAGTTTTCGAATTTCCTTATTATTTTGAGTTATAAACCCCTTTGTTGATTAAACGAATCTATTGATAACCTGTTTGTACAAATACTTTGAAAAAAAAAAAAATTAAAAAACAGATCAAACTACAAAAAAATTTCAGTGTTTACGTCACTCCGTAAACCAGGGATGGCCAACTTCTTTTGCCCAAAGGGCCACTTCCATACTTTCGCTAAAAGCAGGGGCCGCACAAGAAGTTAAAGGGAAATTTAGGCTATATAAATTAATGTATAAGCAAATGCTATGGATATTGATCATACTTTAAGGTTGAAATAATATGTACTAATCATACAAGAGTTGAGCAGAACAAAATCAACAATTTTACTGAAAAAAAAAAGAAACACTAGTGAGAACACTGAGGGCGGGCACAATTGTTCACAAGTTTGTCTTGTTACCATCTAGTAACTAAAAGCGCTAGTTGGCCATCCCCGCCGTAAACAGTCACTAAACATTTTTGGAAAAAATTAAATTTCTAACTTTTGAATTTATAAATTTTTGAAGGTGTTTTGAAAATATGTTAACTATCAGTGTCCCAAGTTAACAATCCTTGAACTGAATCATTCAATTCTGTCAAATAGTTTAGATAATAGATCATGACTGTTTTTATAGTTTGGTCGTTAATAGCACATTGGGATCAAATGTGGCCCAAAGCGTATTCGCGAGCAAACTGCACGGACTCTAGCGGGCAACCGACTTCAACCACTGTCAGAGGGGTTCAGTGGGGCTGCCAAATTTATTTACAAAATATCCCTATTCGATGAAAAAATGTTTTGCCAGAGATACGCAGATTAATGTAAATCGTGAGGTCAGGAATAACCCCGGTGTGACATCCTAGGGTTAATTGAAATTCGACAATAATATACCCTATTTTCATTAACACCACACAACATAGAACGTTTGTGAGTGAATATTACTCGATAATGTAAAATCTAATAGTTTCTTAACACATTTTGGGGTCTTGGGAACAAAAGTGTTCTACGTCTTTCCGGGCCGATAGTACACATTAACTTTATTTGTAATCATTGGCGGCTGCTGGCAGGAGAACAGACCCGTCTGCACCCCCGGGCCAAAATGAAAAAGATACCCGATAAAATAATATTGCATATAGTAATTTAATATAGTTTTTCTGAGTAGTATTCTACTAAAATTGAATTATCCTAACGATTTTCTGCAGTTTTTTAAACGCTTTTAGCTTTATTTCATTTAGTTATTTTTCAATTTGACCAATTCAATAGGCTTCAAAAGTGGTGTCCAACGAATCCATCCTTCCGTTTGGAATTATTGATGGCCATAAATCAAGAAGGACAAGGCTTTTTTGTAATGTCATCTCCGTTTGAAATTAGTTCATTTCCATGTAACTTGAACAATAATTGATTTTTTTAACAAATTCAAATTTTATTTGATGGAACTGATACTCAACTATCAGGAAGCTAATGACGGTAAATAATCTGCCATTAAACATTTCTCCAAAACTATTTTTACTGAAAAGTGTTCAGGAAAAACAACCGTGCATATTATTTTACAAAGAAACTTACAGCAATACATTTGTACAATGCAGCAAACCACTACCGCCATTTCTGTGTTAGATAGCCCATGTATTCAGATAGTTATTAAACTTAATCCATGATAGGTACTCTCTCTAAATGTAACTAAGTGGTCGGAGATAGCGATGGTAGCCGAGAAAGTCCCGAGACTCCGAAAATGAAGGACGATTATATTATCTGCTTATACGCATGACATAAGGCCACTTTCCGCTTCCTAGCAGTTACAAATTAAATCTAGAGAATGTGCCAGGAATTTTGAAATGTCCCCTCATGCACGAGCTGACGCATGTCGTTTGACTTTATGTAGATGGTTGTAAGGTCTCCTAATAGCAACTTACAGCAACCCTCATCTGGAGGTAATGAAACCTGGGAGGTCTCATTAAATTAATAAAAATGAGTGTATATATATATAGGGTGTATGGGTTGTACGAGTGTATATATACAGTATGTATCAGATTAGGTGCGCAGTACTTCACCCAAGCATTTTACAACCAATTTCCAACAAAAAGTGCCTCGTGGCAATGTTTTTTATATCGCTTAGTTTTTGAGTTATTTCATTTCTTATAATTTTGGGATTGAGTCGAGAGATCATATCATTCAAAGAATAATGGATTGCGGAGATCCAATGAAAAAAACCGACGAGAGCTTCGATGTGCTGTTGATGGGATGAACAAAAGGACACATTTGTGGGTTCAACAAAATGCAGTTTAGAAAATGTACTGTAATTACGTATGAGAAAATACTTGCACAAATTCAAAACTTCACCTAAGAATATAAAACAGATTAATTTTGAACGTAAAAATGACTAGGTACTTATTCGAAACCCATTAACAAGCGTCAAAAACCTCGACTTGCCTCGCTTTTTTGCACTCAAACGAGGTTTTCTCGACCAAATAAAATAGTAAAAATTGTTTTTGATATACCATTTGAAAGCTGGCTTTTTGACGCATTTCTTGATCAATTGCAGATGAGTGCAGAGTACTGAACGTTTGAAAAAACTTGTTTTTAAATTTTCTTGAAGTTTGCTTTGCAGAGTGATTTTTCACTAACTAGATGTAAGCAAAAACAATTGGTTTGGCGCTTGAAAGATAGGAAATTTAACGCACTTTCCAACGGTATCCTCAAATTTTACTTTGCATAATACTGTAATGAGTTATAGCCGCTTTGATGAGACAAGGTCGAAAACACGAAAAAAATATAAGAAATGAAATAACTGAAAAACTAAGCGAGATAAAAAAATTGCTATGGGGCACTTTTTGTTGGAAATTGGTTGTAAAATACGTGGGTGAAGTACTGCGCGCCTTATCTGATACACCCTGTATATATAATCTTCATTTCAACCATTAATCTTATGCCTTACGGTTGATTGAAAATGATGCCGATGTTAAATTCATTTTTCTGGTCTTCGATCTTTGACTTTTCGAACCAAACCAGCTTAGTCTACTTTGGTTCAGTAGATTCTGATTGAAAAGTAAAACTGAACCAAATTTAGAATTTGGTTGTAAATTCGGAGAAAAATTTATTGCATTTGACTTTTAGATTTTACTTGTCTTGATCGGGAAAGGGGTCAAAAAATTGTTTTTCATGGTTGATTTGTAAAGTTGAAATGTTGAGTTGGCGGGGTGACCACTTTTTCGTATGCGAATAAAGTTATTGGAGCTCTTCAGTTTTTAATCATATTTATTGATGTGTACGTTTCGCCCATACAACGTACGCTTCTTCAGCTAGTTTTTTTTTTTTTAAATAAATAACTGTCTTTCTAGTATTGCATATTCTAATGGCTTCTGATTTGTTTGCATCGTCGTCGACATGATCATCTTAATTGTTTATATGCCACCCCCCCCCCCCCAGTCATCAGTCTTGCATACTTTACATAAACATTCTAGCTCAAATCATTCATTGAAGTACTTTGCTAACACCCCAACTTCCTCATTCAACTGTTCCAGGGTAAAATTTTTTTTTTGTTTGATGTTAGTTTTCTTGAAGTCTCTTCCGTTGGTTGTATTGTTTATTAGTTATATCACATGTTAGTTAGTTTGACTAGGATAATTTTAGATTACTGTTTCTTTAGTTGTTATTTTTGAAATTCGCAAGAGTATGAAACACGTTTTTTGGAGGTGGAGGATCCAGATGAAACTCATGATGGCGAAACGTACACATCAATAAATATGATTAAAAGCTGAAGAGCTCCAACAAGTTTAAAGTTGAAATGACAAACCGATCGATAAAATAAACGAAACGAATCGTTCACTCGTGGGATCTCAACTGTGAATCAGCAAGTCAACTGCACTAACTTATTTAACTGTACTTCGTAAATGATGGCAGAAGGTTTTGGAACAGTTAAATAAACCTCTTATTTCAAATAAATCTTAGAGTAATTTTCCACGAAGAATGCAAATTATTCCAAGATCTGCTTTTCTTAGCGTCAAGATTAGAATCTTTCGTGTTTTTCCTGAAGTCCAATCGTCAGCGTAGAGATATGGTACATCTCGTGTTGTTCTGCAATTTATTGACGTCACACTATTCGTATCTATCTAGCGCTTGAGCGGTGAATCGATATTCTGTCTATCACTCGACACTTCCCCGAGAAAGCTGAGGTCGATTTGGGGGTGTTCTCATCGAACTTCTTGGAAGACCCGAAACGGCGTTCCCTCAGGCGAGCAATCACCGTGTCATGTCGACTCACTCCAAGCCACCCTTGAAATATAAACAAACGGCCATGTTGTTTGCCGTCAAAAGCGACGGTGGCAAATCAGTCTACCGATAATTACTCCACTCCCCCTCCCCGCATATTCTATATTGTACATATTGTCTTATTTGCTTCCATTTATTCCGTCGTGAGAATTACTGTGACCCAGAGCCTGAGGCTAATCTTACATGTAACATAGTTACGAAAAACAACAAAGACTAAGGTTTTATGCTATTACAATATCTCGGATGGTAACTGATGATTCAACGCAACAGTAATTACTCAGCTTCAACATTCATACATAACTGCTAAAATTAAAAGGAACAATCTAAAGTATAAATTACTTCTAAGCCGACAGACCAAGCATAACTAACAAAAATGTATATTATCAGTTGGTTTACCGTCGTTTTGAATTTAGGGATTCTAATGTTTCACTATAGGCAATTCCAAGTTTGAAATTTAAAAACTATGATTCAACATAAATTTGTAAATTTCTGCTTGTTAAAAGAGTAAAAGTAGGACTGTTTGTTCAAACTGTGACGTACACCATTGTTATACTCGTCTCCGTCGTTAATTCGAAACGATTGATCCCAACAATTTAAAGTGGAATTTACAGGTGCATAATCAAATATAACTATCAAACCATTTAAATGAATAAGGATTAGTATCATGATACCAATGTCATCAATATTCTTTGAACTTAATAATAACCGTTTTTTGGCTCAACTATAGTACGGTCTTTTTCATGAGCGATCTTAGGAACTATTAGTACTTAGGGCACTTTCATATATCGTCAATGTCTATAGTTTTCGCAGCGCATGAGAAATAATGGCTTTTATAGACCAAATTTCGATACCTTGGTTTAAATTGTTTTGTTTTAGGTATGAATATCCATTTTTGTTGAAAATAAAATGTAGCCTATGTTGGTAGGAAAAGGTGTCTCTTTTGTAGTGCTAAAATAATTTTTTAAATCGGTTGAGTTGAATTGTAACACTCGAACAAATTTTAAAAGAATCTTTCTCGTTTATAATATTCGTTTAGTCCAATTCGGAACGTGATGCTTTAGACAGCATCAAGGGACAACAATTTTGTTGTATCTTCAAGCATAATGAACGCTTACTCACCTTGGAATTGAGATAAAGAAATCGTTCTTTTTCTAAAATATTGACGGATTCCATGAAAAAGTATGAATTTATTGGATAAAACTTGTTGGGAACATTAGGTTTCAAATAATGAAAGTATAAGTCATTTTCAACGCTGAATGGGTATGGTGACACCGGTTGTGATGATTTGACCGTATTATTCCGCATCAACGGCCAAAAACGTCTTATTGAGGAGGAAATTATCAATTTTCTGTGGAATCTTTCATGCACTTTCGTTCAAGAAATGGGTTTTTGCAGCTAAAGAACTATCGTATCCAGTTGATGTGTTTTTTTTAGCGTATATTTATATATATTTATTATATATTACGTTTGTTAAAGAAATAGTACAAATTTAACAGATATAAAGGTGAAAGAATTTGTTTGATATTTCGAAAAAATCTTTGTCAAAAATTAGAAGAAAAGTGATTTTTGAGTTTTGGGATCGAGCTTGCATCTTGTTGTCGTGTTGATTGTCACCATGATGGAGTTAAGTCAATCATTGATGTTGAGTCCAGGGGGACGATTTGACCCCAAAACCGAAAGGTGTGCTCGTTCCGACTGTTGTAAAAGTCGGTCGTTTGTAGGCTGTGTCATCTTCTTTAAAACTTTAACGCCGAAACATTCATTAAAAGTGGTTGAGGGTCCGTGTGATAGTGCGTGGAGTTTTACTGGCCGTGGTTGTGATTGTTGTATCGATGCTCTGTGGTTGTTTATTCGCAGGTTTAATTGTGCGGCTTTTTCAACATAAAAGCTCCTTGATTCTTCTTCTGTGCACTTTCTGCAAATCAATTGGTAGACGCATCTACTCGATTGGCAATCAGCAGCGCCCTGGCATCTGTATGTTTGATGTAACAAATAGTTACATCATACATGTATACAGTAAGTAACTATCAAGTTATTTAGCTTTAACATAATTACGCATTTTTATGGTGAGAGTTCACTAACTTGCACCACACTACACTATCACATCGGTATCAGCATCCCAAGTCCAAGGGTTTGGTCCTCTTCAGGCGCCGAACAGTACTGGAGTTGTCAAGAAGCTGAATGGCTTCCAAATTAGTATGAGCGTGAAGCCTGTTCATATCTTCGACCTAATTTTTTCGCAGTATCTCTTACGGTTTCCACTTTGAGATCTTTATGGAGGTCGTCGTTTCTGATGTACCAGGGAGCGTTTACTGCACATCCAGTTGATGTGTGATCTTGTTCAAAGTAACATCATCAGTGAGATGATAATTTCCAATGGGAACGAACAAAGATGCAAAACAGCAAAGATCATTTAAATCATGTTTTGTGAATGTGCTTTTTAATTCTTATCGATTTATTATTTTGTTATTCATTGGAAGACAGACAATTTTTTAAGAACACCAGTTCACCATTTTAAAAACTTTCCTAATAATAAACTCCATTTGAATTGGGTTGTTGAGTTATAACACTTTCGAAATTGAAAGTCATGCGCGACACTTACGCATGGCCAAAGGCTCGAGCAAATCGAACATTCATGACATTTCGGGTCAAATCCAAAGCTTCAATAAAAATAGGGGTTGCTGTTTAAAAAACAAAGTTGCTTCAATTCCGCATGAATGCGCGATGCCGCGAATCGCAATTTTGTCGTGCTTAAAATTACGGTGAAAATGTTGAAAAATGTCGCGTTTGTTGGGAATCTTACGACCAAAATTAGAAAAAATAATAAGGGAAGCGTATTTCCAGACGATAACCTCTCTAGGGCTGAGATAAAACCGTTGTTCATCCACCAAAATCGTCAAGCAATCCAAAATGAATTACATGCTTTTTGGAGAGCACTTCGTGAGAACATTAAGATGACCAAATTCCGAAAAATAAGTTTAATAAAATGAATTAAAGTGGCAGAAAACGGCTGAGAACCGTTTTTAGCCGAATACTAGTCAGAAAAATTTACTAAAAATGAATTAGGGTATTTAAAAATGTATGCACAAAATTTTATTGAAAAATACACGTTAATTTTATTAGAATGAGCAAAAAATCGATAGGATCACTAAACGTAACAAAAATGCTATACCTACTCAAATCCACACATTTATTTGTGTATTGGGATGTTACTCAGAACATTTCACTTACTGTAAAATCGTTGTCCCCAATGTTCTCAAAGTGATACATGAGTAGGTAGTAAGTGGGGGACTTTTGGACAGATGTCCTTCAGATTCAAGGTCACTGGAGAAAGGCCCCACTCGATCACAAGGGCACTGGAGGAAAAGCCCCCTCACTTGCAAGGTGCCTAGAGAAAGCTAGACCACTCTGTCCTAGATGATCAATTTTCCCTCAAATAGAACCTAGAAATAGATTTCAAACGTGAAAGCCCGTCTCACTTGCAAGGTGCCTAGAGAAAGCTAGACCACTCTATGATGATGGGGTGGTTTTCCCGGAAAAACTGCCCCATCCACTTTAGCGAGGTCACTCCGGAAAAACCTCTATGTACGATACAGTGTGTTCAAATAAAGAGCCCTTCTCCCTAGCCCAGATAGGAAAAAGGCTCTTCAATCAGGAGCACCCGCTTGATGTCGCTCTTACAATAGGGCCAGAAATAATTTAACATGGCTAGGTTCAATCAGGGTAGCGTTTGCACTTTCAACATAGGCTAAAAATACTTACCACCGGGCTAGGGAGAAGGGTTCTTTATTTGAACACACTGTATCGTACATAGAGGTTTTTCCGGAGTGACCTCGCTAAAGTGGATGGGGCAGTTTTACCGGAAAAACCACTCCATCATCACAGAGTGGTCTAGCTTTCTCTAGGCACCTTGAAATAGAGGAGGGCTTTCACGTTTGAAATCTATTTCTAGGTTCTATTTGAGGGGAAATTGATCATCTAGGATAGAGTGGTCTAGCTTTCTCTAGGCACCTTGCAAGTGCCCGTGTGATCGAGTGGGGCCTTTCTCCAGTGACCTTGAATTTGAAGGACATCTGTCCAAAAGTCCCCCACTTACTGCCTACTTACATGTATTAGTAAGATGATAATTGATTGATTTGAGTTTAGGAATATTAGCTCATACGATCATGCTGCATGACTACATAACCATGTATTCGCACTTCGTACTTGTAATTGACATGTATCCAACCTCTTCATTAGAGGAGTCGGTGGGGGGGAAATTGTTATGGAAGTAATGTATGTAATGTTATGTAAGTTTGTCGCCTTCGTTCCTAATCAAAATGAATTCTGTAAAATTTTGGACGAAGTAAATAATTTTTTACTCAACGAATTTTTGCAGCAGTTGAAAATAAAACTTCATGTATTGGAAAAGTTTAAGATTACTTTTAAACAAATATATATAAACAATTACTTTTATTTAAAACAAATCAATTTAGTTTGGAACAAACCTCCCTATACGTTGAAGTCGATAAAAATAGATCAATCTTATCTGAAGAAAGATCAGTTTTTTTGGCAAAACATTAAATTTATTTGCAAATTCTAAACATGCATCATGATAATATTGGCCTATGTTAATATTGTTTTGGCATCAAAATTGGCTTGCTGAACAAATAATTCGGCATGGTATTGTTGCTGACAAGTGTGTACTGTTCGATTTTGTGTTTTACGCGTTTGACTTATGAAACATCTGTTTCTTCTTTTTATTCCTTGCTGCTCTCTCGTTGAAACCGTGTGAAAATGAGAACCAGCAGTATTTAGTTACTAATTTCTTTCATGTTGGTTTCTGTTATGGTAAACGCGAATGGTTTCTAGTGATTTGTTGCCCAGTGTGATAAGGATCGAAACTCAAAGCTAATTGAAACGATTCTAAGTGTCCATATCCTGTCGTGGAGTGGTGTTTGAAACCTAGACACTCTCGATCGCGCCTTGGAGGTGATCGTTTCAACGTTATCGACCCCGCACATGCAGTGATTTGTCTCCCTCAGACATTTCATCCCAATCCATTACAGGGGACAATTCGTCCCCCGTCAAATCTGCAGTAATTTGTCATTGTACGGTTCAAGAAGTTACCAGAGCATTGGTGCTAACTGTTCCGTGTGAAGCATGCTCTCCTATATCTTACTTCCATCACAATGAATGGTTCTGTTCATCTCCTTGGAAAAAGAACCGCGTTTGAGGCTGGAACTATACATCTCGATTTATAACCACACTTGATATTAAGTATATATGCTGTAACCTTTGAGATATGAGGCTAAATTGGGTTATTTTGGTTCAATATTTCCGATAATTAGCCATTATTAACAATTATTTTCTAACACTTGTAATGACGTAAATTAGATAAGTTTTTCGTTTTAAATTTTGTACATATTGTCATGTTTTAACTGTATGTTAAAAAACAATGCCAATTAAGAAGAAAAAAAAATTCATATAATTAGCCATTTTTAACAATTAATTTCTAACACTTGTACCGATCCAAAGACAACGTTTTAATGAACA
This sequence comes from Creontiades dilutus, assembly GCA_031894815.1. NCBI lineage: Eukaryota > Metazoa > Arthropoda > Insecta > Hemiptera > Miridae > Creontiades > Creontiades dilutus. The sequence goes on from JAVIWC010001058.1 coordinate 2,044,253, forward strand.
GATAAAATTTCAAAATCATACTCGTTGTTTAACGGCAGCGTTGGCCAGTCGAATAATTCCAAGTGGAACTGGCCTCGTAATAAGATTCACTTTTATAAATTCACCTATGCAAAGCGGTAATCAAAGCTTCCATGGATCTGAGCGATCAGCCTCCCTCACTAATGAAGTCATTATTTACACATTAATGCGATTGCTACAAAAATAAAGGAAGCACTACATAATTGTGATTTGGTTCGTATGGTTGGGAAGAATGATGAATAAAAATGAAACATTAATGTAAGCCAGGTAGATTATAAGGTGTTTGAAGACTTTCAATACATACGCATCCACAGAAATAGTAAAAGTGGTACGATAATAATTATCATGATACAATCATAGTGAAAATCATCTGGAACAAAAATATCGCCTTTTGCTTCACTATCCTTCAGGTTTGTGAAGAATTGATCATATAGGTTACAGGGAAAACTAGGAACTCTGGACGCTATCATGAGAGAAAATGAAGATTTCAAGTTTTTCATCCTCTTTAAAATCCATAAATTTAAAGCTTAAAGATGGGTATGAAGAATAATCCATAAATTTTCCAACCGTTCGGGGTTTGTAAAATCAAGGTTTGTTTCTTCCTTTGGTGGGTACTATTATGGTGATATAAGGTGATTCAATTTTAAAATAACAGGAACTAATAAAAGTGTGGGATGTAAAATATTGATGATAAGGTGTGAATCATAGCGGCCCATCTGAAGCCTAAAGAGGCCATTCACTATAATTTCATCCAAATATAATAAAAACCGTACAAATTCAGTTTATTACAAAGATTTGCGGACACACGAATAGACGGAGAAACATATACAGACATAAATAAAACGAAAGTTGTTGAGAATGGTTCAAAATGTAATATGCTAGTGGACTTTGAGGTTTTTTCCCTCCTGACAATGAAAACACCGCTTCAGCTATATACAAACAGGTAGACTCGGATGGAAAGTGAACTTAAGGCTTATGGGCAACCCCTACTTCAAGACTTGTGGAGTGTTGTGCAGTGCATGCTTATTCGAGCCCTACAAAAGTTGAAATAATGCTTTCTGTATAATACAGGGTGTCAACCAAACAGGTCTGACGTACTAAAGGGGTAGATTCTACAACTAATTTGCAACAACTTTTGCCTCCTAGCAATTTTTTTTTAGAGGCTTCGTTTTTGAGTTATTTACGATCTAAGATTTTTTTCGTGTTTTCGACCTTATCTCCTATAAATTGCTATAACTCCCTCAATTTACAAGATAATCTCAAATCTGAGTACACCGTTGGAGAGAGCAGTAAATTTCCTTTTTGATTGATGCCTCACCTTTCCCAAAAAGTGAGGTTTGAGACATAAAAAAGCTCTCTGAAAAGCTAATTTTTACTTAATTTGGGAAACCTTGAGTTTTTTCAATCAGAAATTGAACTATGAGAACCAATTTTTTGTTGAGATGCAAGAACGGTAAAAACTGCGTTAAGATCTCACCTTTCCAACGGTCTAGTCAATTTTGTCCTTAAAAAATTATCCTGGGGAGGAAATTGAGTTTGAATGCTGAAAAACATGAGCTTTTCGAGAAAAATCGGGTGATTTACATGGAAAATGACGAAATCAAAACTTTGGAAGTTGGGAGAGCTCAGTGATAGTACGGAGGGTGTTTCGTACGCTGAATCGAAAACTTCTTTCTCATTATGTTCAGTTCGTAGATTTGATGACCACGTGATAATGGGGCTCCTGCCCTGGCTGGAACAGGTAAGCTATTGGATCAGACCCGACAAAAGCCTGTCAAATAAGAAAAGGATGGGTTCTTCCTCATCCGGCACGTGCGGCAAAAAAAAAAAAAAAAAAAAAAAAAAAAAAAAAAAAAAAAAAAAAAAAAATATTTAGGCATAAAAACCATAGATTTTGACGATGCCGAGAAAACTATTGTATTATTACATAATTTGTCGAAATTTACTGCTCTTTCCAACGGTGTACTCAGATTTGAGATTATCTTGTAAATTGAGGGGTTATAGCAATTTATAGGAGATAAGGTCGAAAACACGAAAAAAATCTTAGATCGTAAATAACTCAAAAACGATCTAGAAAAAAAATTTAAGAGGCAAAAGTTGTTGCAAATTAGTTGTAGAATCCACCCCTTTAGTACGTCAGACCTGTTTTGTTGTAATTCACAACATTTCATATATATACATATAGACAGACAGGGATGAAAGAAAGTTGTTAAGAATGGTGTATAAACTACAATGAGAGTGAACATTTTGATTTTGGTTAGACAAAAATGTTCATTTCCCGAAAGGGAAAACAATGGTCTTGCAATCAGCTGCTCTTGCATTCAAGACGTTTAGGACGATTGTATCCAGGCCTTTGCTTGGGGAAAAATATTGAACGCCAACACTATGACACTAGTTCGAAGATCCCTAACAGATGACGAACTTTCACCCCACACTTTGCTTACTTGGTGGATTAATCCAAGGTAACAACAGAGTGCAATTATTTCGTCCCATGAAATATAACTATACGTCGTTGAGAACATGAATAAGCGACAGTGTCTGATGATCGTTAGGGTGATATGATGAATGCAGATCCTCCAATTAACGGATCCTGCCTCCTCTTCTCCAAGTAAAAGGGCAGAGACCAAGGTGATCCCAGACCAGGGTCCAGGGTTGAGAGGAGGGTTTAATGTGAAGTAAAGATGTAGGCCCGGTAGCTGTGGGGAAGGGGTAGAACGTGTCGGGTGAGACAAGTGGTGGCGGGGGTAATGAGGGGCAGGGAGAGGGAATGACCAACAGCAACTTCCAACAATGGCCTCACCTTCTCCTCAAGCTGACAAACTGTCCGCAAGGGCCCTCCGCTCAAAACAGCAATCAGTCAAGCTCGACCTACAATGCGCCGCACACCGACTTGACAAGCGCATTCTTGTGCTCGCCGGTCAATAACTGTAACTCACGCTCGATGTCCTCATCACTGGCAATGTCTGATTTTTCGGCACTCGATACATGATCACACGCACTTAGAGAAATTATACTGCTTAAAAAATTCAAAGCCTTACAAAAAAATCGGTTCTCAACCAAAATACCTATTTCGTTTGATCAGTTGATCATATTTGTGTGCCTCCTGAAATTCAATAATCGATCTATCACCTGTGAAACACGCACACTCCAAATCTTAGTAGATATTCAAATCATGAATGCAAGTCAAATGAATAAAATTCTAAACCCCAGTGAAAGAATTTGCAGCGTTTTGACCACGTTTTCGGGTTCTACGTAAAATTTCCGTTACGACCAATGCACATTCATAATCATAAACGACCCCTAAGGACCGTAATTGCAGTTCAAACATTGAAAATTTAAATAAAATTGCTAGTTTCTGAATTACTTGTATTTTTACTGCAGTTCCAAAAAACTTGCGATTTCTCGTCGATCTCATGGAGAAATTCCAGTATGAAGGCGAAAAAACGTTACGCAAATTTTAAACTGCAATCAAGGAATCCCAGGGATAAAAGAAACATTTCGCGGTATGAATTGGGAAAATTATTAAATCCGCAAAATAGATTGGTTAAAAAAATAAAGAAATACTACTTTTCTGGAAAAATGATCGAAAATCATTTATATTATTCAGACTTGTAAAGTTTAAATAAATCGGACTAGCAAAATTGAAAGAAGTCGTGCTCACAATGTGTTCTCAAAATCTATATCTGATATACAGTAAAAATGTATTTATTTTTCAGCAAAATTGATCTATTATTCATTTTATTTATTTATTTATTTACGGGCAAGCCCAATACATAATAAAAAATACAGCAGTCTATATGTAGGTAATATAACAAATCATTTTGTTGAAGCTTTCTTGAAAATCATTGAAAATAAACCGCAAAGGAATCACCTAAAAGGCAATGTCATTGTTGAACGGTATAATCTCAACAAAAGCAGGTTAACCTACAAAGTGTGAACAAATGTTAACGCGATTACGATTGCGACGAAAATCAAACCACGCGGCGTGAGCGTTTGCCGCACGGTGCCGCGCCGTTACGTCTGACACATCCGTAGAACCGCATTGTTTGACGGCGCCAATAGATCGCGGTGGGCCAGCTCGCTCACGTTCGTTTTCCACGTAAGCCAAGACACGGCGTGTGGTTTCCCGACGCCTGCGGCTCGCGATTCCTTCATGTACCTAAACAGGCGCGAGCCGCCCCGTCCTGTGGAAGAGTTTTCTCTCAAGAAGCGCGGCGAGGCAATCGGGCAGCGCGGCGAGGCAAGCGGGCAGGGCGGTGAGGCAAGCGGCCAGCGCCCGAGAACCTCGGTCCCAGCTCCAGTTTCGATCACGTCGTGCGACAGTACATGTGCATTTCTACAATATGGGCATTAACTTTCATGCGTTCGAGCCAACATGACTCACGCTCGCGCAGCTGTCTATTGACCGCCCTTGCTTTTTCAATGGTTATCTTGCTGGTTTCTCTACTTTCCATTGCATTAAGTACAAAAGAACTAGAATGCAATTCAAAAAACATATGTTTCATCACAAAATTCTTTACTATTCAATATAACATAGCCGTTAGTTGTCGTTAATAGCTAAAAATGATTCTTTCACTGGGGTTTATTATTTAATTGGCTTGCGTTCATAATTTGAATTTCTACTAAGCTTTGGAGTGTGCGCGTTTCACAGGATAGAGCGATTATTGAATTTCAGGAGATATGCACGGAGCACGTGAATCTGTTCTCAAGCAAAATACCTATTTGGATTGATCAGTTGATCATATTTGTGTGCCTCCTGAAATTCAATAATCGCTCTATCCTGTGGAACGCGCACACTCCAAAGTAGAAATTCAAATTATGAACGCAAGCCAATTGAATAATAAACACCAGTGAAAGAATTTGCAGCGTTTTTTTTATTGAACCTCAATATCCCCCCACAATAAAAACATCCATGATTTATCAAGTCCTTTAGCGCTCGTATTGCGTTAAAACATCCCCAAACCCAAATTTAAACGATGTAGCCAAATATCGTAGCCAGACTGATGTAGAGGAGGCACACAAATATCATCAACTGATCAATCCAAATAGGTTTTTTGGTTAAGAACCGATTTACGTGGTCTATGCATATCTCCTGAAATTCAATAATCGCACACTCCAAAGCTTAGTAGAAATTCAAATCGTGAACGCAAGCCAATTGAATAATAAACCCCAGTGAAAGAATTTGCAGCGTTTTTTTTATGGTTATCAGAACACTTCAACCCGTGTATCGGCTATAAACCCTTTTAGGAGTTCACTCCAGCATCCACGTTCACTAAATCACTAGGTTACTGCAATCAGAACAAAAACAATAATAAACCAAAATAACGCAAATGTTAGCACCATAAATCGGGCCATACATCGGGAATGGTTTGAGCTACGGACCTGGGGAAGGACTCATTCGATTTCTCATGGAAAGTTCTTCAAAAAAAGTCCAAATTTAGGCCGCCTTGACTTTTTTTGTTGAGGTTTTTAGGGTTTTTTTAAAACTTTGACAACCCTTAAAGGGCACTTTAAATTAAGTGAGAGTGCTGAAATTTACTGGAAATTTCAGATTTTTTGCTGCAGCCGTTTGGGAGAAATTGTGCGTACGGCGTACGGCGTACGGACGGAAAATTTTTTATTGCAGATTTGGATTCTACACTCTTTGAAACGTAAACCATGAAAATTTCAGGGGGGGTTAGATTTTTTTTTTCAAGAGCGATTACAATGGTTCATTATTGAATAATAAACTAAAACATATTTTTGTAAAAAAAAAACGCGTTTCTATGATGTCGCTAGGATGGCAGACAGTGTTTTTTGTTCTTAATTAGGTATTGTACTTGATAAATATGACACCAATGTAGGAAACATAATATAATTAAGTCAATCAAATTCAACTACAATAAAGGTAGCTGAGGAATGCCAAACCGTTAAACCCCCCTTCCACCTGGAAGGTTACCAGCTACCTGGAGACAAAGGGAAAGGGACGCTAGAGCTCCCATATTAGCTGGGCTCTCTAGCCCTCCACTCATTGAGCGCTTGGTATTCCTCGTCTTCGTGTCAACAACTTCTAATCCGTTGTTACTATTTAAAGCTCGTCTTTCACTAATCCCGGTACTTCCCTTACTATCTACCCGTTCAAATTCAAGGGCACCGCGGTGGTACCGGCGGAGCATATCCTCTCCTTCCTTCCTCCTAATTCTGGGGCGGGACCAGTCGACACCACCTTCATCTTCTAATTTAACCTCCGTTTGAATTCAGGAGAACTTCGAAGGTACCGGTTAAGAGCATTTCCATAATTCCCTGCGTACCAAACTCTGGGGTGCTCCAACAGTACCGGTTGGGGATTAATCCTCTCTCCCGAATTTTTCCTCACGCCTAAATTCAGGGGCGATTCGACGGTACTGGCTGAATTACACCTCCTTCGTATCCTCCTCCAATTTAAATTAATCAATTCAACCACCAACTAAATTTAAATTCTTAAATTCACCCCTTCAGGCAAATTGATAGTACGCCCTTTCTGGTGGATAGAGTTAGTTCAATTTCATTTCAATAAGTGAAATTTTCAATTATATTTGTCTTGTAAGGTAGTATATCAAGTTTTGAGAAGAAGTTGACATTTTCTTTGAAGGAACACATAGTTTTATTACCACAAATAGTGAACTGACGAAAAATGGATGTACTCTTAACTCTACTTCTAACATTTTTGTTATTATTTCAGAAATTGTTCCATGTAACTTCTAGCATCCATTTCATATGTTTTCATTGGGTTTGGCTCAACCACATATGTGTATCTTGATATGTGTATCAAGATATGTTTGTATTTTACCTTATAGAATATTATTTATGTTTTGTATCAAGCGAATATCTTAACATAATCATTTGTGTAGGTACTAATTCTGTGTCAGGATTTTGTTGGCATAACTTTGTATTATTAAATTGGCAATACTGCACACCTGCGAGTGGCATGCCTCTCACTCGTCCCCCACTTCGCTCTCTACGCTCGACCGTGCCTGTTGTATTGTGAACAACTTCCTTTGTGTCCGGTTCCATATTACATCATTTCATTGGACTCTAAAACAAGTGTTCTGTATTGGAAACCCTTCTACTGAAATCAGGTGAGTCTTGTCTGTGAAGTAGGGATGGGACATCGAGACAAAACATTGATACTGATGTTTGAGTGTTGGCATCGAAATGTCGTCCAATATCGGGTGAAAAAATCTATATTATCGATATCGGTGTCCTTATCAGTTAACAGCATCCATATCACACGGTTTTTATGAGGGATATTGATGCAAAATCAACAGTTTTATTTTGTGACAAATGATATCTCATTTTAAAGGTATTTCAACGCTGAAGAAGATGGTAAAAAGTTCCAGTCATGTAGCATGACGAAATGAGCAAATTTTCAAACTAGTTTTGCACGAGGAAAAATTACGCAAAAAACAATTTTATTTTCTGACTTGTGATACCTCATTTTAATTTGGAAATTTTTGAAAGCTGAAGAATCTCATAATTGTTTTTCCAATTTTGCCCATCTACCTTGTTTTATCATCTTCAAACTGCTCTGGTTAGAACGGATTGAGATATATCCAATCCGATTTCACCATCGTATGATAGTTCACAAAACCTATATAAAAGAGAGTTTTCGGGTAATTTTCCCCCATTTGAAATGCCCCAAATCTCCCCTTCGAGTGAGGCGATTGTGCCCATCTTCAAACTTAGCCTTTTGAAAGCTTAGATAGATATTTTGTGCAAATTTGAGCTTTCTCTCTCAATTTTATCGAAATTTATCGTGTGGAATGAGTTTTGGTGCCTTTTGACAGTGGATTTAGAATGCTTTGAGACGGATTTTGGTGCAAACATTTTTTGAAAATATTTTCGACCGAGAACAATAGTTTTTTTTCTTCGAAAATTCGCTAATACTACAGTGGTTGAAAGAATTTTTAATATTTATTTTTTTCACGTTAGGTAGCAAGCACACCAGATGGAATTTTCTCAGTGAGTGAAGAGCAAACCAAACCGATGTTATCGGAGCCATAACTTCGATATAGCGATATTATCGAATGTGTGGCATCGATTGCAAAACATCGTAATATTGAAGCCAAACATCGATATTTCGATAATATCGATGTCGATGTCCCATCCCTACTGTGAAGTATTTAAATATTTAAATCTGATATTTGAAATGAGGTAGTAATTTTGGTTGACAAGGCTAACACAATATCGATCAACTAGCTTCATTTGAATAAACGAGCCGACATGAACCAACCGAGGTACATAGTTACATACTGTCATACAACACACACACATGGGTTTGTTTCATTCATAATAATACGAGTGTTTAGACTCTAATAACATGAGTACCTTCCAACTATTTCTCTTCACACAATATCTTTCTTCAACTCATCTGGCTTCCCGAAATTAAAAATTTGCTGACGAATCTTCTATCTTCCATTCGACTTTTTGTGTTGTTGGTGACGAATGTGTCATTGAAAATCAAAGAAAATTTCCTCGCGTGTCACGTTGCACGTCGGAACCTGTACTACGAGTATAGTTCAATCCAGATTCTGTAACACGAATTTGTAGCGTACGAGCAAAAGCAATGAGGGTTCTTTTTCGTGAGTAAACAAATAAAGAACCTATGAAATGGGAGAAGCGAAACATAAAAATGCGGAAGAAATAATAAAATAAAATACCGAATATTTTTCCCTGGACCGCAGCTGCGTCGTGCCCTAGTGGGTAAGATCGATGCAAAGAGAGGTCTCCCATAAAGTTACTTTGGGAACTTACCTTATTATTTATATTTCGATCTGATGTACTAGATGAATTGTAATCAAGTTTGGTAAAAATTTACCGTCATAAATCCTACTTAGCAAACTTTGAACAGATTGATTTCTCTACGTGTCAGCCACTGGTCCTCGCAACCCATGTTGAAGCCCTCACTGTGAGTTATCCGTTAGGAATTTCATGACATGAAATGAATGAATGAATTTCATGACATGAAATGAATTAATGAATTTCATGACTATGACTATGACTATGTTGTGTCACTCAACCCGCGAAAAGGTAAAATCGTACTAACTGACTTCTTTCTTATGTTAGAAAGATATTGAAAGAAAAATTACGAAAATTAGAGTAATTTCAATGACCTCGAAAGGTAGGTAATTTTATTTTTCTGAATTTTCTCCATACGAATCATTATATGGGGTGGAATGTTGGGTTAGTTGGGATTTGTGAAAAGCATAAATCGATATGCCAAAAGCTCGAAGTGGTATGCCAGAAGTTGAAATTGAGTCGCCGAAAGTTTAAATTGAGGTGCCAAAAATATTAAAATTGATCTGTGCCAAAAGTTCAAATTAATTTGCCAAAATTTTCAATCTGATAATATGCCAGAAATTCAAATTGAAAGTTCACTTGAATTGGTTTTGGTGCATTTTGAAAAGTACTGTACGATTCAAGAATGAAGTTACACATTTACACATACCTACTTCCTTTGAAAAATTATGGACAGTGTGGATATATCTTTCTTGGGGCCTAACCTGGAAGGTAGACACACGATTTTAAACATATGACTCCATCGTTATGCCTCTGATCCTTACATTGTTGGGTGGTTTGAAGCAATATTTAGAAACACCGGTAGGTAAGTTGAAATCTTTTTTTGTACAAGTTTCAACTATTAGTTAAAATGTCATTATTTGCTGTCTCTTAAAGTCTAATAACTTTACAAAGTGAACTTTCAATTTTGTCGGAAACGCTTAGGATAATTTGTTGGTTTGTTTCATTGGAGATACATTGTGAATTTCTCTTGGAAGATGCTAAGACTTTTGGGCAATGCATCCTAATAACATCATTATGCGTTTTTTATTTTGTTTAAATGTTTTGTACTTCTGATATTTTTCTACTAATGTACGCGTCTAAATGTCAACAAATCTTTACACTGTTTCCTTAAACAGTTAATAAGAATGTTTCTTCAATCTCTGCACTGCTCCCGTACACGAGAAAAATGTATTTACCAGCAAGCTCTCCAAAAAATTGGCAATATATTCACGAGTTTCTTGTGGATTTTAAAACCACTCCCATCCTAAGAACTGAAGAAAATGAGGAATATTCTTTTCGGTATTCATTTGACTTCAGTATTTCCGATCCACTGTGTTCCACCAGATTAAGTCGACCAACTTGTACTCAACTAATCCAAAAAGAAGAAGAGCACGAACATGAAGAGTGCTGGCAAACCGAAAATGGCAAGGATTACAAGAAAGCGTCAGGTGACTTGGTTCTGGTAACTCCATCAGCCGCTTCAGCATACAGTTATTATTGATGTTTAAAAAGACAATCTTCATGTTAACGATAATGTACTGCGACCATCAAATGAGCAAATACAAACATACGGAATTTCGGTCTAGTTTTTGAACGTGTACCGTATTTGGGAGATTACCCTAATTTTAATGTCGTAAGCCAAATTCCTACCAATCTTTAACGATAAAAGTTATTTCTCAAACATCTTACACACATTCACTTCGTCAGTCATTTTGATCCTTTGTGATACTATGTGTTGTATTTTGTAGTTCAGAGTTCATCGTTAGAGGTCTATTGAAACAAGTTCTGGTTTGTTAAATGTGAATCCCTATTCAAGTTTGCGACAAGGGGCTCCGATGTCGCGAGAATACAAAGATTCAATTATGCCCGAAGAGATCGCCCAGCGCTACTCCTCCCACCTGTGAATAGGCGCGTCACGGCCACTTTCTGAGACTGATTGCTAGTTTAGTAAACTTGGGAGCAGAGGACGGGGGTGAGGTCGCAATCAAACTCTTGCGACGGAGACAATAAGACCGTTCACTGAACATTAAGCCTCTTTGCCCCTATGTTCAACAAAAGGGCGTGAAGCACGATGCTTTTAGTATTAGTACGGATCGTACTTAAATATTCGTTGGTTCCTGTTTCACTGGTTCTATGAGGATCTGGGGCCAATGGTGAACATGTGAGTCGATGGGGGTTCCTTCCATGCTGTGTTTCCATCTCTTGGGGCTTGAAACCTCGCGTCTCATCACGTAGACAGTTTTAAGTGAATGATTAATACCCCTTCACTCCGCCCTCTACACTCCTGATGGTGGAGCTGTGTACCTCAATATATCACAACGACGCTTCTATTCAGATGGCTCCGGTCTCGGGGACCCTGGCACTTCTACATATGTTCCGCGTGATCCAACCTTCCTTTTATCGGGATATGAAAAGGCCTGATAATCCTGGCAAATTATCTGAAAGCAAACTGTAGAGGACAAGAATAGCTGCATCTACTTTCATGTAAGTAGAGTAGTACAGGGCAGAATTACTTTTTATGCTTGAAATTACGAGATACGTAACGAATAACGAGTGAGTGGGTGTAAAATTCACTCCTTAAACTTTTAATTTCGAGGTAGAATGGAAAACTCAGGAAGAAGCAATTTTTAGCCCATGAATGTTTCGAAAATCCGTCAATAGCTTCCGTCAATAACTTTAGTAAGAATGAAATTTAAGTAAACGGTGTAGAAAACCTAATTGTTGAAGTAGTAGATAAACTAATATAAACGGAGTGTCCGAATTAACCCAACTATTTGGTGCACCAGTGTACGACCAAGGTATCAGCTTTGTAGCTGGAATATTTTCAGAACTGTGTAATAGTAACAATGTAAAAACCCATCCGATCACAACCCAAGCAAGTAGAGCAAACGCACAAGTAGATCGTTGTATGAGCTCACTAACAAATTCAATAACCGTCTCCCGAAGTATCAAAAAACAATCGGTTGGAAAATCAATGCTCCAAATGCAATTGATTGTAAATTAACACCAGTAGAATGACCACAATGTACGCAACAGAACCAGTAACGGGAAGAAAACCACACATTCGGGAATAATAACTATTGATGATCGAATTTTACCTTCATACCGGTCTAATTCAAATGGAATACGTGAGGAAGCTAAAGCTAATACAAACCGCGGAGCCGATTATGATTTTCAACGTTATGCTGGAAAAGCAAACGCACAAAAGCTCTCGTAATACCCTTGAAAACAGACGATCTTCGGTCATGTTAAGGCGAAATGCCTGAAACATACGAACGCATGTACCGAGTAATTAGTTACCACCTAACGATCGATATTCATTGAAATGTTGACCATAAAATGACGGCTAAATGTGTATCTCAATCAGAAACCAAAGGGTGTTCATTTTCAACCTACATGTTTATGTTATGTTACTGAATTTTATTCGTCCATAGCTCACAGACGTTTCAAACTTGAAAATCAACCATAAAGTTTCGTTTCCATGGTAGCCCTGAGTTCTGAATGGTTCCAACTCATCACCCGAGGCCCATTAACACCAAATGTAAAATTCAAATATGAGTAAGAAGCCACTGGTTCTATCCCAAATTCTTCTTGCTTCATGCGAATCTCTGAATCTGACATTAAAAATTCAAAAAGAAAACGTCTGCCAAGCGGGTGTGGCACATAGCTTCCTCGTATCCATCCATAACATGGCTGTATAGATCATTGAAAATTATTATTGACTATTATCAATTAAGAACTCCCGGAGTTATGCGCGTAACAAGGATTTCACGTTTGCGCATGCGCAGAGGCTACTATTGATCCGGGGGTCATGAACCTTATAGGGGACCATCTGCACATCAAACCGAAAAATCCCTGAAAATTTCATCGAAAATGGTCAAGAACTCCCGGAGTTATGCGCGTAACAAGGATTTCGTTTGCGCATGCGCAGAGACTACTATTTATCCGGGGGTCATGAAACCTATAGGGGACCATCTACACCCCAACCCGCACAATCTCTGAAAATTTCATCAAAATCAGACTATAACTTCGTGTAGTTTTGCCCGTAACAAGGATTTGCTGACAGACAGACACACAGACAGACAGACAGACACGGAACCAAAATTGTTCGGAAAGGTCTAAAACGCAAAATGCGAGTGGAATTTTTGATTTCAGAGACAAAAAAATTTTCACATTGGTAGGCAAAATCTCAAAATTTTCTAAATATACAGATTGCTGGTTGATATTTTGGATTTTCCTTAATATGAACCTATATATAGTGACTTATCATCCCAATACAAAGTTAGGAGTCCAAGCCTGCCCCTGAGTTCCAATCAGTACCAAGCTGAAACTTGAGACTCATCGACTCAAATTTGAGCACACTTGCAAAATCCAATTTAGGATAAGTAGCTACATACCTCTTTCAGTGTCGTCGGCCGAAGCTCTGACATTTCTATAGTGACCGTTTCCCGAGTGAACCAATTTCATATATCATTTTATTTTTATTTATCAGAATTACTCATAATATTGAACTAGAACTAGATCTCGACATTTAATTGTGGTTCAGTCCAAACGGTCGCAGTATTTTAGTAGAGTGAACCTTTAAATGTACTACTATTGGTTTAACGATCTTTCTGTGAAGCCTGAGATTACTCTGGGACAACCGAGCTGGCTATAATTTTGGAATTAATTAGTGGAATGAGCTCAAATTATGAAATTCATTATTGCTCCTTTTCCAAGTTAATTTTAATCTTCTGATAACATCAAGCTCATTTCTCAAGGACTAGTAACCTCTGCTCAAGCCTTTAATTCACATTTATAAAATTCAGCCTAATCAATTTGATCGACTTGATAGCAAAACGAAATAAATAACCTAAATAAATGTAAAGAAATTGAAAGTTAAAAAATAAATAAAAAAAACATAGCAAACACATGGTCAGAATAGCAGAATGACACCAAACTTTCCATCAACCAGGTTTAATCACTCCGACACTGAGCACAACTCTTTCAGGGATAAATTCAGTCGAACACCTTGTCTCATTATGTTGAGATGTTTTGCTAATATTATTGTGTGTTCACAAGCGATCAAGCGAAATTCAAACGGCCCAAAATAATTCACTGCCATTGGTTCTGCCTTTGATAATATTGCCGCAATTTTTTCTTCTAATTTTTGATGTGATTGAACGCGATCTGAAGTTGAGGTAGTGGAGAATGCTGAACCCAACGAGCTTCCTATTTCGCTACAGTAAATAGTCTATGTTATCTTAGTTGACTTAATCGTTGACAGCGTCTATTTTGTCGATCTTGTGATATTCACGGGTGGTAATAAAAGAAAACCCCGCCAATAATGTATGAGTAAAAAACTCGTTGCCTAGTATTTACTTACTATCCCAATCTTGAGGCCTAATTAGCCAAAGAACCAATGGTACGTTAAACTTTGAGGTTGTGATCCGACATGTTATGCAGGAGATTACAGACGAAGGCCGGAGGCAGTACAATATGATTGAAGTTTATTACGGAAGGAACATGATAGTACTTCCAATTAGCACACTACCGGCTCAGATATCAATGGTCTGTAATTTAAGGAAATTATCTTCAATTGGCAGGTTGAAGCAGAGACAGACAGGAGAATGGGGAAGTCGGCTGAATAAACCTGACACACGCTAATGGCTGCCAACTTCCGTTACTCTAATACACTGACCCCAACCTTACAGGTCTATAACCATCAAATCCACTAAGAGTCGGCCCTTTTCCGCTTCTAACCGTCGCCGAGCACGGAAATATCAATTCAACTTTTCCTACAATTACAGAGGACAACAGTAGGGGGCGAGTAAGACTCAGTTTAAACTCTTTATTGGGGATAATTCCCCTTCTAGGGCGATCAATAGAGGTCCTTTCTAACTGTTCAGGGTACATGGCCTCACTCTCCTGCCATAACGGAAAGACCCTATTTCCCAAGGTTTAGTGAAATTTAAGTTTCCTTCCAAGAACGAACATAGGGAAGCTTCAAATGGGAGTTTTGTAGTAGGTACTTAACTATTTTTATTGACGGTATTTACTCAACTAGTCTCTATTACGTCATAAACTAAACGTCAACAAAAAAAACCTTACAGTTAATTTAAAAGCAACCTCTCTTCCCCCTACAGCTTTGTTAGGGCAACGTTCAGTGGCATAGTTGATGTTTCGAAAGAGGGACAATATTGGTAATATTTTATTAATTTGGGGAAAAAAATGTAGGGCAAACTAAATAGATTGAGTAAATAAATTGCGACGCCTGTCCAGAGTGTTTAGACAGGGTGTTGAACCCTGACGTCAAACCAGTGGCAAGGGCCCTCCCTCCAAATACGTAGGCGCACAAATATCAACAGGGGCCATCGCTATAGGGACAGAGTAAATGTATTTCATCACCAAACACAAACTTCAGCTGGTCTATGTCTCGTTGTTTCACTTCATTTAAAACTGCATGGAACAGAAAACGCAATAAATACAAAATAATAAAGATACTGACACGTTCCTACCTCGAAAAGTTTTGACTAATACAGTGGGTACCACCTGATATTCTTGCTCTGGCCGATATACCGTTTACACTAGATGCACAACGAACGTGAATCTCTTTCGCGATTCGTCAATTTACCATAACCACGATTTACCAATATTTCCGCTAGATTTATCAACGAGTGGCGAAATGCACGTGAATGTCAAAATACGTTTGTGAACAGGGTCGCAAGCAATCGTTTTTGGAAAACATGGTAAAAAACGCAAGCTAGACATTCTTTATGGAGACAAAAAGGTGGAGTTCGTGTAGTCCATTCATTACCTGGGGATGCCTCTCTCCAACTCTTGTAAGCTCAGGCTAGCCTGCGATCACTTCATTTTCAAGGTGAGGGCCGCGCTGGGTGCTATGTTTCTATGCTAAAATTTCTGATTGGGAATCTAAGATGGTCCTGTTTCAGTCTTTGGTCGAGTCTGTCTTATTTTACGGTGCAGAGGTATGGGGAGCTGGATGATCTAAAGGAGGTACAAAGTGGATACCTCAAACGCCTCCTGCATTTGCCAATATCGACACCGGGTCATTATTTACAATTAGAAACGGGTAGACTGAAACTTGTGAGGGTCATGGAATGGTATAGTTGCCCCTTCCGAGGAGGTGGATGCATTATTATGCTCCGCCACGCTCAGAGGATGTTTCAGACGCTTGCAGGCGTCCGATTCATCTCCCAAGGCGACAGATTCTAAAATCGGGAAGAGGCCAACTAACCATATCCATCACAAACTAAAGGTAACTATATTTAAAAGAATGTTGAAATATTGCTTAAAGGTTCTGGCTATGAATGACGATCGTCTTCCTAAAATGCGTTTTGGCCAGTTAACGAAACTTGATGCTCCCGAATGTAATTTTCCAGATTTGAACTGGATCTCCCAGCTTCGCTATTTATTAAGAATTATAGGGAGTGACTATTTACGATCTGATTCTGATCTTTCAACTATTAAAAGCAGCTTGTTGAATATTATTGAGCGCTGGAAAAATCACTGGTTCAGTGTTGATATCGAGCTATGTCCAAACTCAGGATATAACGACCATTTGACTAAGATATACGACTTCGGGTCCAGTGTTGCCCTTACATCGGAAGAGAGGATGGTAGACATTTTGAAAAAGTACTTGCTCAATTAAGACAAGCGTTCATTAAAAATTTTCTACAGGAGAAGCGTTTATTTTATTGATAGTTCACATGTTTTTTAAACTGTAATAAAAGGAAAATTGAAACTACAGGCCACTTCTTCGCCCTATCTTTAAGCCTTACAGGAACCACTATCTAGCAGAACACATTCCAAACTACAGAAGAAGCGACACGATTCCTATACAGCAGGTACAGCAGGATTTCATGGGATGGCAATATGGACAAGTTTGCAGCAATTTTCAATTATTGTTTCACTCGCTTAGACTGAGAGCCTTTTTTTTAAATGAATAAATAATATTTTAGCATAGCATAATGTCGAGTATTGGAGCAGTTATTGGGTCTTCAGTCGTTTTGGACAATAAACGTAATGGCTCATAAAATGTAATACACAAATTCTCCCAGTTGCTGTACAGAGGTTTCGCTGTATCCAGATGTTTGGTTATAGTTTTGCAATAGCTGAAGGTACAATGTAATTATGTATTTTTTGTTCTGTTCATTTTGTATGTTATCTTTGGAGAACGTTCTTATTTATTATATCTTTTTGCAACTCGTTGCAATAACTCTATATGCAAATAAACTTTTTAATTGAATTTAATTGAAATTGAATTGAACAGGGTTCGCAAGCTCTGTTTGTCGCGGGTGACATTTCACACCACCTGAGGACAATGTAAAGTAGGAATAATGCTCGTTTTATGTACCCTGGCTCTGACACTCATAAATAATTCCGAAAACACAAGCAGAAAATAATCGAAAACGAACTGAACGATGTTAAGGGTGAGCGGTAGGGATGGGAGGGTGCACTGAACGAACCGATAAGATCAAAAGACCATGTACGCCCCAAGCTGCGAGCAACCGAATCAAAACACTCCTCGTTTGGTTTTTTCTAGCTCGCTGATTAGTCAATATCGTATGTTCGAATCAATTCTAACTGGAAAAGGCCCGAAATTCCGACTTATATCCTCCTTTATTGTGTGACCTCGGGGCAGGTGCTCGTGTCCTTCTGATTTGTCAAGTGCCCCTTCCGAACTGCATGCCACGCAGAGCCCTGGAAAATCAATTTTTTTTCTCGGTTCAAAAAGGGTAAGTCATGTTTCACTATCTTCAATTTAGGAATTCATTTCATTAATTGATTTGTTGGTTTATTGTTTGGGGATGCGTCTATGGTCGTTTTCCACAGTGGGGAAACTAGTTTGCATATGCCAAGGCTGTAAAGAAGAGTGGTGGATTAAAATAAGGCACAGATTGAGAGAAATACCTCTGTTCAAGTTACTATCGAGCACCATCAACACTTCTATGTCAATGGGTTATGAACATATGCATTATCGTTCATGACAAAAAGACTGCGGTTAGTTTGAAGAAACCGAAGGCATTCACACAAACCTCTCCCCTAAACAGCAGATTGTCATTCTGGCAACCTGTAGGCTACAACCCAGCACGAACTGTTTTAAATGGCCATTTAGTAAGAATTTTCCTAAAGAAAATAACCTATTGCTCAGGTACCTGATATTTTCAAAAATGATTTTCACATTTTGCATTACATTTATGTTTACAAACTCCTTCATTACATTTGTAGGTATTACAAGTCCTAGGATTTTTGATCCCTCACTTAGGCAGAAGTACCTAAACATTTTTTCAGTAATTTAAATTTTTGGAATAGACGACGTCAATACTTATATATTTTTATTCCTTCTTTATTGAATTACACTTTTGTTCAACATGACATACTGATTACTTCTTTTTATCCTTTACCGTTATTTCTAACATATTTAGGCATACACTTCCGGAGAAAACGCTAACTTCATTTTTGGATGGTTTACATGATGAAATATCACCAAATGCCTCTTCCGTTGTGAAATTCGTGACCAGCGTTATATTTCAAATGGAGATAGAGGTATTCTGATTTGTAGCCGAAAACTTGTTACTGTGCGCCGTCCGCCTTCCTAAGCTTTTTCAAAAACTACTAGACCAAAGTTAACGAAATTTGCCGCATAAATCCTACATTGATTCGACCCTTGCCAGTAATCCTGACGTCTTGATCAATAAACTCTGAGATCGGATATTTTAAAATTGAACTGCAAAAATCGAAATCCAAAACACGTTTGATGTAATAGTGTAGTTTTTTGTTTGATTCAGATAGAAATTAGTTACGTGTAGGGGAACGAGAGGTAATACCGTGCACTTAACTTTGGAACCATACAGTTAAGGGACAGAACGTCATAAAAATGTTTTTCTTGGACGAATGGCTCTAGAATTTATTCTATTTTCGATATCTGAACATTTCCCTTACATAAAAGATTTTTAAAGGAAAAACAGCCGTGAATGTTAATAAAGTGCTTTGGGCGGCATTTCCCACACTGTGGGGTAATGCCGCCCGCACTATGGGGTAATGACGCCCAACCCCGAGAACTGAATTGTGTTCCTCTCTCAACCGTCATTCACCCATTTTTCCAAAGTTAGAACGTTAAATGTATTTATAACAATAAAAACCATGAAAACAGTCAATAGACTATAGTTAAAATGAACGATGACTTAGAAATAGGTAAACTACAGTCTTGTATATAGAACTTTTTTGAAACCACAATAATATTTAGCTTTTCTTTCTTTACAAAATTATAAAATAGCCTTGCATACATCATATAGTCCGTGATCAGGTCGTCCCATGGAACACATGTAGTGGCTGCTGTGATTGCAGTGCTCGCAATTCCGCTTTGGCGAATTATTATCGGCTTCTTGGCAAATTGTACACAAGCTGTCCACAAAAGACGAAGTCAAGAATTCTTCAACATCTTCGTCTGTGTCTCCAACAAGGTCTCCCTCAGAAATATCTCCCCAGTCATCACTGTCACTGCTCTCACTTCTGGTTCTCTTGCGCTTCTCTTTCTTTTTTTGAGGTCTTTCAATTTTTTTCATGATTTCCACCTTTCTTCTTTTTCTTCTGAACCCCATCTCTGCTGCTAGTAGTGAGTTGATCAAAATCCAGCTGAATTTGGCGCTTTGTTGGTTATTTGTTGTTCTTTTCCATCTTTTTTTGACGTTTCAGAAATGCACGGCATTCCCCCGATACGATGGTCGGCATTACCCCAATGTTTACGTTTTTTGTAATTCATTCACGCTGACTTCATTTACAATCAAAACTTAAATTTGGTTAGTGCTTCAGAAAGATGATGAAATTCTGCGTATATACGTGAAAATTAATCTAAAAAAGAGTTGAAAACGGGACTTACATTGCTTATTTCCGATGCACAAGAAATAACATCAAAAGATTTGGAAAAATACTCACTGCACTCACGTCAAGAAGACTAACTTTGCAGGTAGGGTAACGCTAGAACCTAGTTGGCGGGACATTTCTCTAGGATCGGCGCTCATACCCACGTTTCTGGTGCCGATTCAAACATCCGAAACAGCCATGGGCGGCATTACCCGATGCACGGTATTACCCCTCGTTCCTTAGTTACTGTTTTGCTATACCATGATCTGTTTGCTCCCCATTTGACGCGAGGATGAGCGAGAGTCGATACTAGAGTGGGTGGCGATCTTGGTAATCCTACTCTACTTCTACTAATAACATACCTTTCTGTAATATTGTGCAGAGTTTTCCTAAATTCAAGACCAGCTATCATTAATTAGCCAACACTCAACTTATTTAGTTGAGAACGATCATATTTTCCACACTGAACCGTGACTGAATTCATCTTTCGAAATCTTTGGAATACTTGAAATGTGTCGGTAATTCCCACACTGAATTTTAATACAACATTTTATTATAAATCGGAGATTGTAGCGGTCGTAAGTTATTTTTAATACACGCCCGGAACGTTATGTGCTAACTTTGACTTCGAGCACGGTAGTCAATCTCTGTGTCTTCAACAATAAATCTAACTACTAACCCATCCGCCCTAAATTGACTACATCTCCGTCCTGTCGCACTGTATGTTTTTTATCGGATAAGAGATAAAATCACCGAACAAATGGAGAACAAACGATCGCATCCGCTTTTCTCCGGACATCTCACTGTTGCATCTTCCCACGACTACCGGCGTTGAACCATAAAATTGACAAATCCTCGCATCGCGTGACCCCTCTGTCTATGGGCCGACACTGGCTCCCCTGCTGTCCTTGCTGATCTCGGTAGCACACATCACGTTGTTGAACGTAGCCCACAAAGTACATTGTTCTTCAGTCCGTTAGCGAATAAATATCAACCCGAAATACCCATCAGGATCGGTCCAAAAAGCGGTCTGAGCAACATTTGACTATGAGAATGTAATGATATGGAAAAAATAAAAGTGAAACCGTGAAAAACGGGATGATTTTCCTAGATTCTTGCCAAAATCTCACCAACCACAAACTACCAAATTTTGTAACAAACAAATGCTCTATGGCTTTCTTACTGATTCTGGATTAAAATATCTCATACGGATTAGTATTCGGCAATTTCTTCCTCTCAAGTTTGGGCCCCTGGAGGAATTTAAATAGATCTCTTCACTGACGAACCCGGAATCCGTTTCAAACCGTTCAATTCCGCATAGTGAAAAAACCAAAGTGAATTTCAGGAGCTTCAATTTTAATTGAGGATGTGATACAGGTAAATCACTACCTGTTACTATTCTCATGTTATTTCTGTAATTTTTATTGATCGTTGGGAGTGACTGGAAGGGTGATCCTTTCGGGAGATAAACATTTCTTGGTTTATTATTTTTCAATAAAGAAATTATTTAGAAAAACCGTACATCCGCCGTCCGAATCTTTTATCCGAAACTTCCAAAATGTACGAAAATTTACGAGCTTTGTCAATTTGTAAATGCAGTCTTCATTTAGTGATTATTCTATCAAAAAGTCGAAATCTCAAAAACTTGAGATGTACGAGGGTTGTTTTTTGTTTGGATTAAAATATAAATTAATTCCCTGAATCGAATGAGACCGCTCGAGTTGCTGTACAACCATCCGTTGCTCACCTCATCTTTCAGTAGACGGTAGAGCAGGAGAGTCGCGCTGTAGAGCCCATTCAACGGAACGTCTGAGTTAGACCGCGTGGCTGGCGGCATCTAACGTATTTTCATCTTTTTATGCAATTACAAGGTATGGAGGCGTCGAGTTTATATAATGTACCACAGACTACGTCTGATATGCAACTGCAGGGTGGCCAAAGGACCAGCAATTTTTTGCTGCAATTTCCGAATCTGAATAGAAAACTCATACGGTATATCCACTAATTTTTCACAAGGATTCAAACATTACATTTTCGCGCGTCGCGAAATACGCGATTTGGCATTAACGTTGTTTTTTCTCATCGAAACGCCAATTTATATCGCAGTTTCCAAATCTACTCAAAATTTCATGAGCATTGGACGCCTCAATACATTTTTTTTTAGCGCGTGTAACCCAGTCTACGGGCACGCGAAAACGCCGAACCCTGAAGCTGCGCGAATATATTGTCCAAAGTTTAACCTAAGTGTGGCACATGAAATTTTATTGTTTTTGAACACTGATTCACTTGGTGGTATTCTTCTTTCTTGAAAAGGGCGATAAAAGAAAAACAAATTCGATTAGACCATTCAGAATCATTTCCATTTCGAGTCTGTCTGTCTGAGTATGCGTATGTTTCAACTGGTCCTCGTATAAAGCCTAGTTCCTGTAGCTTCTAACCGGTCTTGACATCTTTTGGAAATTTGTAGGTTAGAGACGACCCTTATAGTTTTCATCCGATTTTGTTCAAACTTTTAAGGAATCTACTTTTTAGAATGTAGAGGGTCTTTATATGCATTTCATCGATCAAAAATCATTACACTCTGCGTGTGCGTGAACGAAAAATCCACCAAACATCATTTTGTCAGGTTCTAGGGATTCGATCTCGCTCAAATTTGGATGGTGGGACGGGAAAAATAGTCCCAAAATCTCATGTCCATTTCAACATGTTCGCATCACAATTATACCCGCCATAGAGTTACGGTGACGGACCCGCATTACTTGTCGACTAACCTTCTGAGGACGTTGACCGGTGGCTTTTCTCTTCCATGAAACGTTACAACAAACAAATATTCTACACCTTTCGAGACTAACTATCTGAAACATTTTAAAAGATCTACTCGTTCAAATTACCTACACGAGGATGCTATGTGCTACAACCAACTTTGGAGACCTTTTTTACTCATATTTTAGTCATGATGAGCGGAGAATGAGGGATTTAAATTTGATGAGAGAGAAATCGACTGCCCAGCTATTAGCCATGAGCTTCGTTCACCTCATATATTTTTCCTTGATTCTACTAAAATAATTTAGTTTCACGTTTTGCTGTTGCCAATGACGATTTGCACTCAACACCTTATTTTGATTTGCATTTATCTACTTATTTTGATTAACTTGAATTAACTTGTGATTCTGGAAAGTTAGGAGTTTGTCTGTTTATCAAGATTTTCTAAAGATGTGCGTGCGTTTTTCATAAGCCTCATATTAAATGCTTACTAGTTATTTTTCTTTATTCACATCGTATGATGCAATAATTGAATAATCGAAGCAATTATTGCTTCTTTCATTTTTTATTTCGTTCCTTTAAGAACGATCATTAACCGTATTTCTATTTTCCTCTATTGATTTTCGTGGCAACTTCAATTGCCGTTTTGCACGTTAATTATTCATTCTAAGAAATGTTTGAAGGTTATTTACCTTGTATTTCATTTTTCCAAGCTAGAGAAATAATAAGAACGTCGTTCAGAACCACCTTCACAAAAGCTCCTTCTCCAATATTATGAATGGAGTTTATTATGAATGGAAATTTTTATTTGTATTTCATTAAATGGGTATTCATAAAACACTACGTAGGTGGATTGCCGCCTCCGTATTCTCCAGTTTGGAGGTCTTAGCAATCCACTACCCCATTTCATTAGAATTTATCAAAATGAGTAGCTTTTTAGTACATGATTTTCAATTATGAACCATCGTGATCGACAAAAAAAATTATAATAAATAATAATAACAACCCCTCTCCTGTAAAATCCAAGCTTCGCAGAATACCAGAGCGAGGAGCACAACCGAGAGTACCTATTCTTTCTGCCTGTACATTGGGTGGTCGTTGTTTTATAGATGCAAGCAGCGGTGTTTTGAATATTTCCCGATGATTTTAAATATTGAAAATTACTGTAGCCTTGGACTAACAAGGCGAAACCCATCAGGGTAGAGTGGAATGGAGAACTATTACATTCATGCTCTCCCAACATACTCCATTTTTAGTTGAAAGTGATGTCCATACTTAACTCTACAAAGTTGAAAGTAATGTATTTTTCTACTTCCCCAGCAGATTGGAAACTAATGTCTATTTTTACTTTCCCAACAGAAGATAAAGTCTCTCACGAGTATTAAGGTTACTGTACAGTTGTGGTTCAAAGAAAACTTCCTTATAAGATAGTAGAGAATGCAGCTAAAGAATGTCCCATGTTTCTCGAATTTTAGCGTTAGGCTCTAACCAAAAGCATCCGAGGGTCCAGGAGGCCCCTTGGGGAGGAGCGGAGCACCGAGTTTTTTTGAGGCAATTTTGATAACTAGACTAGTTTAAAGGCAGTTTAAAAAGAAATAGGTGGATAACACAATAACACAATGAGGGAGTATAAAAACAATACGCAAAGTCAAAAAATTGTATATTCCGTCCCTGAGGAGGGGAGCATGCCGGTTGCCCTGGGAGACGCTCCGCCCCCCTAGGGCCCTCTCCCCTTCACTGGCGGTTCTGCAGCGTCACCACCCCCTGAAAAACGGATATATCTTCCTACCTACTTTCATCTTTATATTTTTTCCATTATCTTGGTTTCACTATTTCCAGTAATAAACCTTTGTCGTCGACCACAAAAAAATAAGTATCTCCTCTCTTATCGGTTTCTGTTTCAAGATATGTAGATTATGGAAAAGAACAACAAAGAGACCCAAGACAAATCGGTCCGTCCAACGTAATCGAGCCGAGTCTTTTCTACGAAAATACTGCGCCAAAGCTTACGAAATTTTGACAAAACATCACCCTTTTACCGAGATTTCCTCTCTGCATTAGTCAAAAGTCGATCGGCTTGATCAAGTGAAGCCCTCAGAGCCACCTTTTTGTCTAGGGTGATTAAATAACCCTTGATAAGCCTGTTTAGCCACTCGTATTACGCGGCCGTAGATAACCAATTCTAATGTTCTGAGCGCACGAAACATACTACAATGCGCCCTTCCGAAAAGTCGGTATCGCAGCTCCACGCTCTATTAAAACTTTTGAAAACCCCTGGAAGGACTCAACAGCTCTCTGTTCACATGGGAGAGCATAATATCTAGAAAGCATGTGCACTGTGGACGCACGTAGCTATTGCCCCCGGCTGTGATAGCGATAAGGTTAGCATAATACTCGTTTAAGGACAACAGAAGCGGGGACCGTGTTTGTATGAGGGCGTTTGCCGAGGAACAACAGACTTCTCCATGACCCCGTCTACAGCAGTTCTACTTTCTTTACTTTCCCATCCACTTTTACTCGGTCTTAAGTTGGAGTTTTATTTATTCAACAGACTTGCAACTTAATATGCAGATTACTTTTTTGATCGTTGCATAACTTCAACCAACTGCTAACTATCAACGAAATCCCGTTGTATCGAATGAGCTCCATTTATCTGTAATGGTGAACAATTTTACTCAACACAACTCACTCATAGCTAAATGATGTTAATCGTTTACTTACTCATTTGCTGTTCGTTTGCCGCCGAGTTGTTTGAAGCCAGGAACTAAAATTTGTATGTTTACATATTTCTCAGTTTCATTAGATTTCATAAATCTTTTAAATCCGGGAGTCATTTTGAGATGCCTGAATCCTCATTTCAAGGTCGCCTTTGAAAATTTTAAACTAACTGACTGCAAAATTAGGGAATCATAGCAAAAGTCGTTCAATTGTTGTTTAATTTAAACCTAATAGAAACATGAACCCACTCATACACCATATAAACATTTACAAAAAAAAAAAAAAAAAAAAAAAAAAAACGATGCAAATTCTTTCACTGGGGTTTATTATTCAATTGGCTTGCGTTCATGGTTTGAATTTCTACTAAGCTTTGGAGTGTGCATGTTTCACATGTGATAGAGCGATTATTGAATTTCAGGAGATATGCATGGAGCACGTAAATCTGTTCTCAAACAAAATACCTATTTGGATTGATCAATTGATCATATTTGTGTGCCTCCTGAAATTCAATAATCGCTCTATCACCTGTGAAACACGCACACTCCAAAACTTAGTAGAAATTCAAATCATGAACGCAAGCCAATTAAATAATAAACCCCAGTGAAAGAATTTGCAGCGGTTTTTGTATGGTTATCAGAACTGTATGATATCAGAATTGTTTGGTTAACCCGTGAATCGGCTACAAAGCCTTTTAGGAGTTTACTCCAGCATCCTCATTACCACATCACTACGTCACTAGGTTACTGCTATCAAAACAGAAACTATAATAAACCAAAATAACGCGAATGTTGGACCCATAAATCGGGCCATACATCGGGAATGGTTTGACCAACGGACCTGGGGAGGGGCTCATTTGATTCCTCGAGGAAAGTTCTTCAAAAAGAGCATAAATTTAGGCCTCCTTGACTTTTTGAGGTTTTTAGGGATTTTACAAAACTTTGACAACCCTTAAAGGGCACTTTGAATTAAGTGAGAGAGCTGGCTCAAGAATTGTGGCGTCGCCGGACCAACATGGATTTTTCCTGAAAATTTCAGCTTTTTTGCTCCAGCCGTTTGGGAGAAATCGTGCGAACGGCGTACGACGTACGGCGGACGGACGGAAAGATGTTTATTGCAGATTCGGATCCTACACCCTTTGATACGTAAACCATGAAATTTTCAGGGGGGGTTAGAATTTTTTTTTTTTTCCAGAGCGATTACAATGGTTTATTATTGAATAGTAAACCAATTTGATTTATAGAATTTTTACGTAATCGTTATCAGATATTCCAAATTGTTGATAACTAAGTGATGTTGTGACTCTTTGTTGATGAAATAAGTAATGAGATATAGGTCTGATAAGAAATATAATCCAGAATCTTTGTTAATTAGAATAATTTATAAACTTACATCATAATTCAAAGGCTTTTCACGGTTGGTCACGCGATAAAAAAACGTCAGCAGTTTCCCAGTAATCATTTCATTTCCCAACACTTTGAAATTATCAATTCCAAGTAATTTGAATTTCATAATTTCAAACAATTTCATTTCTATAATGTACCCTTGTATATTACCTACGATGATGAGGGAAATGAAACAAATTACTTCCTTTTTACGAATTTTTTCCATAGTTTTAGAATAACGCATTGTTCTACTTTGTGCTTTATATTTATTTGATATTTTCGGCAAGTTTGCCGAATTCGTTACACTAACTCCTCATGATTAACTGAGAAGTGTGCGTTTATTTTGTTCTCCATGCCCATTTGACCAATGGGTGTTCCGAATAATTTTCGATTGGGATAATTTTTATGTTGCGTTCTATTGCACTCATGTCGTATTTTTTCGAATTGATTCAACGAAGGTATTTTAGTGGCACGTTGTGTTATGGGTTAGTAGGGTTGAAAGGTGTTGCGGTGCCAATCATCGGAGCATCTTGATAGCTGGGGCCCTGTTACTTTGCTGGTTGAATCAATGTTCATAGCCCAAAGGCACGCAGGTTAGTACCAATGTATTATTTCTCGTTTTACGAACTGGCGAGTATTTGTCTAAGTGGAGTCTTCCAACACGTTGAGCTTTTGTGCTGGTTGACATCCATGGTACTGGAGGTGACACCATGGGATTCATCTTGTATCAATACCGGTAGCCTAGGGCTTGACCCTTCGTACTTAGAATTACTCTGACGTGAATCTTCAATTCCTATGGGAAACTTAGCGGTCGGTCGTGGGGTTTGCTGTGAATTCATTCTGTGGACGCTCACAGAGAACAAGATCCTGGAGCACCAAGCCGCAGCTGGCGATCAACAGGAATAAACGGCGACAGCCACTGGAAACGAGGACTCAACATGAAGAACCTCACCGTCTATTTGTCATCGTTCCATTTCGGTGGGGTTATTAACGGAAATTCATTCTTAAAAACCATATTCTCTTATAATAAACTTCTTTCGTTTTAAATTCGGGATAATTGTTGTATTAATTGACTTTTGTTTTATTGCCACAATTTCCGTTTTATAATTTTGAATTATAAACATTTTTGGGTAGATTACACAACATGAAGTTTCAAATTTTATTATTTTCACATGCGATTTTTGAAGCAATTTTTCTTTTTTTGCTTTTAAGCAACATTAAATAACTATTCATCAATAAAACTCCTTTGTAAGACCTTCTTCTGTCACGATTTGTGGTGATAATTCAAATATCATCCAAACTATATTTTGTTCATTAATGGAAGCTACTGACTGACCTTTGAGAAAGAGTAAACTGTACTTCGTATTAATCGCTTTTTACGTAATTCGCATTTCTAACATCATCAAAAAGTTCTTCTTACAAGGAAATAGTGATGACCTTTGTTATTCAATTTCATTTATTAATAAGTGAGCCGTACACCTGAAACAATTTCTTGGGATCCTAAGACACAAGTTTCCAATCCAATTATTTTCTATTGTGGAACATAGAACAACAATCAATAGGCGTAACGACAAACATAATGCATTTTATTCAAAAATAATTTCTAACTAATGAAAGATATACAATTGAGACCATCTAGCGAAATTTAAATTAGAGACATTTCAAATCCTTCATAAGGTCTAATCTAATATGGGCTTCATCGATGAGTAACCAATTTTAAGACACTTCTTACAAAAATAAAAATTCTAGAAGTTGAGGGAGTAGAGTGGCTATTGTGGAAGGATAACAACAATAAATTTATACTTTGCATACTTGACTGGAAGAGCCGAAGGGAAGCATTACGATTGGCCCAAAAAAATGTTTCTGGAACTCTGCCAAGAGGTGGGTCTTGACATCACCTGACCTTATAGCAATGGAAATGTATGTATATGAGTAGGCTTACTGCTGTATGCCTGTTTCAGCTTATAGTATCGGTTATATATTTTATAGTTGATAGAAGTAAAGCTCTACTTGAATTGATCCAAAATGGTAGCGGGAAGGGTACCCAAGTTCGACGATATGAGTAACAGAATGCAACTCCGTTTCATACCATCCTAAGACCGAATCATACGAAAAAAAACCATTGTGAATCAAATTTTATCGAATCTACGCAAGCTACAACTCGACTCTGACTAATTTTGGTCGTTACGATCATTATTTTTTTTTTTTAACATTAGAATCAAACTAATTTTAGTCTACGCAACAGTCTTTTGAATTTTGAAATTTCGAATTTCAAGAATTTTAATTGAATACGCTGCCCATGCCTCAATTCGCATTTGATTTCTGTAATCATTTTCTTGTACGGCTAAATGGTGAAGGAAGAATCTTCAATACTATCGCAAAAAATGCGGTTGCGTGCCCACCGGTAGGATATTGTAATGAATTCCTACCTTCCTGCTCATCAGGTTAGCCTTCTTGAATATTTCGAACTTTTACGCACAAAATGATTTCCTCTCTGAAGTCGTAAATATCCCAGTTCATGACAGATCAAATATTTTTTTTTTTAAATCTAGTATTCCACTAAAAATATAGATCCATCTAAGGTTTAGCCTTTTTTTTCGCCATTTTTAGCCATAAGCAAATTCTTGAAATGTGATAAATTTAATGAGCTCAAAAAGTCTCGTCCTCTTGGATTTTTTTAAAAGCGAAAAAACGATGTTTTTATCTCCACTCTATCCAGAATTATCGTTTGGAAATACTCTTACCAATATACATTACAACGTGTTGAGTTGCCACTTTTTCTTAAATCAAGATGTTTAGGTTCTCGAAAGGTTGATCAGTAAAACAGATTTGTCTTTACCATGAAGTTTCGTCCTATTTATTGAACACCTTCAGAGCGTTGAACAGTACAGTAAGTGAAAAACAATGTAAAATAGAACGTCGTCTATATTTCCAGAAAAATAACGAGTTACACAGTTAAATCGATTTCGACATTTAGGTCATCATCAGTAACAAACATGAACTGTAATGTGCTAACATAAGATTATAATGCTATTAGTCAAATATGATGGATAGTAAAGGTTGTTGCATATATTAGTGCAGTTACGAATTATTTGTTATCGAGCCGTCATGCTCCTTGGCAATCCTCTTCTTACTCTTGTGAGACTTTATACTGCCCACCCTCCTTGAAAGTGGGAGGCAGAGAGCTCTGGTAAGATGCTGTCCTCCCAACACCTCTATCGGGAGGCCCTCAATACCTTTATTTGGAAATGCCTATTATAGTGGACGACTGAGAGATGGGAGAGTTCCTGTAAGATTCTACCTTCTCAATAACTTACAGTAGCTAGGGAGACGTTACATGACCCACCCACCTTTGAAGTCTTTGTATAGTCCCCTTTTTACTCTTGGAAGACTCAATACTGCCAACACTCCTTGTTAGTCATTGTACACTCCCCTCCGTTAGGGGTTCATATCTTAAGGCCGGATCACACAGGACGCGTTATAACGCAGCGCTCAGGGAACGCGCGTTCTCCCCGACGTTTGGCGATATAGCTACGTCACACACATCGCGTTATGTTGCGCGTTATTTTGGCCTGCGACCCAGCATTGTGATAGTGTACTCCAAGAGTGTACTGTGTACAGGCGGTTCGCTGCTATAACAATAATTTCTGGTACTTCTAACTTTCTCATAAAGCTATGATAACTTCTGGTGACTCTGAGGAGGAAGAAGCTCTACTTTTACTAGTTTTATTAGATGACAAAAATAGACGGCAGCACCCAATCAATGAAAAGAGAGAAGAGTTTGGGGAATACCACCGTCGGGAGCTGCGATCACACGAGGATCGTTTTGTCAATGAGAGCCTCTGTTTCCTCACTCATCTCGAAAAAAAAAAACGAGCAGAACGCCTTCAGCGCGCGTTACTTTGTAATTTTTTACAACCCCAACGTTTGACGCCGCGTTACTGAAAGTATCGCTGAGCCTTAACGCCGTGTGTGTAGCGGGATGATGCCTTGTTGCGTCATGCAAGTGGAACGCCGGAGCGACGCGTCGGTACAGGAACGCCTAACGTCGCGTTATAACGCGTCCTGTGTGATCCGGCCTTTAGGGGAGAATATATTTCAAATTCGTGGTAACATCTCCCATGTCGGTCGAGTGTCATCAATAAAACATATTAATGTCAAAATAGTTGTTTAGCTATGAAAGTCTTTGCTTCACTTAAGGATCTTTAGTGCGTGGAACATTCATAATCTGCTAGCTATCACTCATGAGATCTCAAAGTTCGTTCATCGCACTGCATGATGCGTAAGTGACAGTCGTAATACAAACAAGACTACATCGTTCAAGATGATGAACAAAAACATTAGGTCAATATATTTACATAAATTTTGGTTCATGATTCAGCATGGAAGTAACGGAATATATCATGGAAATAAATGTACCTCGGGAAAAACGGAAAATTTTCTGAGCCAAGTAACTTAGAGGGGTGGATTCCATGAATTAGTGGGCTAAAATATTCGCAGGGCCTCTAGTTGGATCGACTGGTGGGGTGGATAGACAAGGTATTCTAACAGAGGCGCTGGAGGGATTTCGGGTGGGTTGTTCGAAGATGGATAACCTTTTTAGCCTCATCAATAAAGCTAAGTTGAGAGGGAAACAAAAGATTAACAACCAACGTACTTTACGTTGATTTGGGTGCAAAAAACGGCCATTTATCCGAAAGCTTGCTGTTTTATAAGCACCGTTGTATTTTTAAAAAATGTTTAGAACCCAAAAAATTGGTATCAAGTGAAGATGAGTGAGAAATTGGACAGAGAGAGATAGAGCGTTATCTTTTCCTCAGTATTTAAATTTTGAGTGGGACTGAAATAAGGATATTTAATACATCCCCCAGGGAGAGTAAGAAGGGTACTGCCTGCTGGCTCCGAGTTAGGGGACAGAGGCAGGCAAAACAATTTATTGATTTCTCCAGGAAGAGAGCTAATGAGCTGCTCAGCCTAGGAAGAAAGGAGATACGTATAGTAACAGGGCTCTTAACGGGGCACTGTCCACTTAATTATCATCTCCACAAAATGGGCAAATCTGACACAACCCTCTGCCGGTTTTGTGGGGCTGAGGATGAGACTGCGTGTCATGTGATCTGCCACTGCCCTATGCTGGCATACAGCGTTTTCTAACGTGGGGGCAAGTTTCCGTTGATCCCCAGGTTATTAAAACGGGAGAGGTAAAGAATCTTCTCTCATTCGCCAAAATGTGGTGGGGAAGGGTGGACCTTCCAGCTTTATCTGGATTTGACGACAATAAGTCGCCACAACAGACTGGGATGGCGATGCACATCCTAGCAAATACCAGACAGTTAGTGCTTTGGTCCCAGGCAGCTCCTGACGATGGGTACAAGTGCCGTCCACTGGACATTCAGTGCCCGGTTAGGCAGGGTGCTCAGGTTGGGTAGACAAATGTGCCTGGGAAGGAATTGGAGGTCTCGACCTCCTCCTCTAGCCACAATAGGTCCTCCAGGAATTAAAAAAATTGGAATTAAAAAAAAAATAAGTAAATAAATACGTCCCCCAGCTTTATATTATAAATAAACTCGGAGGGGGCGTGAATATGATAGCCTGCTATAAAAGGAAATCACTGTGATTGAGGCTAATCCAGTGCCTCAACTAAAACGATTAACGATGTGGCTCATTACCTTATACTGTGGATTTTTGGAAAAGATGGTTCATTTAGAAAGGGGATACCTAGCGAAACGAGCCAGTTGAATGTTTCCAAAGAATACCCTTTACTTATGGTCGGTTTATCAATGGCATTTGCCAGCATGATTAAAGTTTCACTATCTAATCCATAAGAGTACGTAAGATTATCACAGATTTGACGTAGCCAGAATTTAATTGGGCTACAGAAATGCGGCTGATAAACCATCCCTTAGTCTTTGAGATCTTTCAAACAAATTAGCTGATAAAAATTGATCCAAATTGATAGATGCTGGAATAGCATGACCTTAGTACTGGACAATTCCTGAGAGGTCACATTTCTGAAAACATTGATACGGTTTCAATTGTACGTCAAGCAGTGTTTCGCGACATTAAAGCTTGCGATTCGTGATATCTGTATTTTATATAGTTCTTGGGAATATTGGTAGACTAGATAGCAGCTTCACTTATTAAATTTAATGCAAAAAGCGGAGCAAAAATAAAGGAGAAAGAAGAAAGAGGCGAACTGCCTTTTTTTTTAATTCAAGAATGAATACAACTGGTTGCTCTTAGATTGGTCACTTGATTTCGTTGATGGTTTTCAACCGGCAGAGAAACAACAATTGTTCTTGGGGTGGTATCCATTTTTGGTTTACTCGTTTTTTTCCGCACATTTTCATTAATTTATTTAGATCGAGCCCAGGTGGTCTGTTGGCACCCAAAATCCATGTATTTGCTCTCTCTGATTCCACTTCCAACTGGTAGACTCTGAAAAAGAAGGAATGGAAGAAGAGCCGGGCAACTCCCAAATAGAAGGGGTAGATTATGCAATGACCCGCAATACACTCAGGTCTTGAAGGAGGGGTTGCCCGTTGCGCCTTGCATTCTGTTTGAATCAGTCTCCTTGTTGGAAGGGGAAGCTTGTGTTTCAAGTGCTGAAAACGTTTTTCTCCAAACTATCAGATTTTCTACTGGTATTTCACGTTTCACACCATTCTGTAACATTCGTTTTGTGTTCATCTGTTTCTATTAGAACTACGAAGTTCCTTCTCGTTAGAACTAAACACTTTTAATGACAAACAAAACATATATACTAATTCATCAAAACAATGATTGAACAGAGAATGATTGATGCTTAATTCAAAATATTTGAAAGTTATGTTGGGAATAAGATTTTGGAAGAGGGATGGTGGCGGGGAGGGAGAGAAAGAGAGACATTTAGCTTCTTTTTTTTTTTTTTTTTTTTTTTTTTTTTTTTTAAGTTTACATTCACTAGATAAGAAACCGTAGTACGTTCATCCTATATTTAACGCACCTATTCTTGAAATAAGTGTTTTTAACAGTTGTCGTCTTAATTTGCGGAAACGTTCGCCTGTGAACCTGTTGCAGAATTAAAACTGTAATTGAGTTGAGTCGTTAAACCTCTTTCTCCGTACATGTAATGAAGATGGGAGATATACTTAATGGCTACGTGTGATGGGACCCCTACACTCTTTTCTCTCCTACAATAATATCGAATTTGGTGAAGTGTTGTTTCGTCTTAAATTTGTCGTATACATTTAAAACCAAATAATCAATGACAGGGATGATATCAAGTGGTTACTAGTGAGAATGGTGGAGTTGTTTCTCAGATATTCAACTGAATATTTCAGGACAAATACAAATACACTATTATAGAGTTAACCTATTTGGCGTATAATTCGCCTTCAATCCAAACATAAAGAGCAATTCAGAAATAACGGGTGTGAACGTTTAGGTTTCTTTCCGCGTCTTTCTAATTTGATGAATGAAGCGACGCTCCGCTTCCTCCACTAATTAAACGGTCGATCCCAAACTTTGAGCAAGTTCAGTTCTCGGCTGATCCAGTATATCAATTCACGGTCTCACCAGCATACTCGTAGTTACGAGTCCCCACAAAGAGACTAAACGATTAGAGCCAACCACTTTAGGGCAATAAGCCCACTGCATCATACTACATTCGGTGAAATTTCAGCTATAGTAGGGTGAACCGAGGAATATAGCATGCTTAAGTGCCTTATATTAAATGGAAGAGTTGAACTCCAAAGCAGTAACTATCGGTGACTCTCTCCTTATATCTACGCCTCTGTGCTTGACACTATTTAAAGCCCGCATTAGAGTTTAGTTAATAAACTGGATGCTGGTTCTGTTCCCTTTAGGATGTAGATACTGTCATAATTCTCCAAGTGAAGTTTAACGAAAAAGATGTGCGCCCAATCCGCTCCATGTTTCGCAATAGTATCAACCCAATGAAAAAGATATGTATATCCCGGACAAAATCAAAGAATATCCCAATAACTGTTTTGGTTTCAACCTTGTTAACTCGATCAACTGACAATCCGTTTCTATCTTGGTACTATTTTCCTAAATTTACAGAGTTTTTCACCAGTAAATAACAAAGCAACGCGTTTTTCATCGGCACATTGAAAAGAAAAACCAAAAAATACTTTTTATAGTAATAGTGCTTCAAAAGAATGTTGATCAGTCCGGCTCTCACGTGCAACCATTATATGTCTGTAGTTGCAAAGAACTACCTGATTTAAAGATCTTGTCCGGGTTGCAGTAATAAAAAAGGTGAAGGGTTCATACTCATCATTATCATGCAAAAGTCTAGTTGAAGCTCCGTTATTCATAATCTCGTTTTTCCTTCAATATTTCTATAATTGTGTATTTATGTATAATTTGATACTTTGTGTTAAATCGTTCTGTTTTGGAGCCATCAGATAACCAACCTTGATGTTTTTAAAATTGATTCTAATGTTCACTTGGTCTAAAATGGAATCCTAAAACCGAAAGGAAATAGGAAAATGCCAATCCCTCGGGAGTAGTCGGGGAAAATGGATTTTCGCAAAAATGCTGCCGATTTTATCAGTTTCTAGATCCTCGTACTAGACCAGATGAGTCTCAGCGAAGTATTGCAGTGTCTTAAACAAAAAATGTATGGGATTTAACATCATCTAAATCTAAATCCATCTCTTCAAGTGGCTTAATAATAATAATGATTATGTTAACAGGAAATTCAATACCACAACAAGGGACAAAGATCAAAGTATGGCATACTTTGATGAAAGACCGTCGAAAAAAGAGATGGACAGCAATGACGTGAACGTATTTAATCCAGAAAACTTCATGGCATTTTTCCAAACCAGGTTACGGATGAATTGGCAAGCGTTTTTCTGAATAACCTGTTCTTAATTGTGCCACAAATGGTATATAGTTGTGGTCCAAATGAGCTTGAGGCCAAATGTATCATAAATTGAAATGAAACAGCTTTCGTACAAGTACACAATGTCTTTGCGCCCCCTTCCGCACACACACCACGTACTTCCAATAGGAGGCCAGTTTTGATGTAAAACGCTTATCAAATTCAACGTCGACGAGAGAATGAGGCGTCTCGATAAATGTAGCACGTACCTTGCCAATTTCAATTTCATTTGTGGATAATGTAGTATTCATAAGCAGCTTTTTGCGGAAACGATATTCACGCACTAGTTCCAACGAGTGCCGTTATGTAGAAGCAATGATAACTACGTTAGATCGTGCTCGTTGACGGTTGCGATGTAATGGTCCCATCGTTTGGTCACTGAGATTCCGAAGCAACGAATGGTAAACTGTGAAGACATAATCATCACCACTCACAGGACTGTCACAGTTAGTAAACAATATGGTTCCATCGGGTGGTCACTGAGGTTCCGAATGTCCAGGGGTTAACATAACAAGATTAAGTAAATCAACAGCTTTCAAATGAGTGGTGAACGAGTTTTGTACGATCACAAATGTCAAAGATAATGATCCGTAGCAACGATTCGGTTGTAAGCGAAAACCATCAGAAATATTTTCGTGACGCTTGACGCGATTTTTTCTTGACGCTGTCCGCGTTACATTTTCGAGTTTGTGTAGCAAAGTAAGGACATAAAATGTTAAAAAGATACAGTTGGATGAGGTCAATATTGAAGATTTCTAAGTAACATCACATGGTCACGTACGCTTCTTTAGTATGGTGGCCAAAAACTTGCCAAACGTCTGCTCGTCTGGAACCTAATAAACTTCAGAGGCAGGCTTGTATTGGCATTAGAGGGGCCATGAATACCACTCCCACAGCAGCTCTAGAGGTTCTCTTAGACCTCCCCCCTGTGCACAGTTATGTGCAGAGAACAGCCTACCTGGTGGTCATTATAATGCAGCAAATGGGAATAACAAGACCCTCCCTACAAAAAGATAGTCACTTGGAAATACTGGACAAAATAGATACAGATCCATTGACTATGTCCATCTCTGACGTAATGTTAGAAAAGATGAACTTTGATCTACCTTTTAAAGTAATCATAAGTGATCGTGAGTTTTGGAAAAGAGGCATGCCTCAATTTAAACCAGGCACACTTGTGTGGTACACAGATGGGTCCGTGATGAATGGGGCGGCTGGCCTGGGGATCAAAGGCCCCAATTTCAATCTGGCCAAGCCTCTGGGCTCGACTGCAACCATATATCAAGCGGAAACCCATGCTATAGAAATATGTGCACAGGAGATTGCCAGGAAACGACTCAAAGGTGCAACAATATTTATACTATCTGACAGCCAAGAAGCACTAGAGGCTATTTCTGCATTCTCAGTAACTTCAAAGATGACTTGGAGTTGAATAAACTCCCAGGGCAACAAACTCATGCTGCTATGGGTACCGGGTCATGAGGGGATAGAGGGCAACGAGGAAGCTGATCGCCTTGCTAAAAAGGGATCAGAGTCCAACCCAATTGGACCTGAACCCCAACTAGGGGTTACCAAGAGTTATCTAACTCAACAGGTTCAGAAATGGGAGGACAAAACCCGCACAGAATACTGGCACAACACTCCTAAGCAGAGGCAAGCCAAGCGGTTTCTTACAATCTAAAGGAAACGCGCAAAAGCCCTTCTATCATTGAGGCGCAAAGACCTTCGCAAACTTGTTTGTC
Organism: Creontiades dilutus; assembly: GCA_031894815.1. Classification (NCBI taxonomy): domain Eukaryota; kingdom Metazoa; phylum Arthropoda; class Insecta; order Hemiptera; family Miridae; genus Creontiades; species Creontiades dilutus. Next base: position 2,081,434 of record JAVIWC010001058.1, read on the forward strand.
TTCTTACTGGCCACCGCCCCCTGAGGTACCACCTAAACAAAATTGGTAAGGTCAGGACAGTAGAATGCCGGCTCTGCTGCGAAGAGGCGGAAACAGCAGAACACATACATTGTAATTTTGTATAACAGTTTGTTAAAGAAGTAACATCACTTACTCGATACAATTGAGTCCTTTAATTTATTTCAGTTACTTCTTCATTCAAATATGATAGTAAATTGTTTCAGTTCCATCCAACGTATCAACGAGAGATAAATGTCACGCAATGCATGATATTCGTGGAATATGAAATTGATTGTGAAAAGCAATCCAACTTTTCCACTAAAACTTAGTTGTAGATACTAAGGAGTTAACGCACAAAACTAGTTATTAAATAAATTACAGCAGAAACTCGGAAAACATGACGGACCTGGTGGGATTTTCCCAACAAAGAGTTGTGTTGCGAACAGGTCCCTATCAGAAGGCCGTCGGAACCTTTTTGGCGGCGCGGCCTTTATTTTCATGGTAAATTACTTTAGGGATTGGCTCACCTCCGCCGCCCTCCTGCGTCACTATCGCCCATCTCTTTCTAAACGGTCTCGTACATCTCCGGTAAGAATACAACCCCACCCACTCGCAGTTTCACTCTGATGGAAGATTAGTTTCTCCGCGGATGAAGCGGGCACGTCTTTTCTCCTGTGTTGCGGTATATAGCGCAGGATTCTGAAAGAGTGGGTGAAATGTAGCTGGGACGGAGCCACCCCTCCCATTTTACCGCCGCCTCCACCCTATCCCAGTCTCATCAGGTGTGTTTGGTCGAGGATTAGAGATCGCGCTCGTAAAGTGCGACAACAATCTCTTGTCCTCACTTACTATGGCGCGAAAGGTATCCAACGCATCTACTATCATTCCCGTAAGCTTCTTTTACTAATCTTCAAGTTCAAACAACAGGAGGAACTCTTTCCGCTCTGTGCAAATGTGAAAACCACTATCGGAAGTGCTTTTTCCCTGTTCCACACAGTATGTTTATTCTCCATGATGTTCTACTCCACTCGAAATATTATCTCATCTCGCCGACCCTCCACCGTTCCACGTACGGCTCTCGACTCAAAACAATCGTCGCCTCTCTATAATTCCGCATGCCTTAATATATATTAATATTATTATTATTACAGGTCCATTATATTCCTGCATTGAAGAATTGATTAACTCCTCCACCATCAAATCAAAAGCAAAACTTATCGAAAAACTGGAAACATCAGGGATTTGAGGACTAGCATTGGAGATATTCAAATCATATAATAGTGACAGAGAACAAGCAGTCCACATTGGCAAAGCAAAAAGCGAAACTGCTTTAATCCGCGAATACGCTGTTCTCAAGGCACTTCAATTGGGCCGATTATTTTTCCTCTATATGTGAATGAACTTGCTTCACAAAAATATTCCTGGAAAATCTACATGTTTGCTGATGATATTGCCCTAGTAAACTCCGGGCAAACATGGCAGGAGGTCCACCAAAATGCCGAGAAAGATTTGAGGGCGATAGGGCAATGGATGAACACCAACAAGCTTACCATCAATGATACGAAGTTGGTTTCCATGGACATAGCTAGAAAAACAGAACCACAATCAACATCGAGTGACCCCTGCAATGACTTACCCTCTATAGAATAAAATTTCTATCAGGAGAACTAAAAATCAATATTTATCAGGCGCTGTTTGAGTCAATCTTACAGTATGCGATTGTAATATGGGGGAGCACTTTCAAGTATCTAATTGATAACATTTTTAAGATTCAAAAAATGACATTAAGGGTATTTTTCAATAAGTTCAGGCGCTATCCCAGTGACACAATTTCATGATTTGAATTTGTTAACTGTCCACCAATTGTACACGTTAAATATGCTAAAACTAATCCGTAAACACAAAAATATATATTTTGCTGATGTGAGACAGCGGCAATCAAAATCATACAGACTCAAGTTGCCGAGAGTAAAAAATACATTTGCTCAAATGACGACAAGAAAAAGAGGCATGCAGACGGTCAATAAAGATTTTGAAGAAATAAGAAATCTAACGAAGATAAACGCTGAACATATATTCAAAAAAGTAACTTATAAACTAATGAGAGATTACCCATATGAGTACTTTATGAACTAAAATATAAAATTAACAGCTATATAAATGGAGTACATCATTTTATGGAAGTGGAATCTAAATTTTAATAATTAATGTGGTGTAAAGATAGTGTTATAGGTACGTACTTTATAAAAATTAGATGTAAGAACCAACTCCGGGCTGGGCCACAATGTCACACTATCCAGCTCGGTCATCAGTTATTATTCAATTGAAGAATGTAACATGTAAAATGATCATGATGTGATGATGTATGATGATGATATTCATGATGATGTAACATGATGAATGATGAAACTATCTATCCATCTCAGATTCACGATTGCCTACCTCTTGCTAAACGGTTTCGGAAATCTCAAGTAAGTAAGTAATACAAGTGAGTATATATTTCGTGAGCTTAAATACCATTTATGCGACAATATTTAAAAAGAGTTGGTGATTTGCGTCCGTCATATGAACATAATATAATTCATATATATTGAACGAGGAGGCTCCTGCTATATCATGAAACCTTGTAGTCATGAGGTGACGCACCCTGAGGAAACGAAGAATATAATATAATATAACAGGTGTCAAACATTGACTCTTAAATGAAAGTCCAATATTCCTTTGCTGTCCCTGTTTTAAGGAAATTTAATGTTGAAGTATCTCTTAGGTTTTGTGCTGTAAGATGTAACGGTGAGTACATTAGGTCAATGAACTTTCGGCAAGACAAATTTTATTCTGCTCCTCGCCTGGCAGAGCATGACCACAACTAGAAAGTCCAATTTCATTTGGCATTCCGTGAAACGTATTCGTCTCTTATATCCAAGTAGTTGCAAGATTGTTTACTAACAAGTATTATTTCTTCACCATTTTTAATGATTGAAGAGCTAAGACATTCGAAACAACGTTCTGATATTTCTCTGAATGTTTCGACCTTCAACGGTTTTTTTTAGAATAAGTTCGTGGGATCCAATTATGGACAAAGTAAAGTAGACAGTAAAAGTTGAGGAGGATTCCCTCTCAGTGCCTCTTAAGACTAGAATTAATGATATTTGCATTCCCATTGGAATTGATTAAAATATCCTTCCCGGGCGATTTCAACGGAAATAAGGATCCATTAGTGAACATGTACAACAACGACCTTTCTTCCGTCAAACAAGATTGTCTAAGCCCATTGGTTTAAACGTGATCACCTGCTCAGCTAATTCGTCGAGAGCGATCAGCATGCCATCAGCATATGCCTATGTACAGAATACAACATCCGCAATGCTGCATCTTCCATCCATTCAACCAATACTAGCATCAGAGGATTGCCACTTTACGCTTTCTCGTTACAGACAGTCTCTTTAGCTGTACAATTTTGATCCGTTTCATCTACTGCAGAGAACAATCTCTGTACGCTAGTTCCGATACCAGCCAGTTTTTAATACAGAACCAAAGTCTTTTCATAGTGGAGAAAGCCAACTTTCCATAGCTCAAAACTCCGCCTTAAAACTGAATTTCGTAGTTCGTAGGGTTTTCCCCGTTTTGATTTCGGCTCATTTAGGCGCAAGATATAGCAAGTCGAATTGAGAATTTTCCAAACCAAATTGAGATTTTTCCAAACCATTTTGAGAATTTTCCAAATCAATTTGAGAATTTTCCGATCTAAGAAACTTTCGCTACTAAAAAGGAAAATGGAGTTTTCCAAACCGAATTGACAATTTTTAAAGCAATCCAAGACTTTTATTGAAAACGAAATTAGTGAAGCAAAATGAAAGAATAGCACTTTATAAACAAATCAACATTGAAATCAGAAAGACAAAATGAACGAAGAATACTTCATAAAAATTACTCTCTTGTTAAGAACAGATAAAATCGAGGCCACTCCGCATTTTTGTTTTTGTTGACTTCAATAGACCAGCCAAACGCGCTGAGTTCATTCTTCGTTCATTTGGTCTTTTTGATTTCAATGTTAATTAGTTCATAAAGTGCTATTCTTTCATTTCGCTTCACTAATTTTGTTTTCAATAAAAGTCTTGGATTGCCTTAAAAAATTGTTACTTGGGTTCGGAAAACTCCCTCTTCCTTTTTAGTAGTGAAAGTTTCTTAGATTGGAAAATTCTCAAATTGATTTGGAAAATTCTCAAATTTATTTGGAAAATTCTCAAATCGATTTGGAAAATTCTCAAATTGGTTTGGAAAAATCTCAATTTGGAAAAATCTCAATTCGACTTGGAAAAGCTATATATTGATTGAATGATCAACTAAGGCCTCCCTTATCAACTCCTTTATTATCATCCTAACCCCCCTCCCCACTTTCCTTGTTTGATTTTAATCGTTCGGAGACTTTTTGGAAATAAGTTCATTCGATTACGAACGATTACGTACGATTCGAGAAAAATTACGCAGTTTTATCCCCCTCCCCAATTCAATTTCATTCAACACCACAGGCATTAAATCAGAGGGGCCTACAATACGGGGGGACCCAGGAGTCGGAGGGGCCCGGGAGCGAGGAGGGAAAATGTTTACAATACTGAATGAACAATGAGGTGTTTTAATTTCAAACTCTTAGTTGCATTCACTTATGTTGAAATTAATTATGTAATTGGTAAACCAAAGAAAAATACTGTTGAGTGTGAAATAATCGATTATAGGCGAAGAGGAAGAGGAAGTTGTCAACAATGTTTCAAAACCCATTCCCAAATAATACAAATACGGGCTTTTGTTGTAGAGAGCCGACCGAGCACGGCCGCGATGCCTGCTAGCTGCTGCCAACGTAAGAAATGTATTTCCCTGTTATTTCTTGCTGTTTTCGAAGAGAGCGAACTTTCGTAATGTAACACTATGATCAAAATACTAAAATATTCGATCCAATGATCCACAAATAACTTGAGGGGGGGAAGGGGGGGGGGGGGGCAAAAACTGTTACGCCGCAGCATTATATCATGCGAAAACGCTGATTTCGCTTCTCCACCTTCAAATACCGATTTCTCGGTCAAAAATTGCTCTACAATGAAAAATTGATATTCCTATAGTGAGTTGATGAAATGTAAATGATCTTACCGTAGAGCTCATCTATTTCGCAGTAGATGGCATGGTGGTAAATCAACATTGAAAATTGTTAATGTTGTTATTTAGTAAATTAATTAAGTTATGGCCATTTCAGTGAAGTAAGGTCGAGAATACGAGAAAAAAAATAGGCAAAAAAGGAGAGGACTAAAAAAAAAAAAGTTGCTCTAAGGTAAAAGTTGTTGCAAATTAGTTGCTGAATCGATCCCTGAAGTTTCGTCGTTCTTATACCCTGTACTCCCTGTATATCCAAAAATGAGAAAGAACAAACTTCGTGTTTGCTAACTTTACGTCAGCATTGTGACTTTTCATAAAGCGATCAGTTAGTACTATTTATTGTCGATATACTATTGTGATGATGCATTTGCACTACATTTAGTATAGATCTACGCTTTGTCTAGGCGTTTTAATTGATAGCTTTCTGAATTTTTACTTGGAGGTTGAAAATTTACAAAGAATGAGTGGTCTACCTAATCAAATCTATATTCTGTCTTATAAATAGATAATTTAAAATTTCGAAATTCTTTCTCTATCCAATGAGTTCAACAAATTGTTTACTTTCGTGCAGTGTATTGTATCCTTGTTCATAAATAATATTCTACTGCTGTTGTTTACAACGGTATATTCAGTTATACATAACTTTAAGCAACTCCTTTCAATGCTGTATCAATCTTCAAAGCGACAAATAAAAATTTTACCATGCAGAATATTAAGAAAAATCGAATATTTCGATGGAGTTTCCAAATATTGGTTTAGGGACTTGGTCAGTAGAGTCATTCCTTTTAATTTTATAACGTTCGGAAATAGTTAAGTATCTAATCTGTTTCATGCTGAGGCCTGGTCAAAGAGAAACTATTGCGTGCGTCTTTGATGTTGATTAATGTTTTCAATTTACTTTTTCGTTGTCAACTTTTAGAGTTGACCATCTAGTTACCCTTTCCAACTCATCTCCAGTCAACTCCCTTCTGGATACCACCAACTCGGACAAACTTTCCTTTCAAGCGTATTAATGCTCCGGCGACCGCATCAGTTTCACTACCATCTTGCTTCTATATATTTCAAATACGATCAAGCTTTCAGCATAACAAAGTGTATATCATCCTTATTATAAAATAATTTCATTTTGAATAATAATGAGAAGACCAGTTTTAAAAATACGGCCTTTGTTGAAATACATTTGACCAATTTAAAAAAATTTAAGGTTTTTTTGTTTTGTTTATTATTTTCAGTTATGAACCTTTGTGTCGACCAAGAAATACAATATTTTAACACTCCTGCAAAAGTTTTTGGTTTACGTTTTAAGATAAATAAAAATAATAAATCAAATTTAAAAAGATTATAATAAAATAAAATAAAAATCTGAATCTCTTAATTTGGAGCGTTACATCTGTTTATTCTTGTCAGAAACGTTTCGTCCCGCAGCGGGGACTTCCTCAGTCTAACTATGTATAACTACTAGCATACTTGAGGCATTGACATGGTGGTGGCACCACACATATCTTGTTGTTTGTTACTTTTAGCTCTGTAGTTGTCGTTAAACTGTTCACTCCTCCCTGTCCATGTACTCAAGTTGGTCATACTCTCTATTGCTCAGTTGTTTGATCTCAACTGCGTCAATTAGTTAAACAACTTTGCTCTGTTATAAAATCAAAAAGGGGAGAGGAACTGCAGCATAATTTAAATTTACTGAATGAGTGTCTGAATAAATAGATGTAACGCTCAACAAGAATAAACAGATGTAACGCTCCAAATTAAGAGATTCGGAATGAATGTGGTCACTCCACTACCCACACCCACTAATAAAAAACTGTCTTTCTGTCGTTTGGACGGAAGTTCTTCTCCGAAACTAATGGAACAAAGTTACGAAATTTGGCTCAAAAATCGACCATCAATGCGTTTTCAGATGCATGCTCAATACATGGCCCTCAGACTAGAGAGCGATGTGACACCCCTTTCGGCATTCAGGGACTTTCGACACTGTAGGTGGCCTTTCAAGATTAGAGGAGACCTCTTGGCACTGAAGTACCGCCCCTACAACACCAACAGTAGCGATATATGCAGTGGCGGGAATATTGAGAATGCTTTTCACTTCATCGCTAGGTGTAAATCGCTGAGCACACTAAGGAGGAGGCATTTTGGGAGGTTGGTGTTGGGTTTGGGACGATTGTGTGGGGCTGCTTGAATCTGGAGATCCAAGTTTAATCAGATATTGTAGGGTGGCGTTTGATTTAAGATATAAAACCATGATTGAGTATGGGGTTATGTAACATGAATGTAGGATAATTAGTACCTCAGCAATATACGAGAATACTTATGTCAAGTTTAACCTTTAAGGGACAGGAATCATTATTATTATTGTTATTATTATTCATCTTTGATTCGTTTCAGGATTTATCGGAATACTTGGCGAACTCAGGGGACGGTCATTGCGACCACGATTATTGCATGTTTATCTATCTGTCATCTTATTATTAAATAGTTTCATTTTGAATAATAATGAGAAAACCAGTTTTAAAAATACGGCCTTTGTTGAAATACATTAGACCAACTTTAAAAAATTAACGGAATTTCAGTTTTTTTGTTTGTTTTGTTTATTATTTTCAATTATGAACCATTGTGTCGACCAAGAAATATAATATTTTCACAATCCCCCAAAAGTTGTTGGTTTACGTTTTAAAATAAGTAAAAATCAAAAACCGAATTAAAAAAAAATAACAATAATAAAATAAATAAAAATCTGTCTATCCGTCGTTTGGACGGAAGTTTTTCTCCGAAATTAATGGAACAAAGTTACATAATTTGGCTCAAAAGATTAAGTTTAAAGATTAATTGATCAAAAGATCAATTTCTCAGAAAAATTTGATTTTACGGATCGATTCAGATAGAAATTTGTGAATCGAATGGGACAACTCCGATTGCTGTCCGATCATCCGTTCGCTAACGAACTGCAGGTCTGTCTTTAAACGTGCGAATGCCAAAAGTGGACTGTAAGAATGTACTAGTCATGTGACCGTCCCCGATTTTTTTCATAATGGAGTTTATCGTATGTCGATCGTATCGTATTTGCGAACAAGCTAAGAGTCGATAGGTGTTCTAATCGCGGATTTCTACGACAGAACATTTCACCATTCTAGGTATTCCAATATTAGGAAAATGTCAAGATAGATTGGGGATTGGGGATTGATTGGGTTAAATGTCAGATAGATTTCTACGTGTTCTAAGTGCAACTAGGAAGCATTGTCTCTGGCTGTGTAGTACAATTCTCGTAGTGCAGTGATCCACGTAGGAGGGTTCTTCATTATGCAGAAATAATAAACCTTTGTGTGATAATTTGCAGCTTTTTACCTCTTTGATTTTCTCTGAGCTGCAGTAGCAACCAAATGTTCTACGGCACCCATACTGTTACTAAAAAAAAATCTGATCTAGTAGGTCTCGTAATTAGAGGAATAGCATATTGATGTTGGCGTAATTCCTAACTCACGATATTAGGAATATCTGTAATTCTGAGACAGAGAGTGTTTAGAGGGACTTGAAGGTGTTTAGGTATGATTTTAATTATCATGGGTTATTAAATATGAAATGAATATGATATGAATGATCAAATATGAGAATGATGTATACGTGTTGTGTTTCAAGGGAAATACGAGTTATAGCATCAAAACTATAACGCTATTGCATCAGTTATAACTTCTCTTCTTTGGGAGCAATTTTTTCCATATTCTAGCTGACTTGCTTTGCCAAATGCAGGCACCTGGTTGGGTCCGGTCATGCGTGGTGTTCAGTTTGCGGTGTGTAGACAAGGGAGAGAGATGAGAGAGGTTCGAGACCATTCAACCATCAGCACAAAGGGTCTAAGGATGGTGGTGAACTGGGTGATAATATACCAATTGATGACAAATAATCAGGTTCCGATAACCTTAACCAATCGGGTGCAGTGTGATTTGGCAGGGATGGATGCAGCGGAGGGCGGGGGGTTACCGGCCAATTTATGTTGACAAGCCACCTGTGAAGTCTGTAGAGATGAGCGAGAGGTGAGCGGTCGATATCGGTAGGGAACTCGGGGATTTCCTCTCCCCAGCCGAGTACAGATTAGGCGTCCTGTCTCGTCTAGTAGCCTCTGGGAAGGGGGCGGACAACACCTCACCCTATCCTTCCCAACAGATAGGTAAGTACTTCCTGCTGTCCACTATTCACCTCTTCATCATTACCTTCCATCACAATCCCACAATATTTCCTTCACTTCCATCACCAGCCCACTAGATACAGATCATCCAAGTATATGAGTGGCCACCTCCCCACTCATCTCACAGCATTTTAAATGCCATCCACGTTAAGATCGTTCTGAAAATAACAGAGAACCTACACGTTCGGGCTAAGTTTTGACGTTGGTTGTTATTTTATAACCACATGTCTAAAAATGCTATATAAATCAAACTTATGGTAGAGTTTTTCTTAAATTTTATTCGACCACTTCCTGAATTTCTCAACAATTAAAAAAAAAAAAAAAACATTACGTTACTTACGTGTTTATGAACGTCCCTGATCGTCATTTCAATTCATGATAAAAGCCATTGATACGTACCTGCAACACAAGAAGCACATCATTTTATGTAATGTCTTCAGAATTTGTTACATAATTAAATACGTTGGCATAAATGTAGTAGATGCTGAATTTAAAAAAGAAATCATTACGGTTTCCAATAACTCTCTTACTGATATCCCTCTAAAACGCTCTGAAGGTTTGAGGAAAAGTTATGAATATATTTAATTATCAGTAGAAGTTCACTTAACTTCTATGTCATAATAATAATAAAATCGTTTCATGGCTTCATACTTGTTCTTAATGCGAGGTAAAGTTGATATGTTTCCGGGTTGTTTATGTTAAAAAAAAAAAAAAAAAGCGGGACAGTAGACCTTTATGGTTCTACAGCCAGATCATTTAATGTTTAATTTTACACATTTAAGTACCGAAGATGAAAAATTGCCATTTCAACCTACAAATATATATGGGAATATGTGGGATTCTAGCTCAGAGGAGGGGAGCTAGTAAACAGAGATGAAAGCTACGGCTGGGGGGGAGCTAACAAGGGTTTACGTGAACGCATTCTGTGTTCATAAACGGTACTTACTGAGCCTAACCAACTTTCTGAAAAAATCTGTCGATTAAAGCAGAGCACCAGAGAAGGCTAGTGCTTACCAAGGTGGTAGGTACACGAATGACCCCCTCGGGCGGACGGAAAAGTGGTGATGCCAGGATAACAAAGGGCGGAAGGAGCTCACCCGAAGGTTAGTTGAAGGAGTGTTGAGCGGGGGGGGGGGGGGGACGGAACTGTCGGGTCGGTCGATAAGAACTGGATTGTGGTCCTGTTAATCATTTAAATGATAAAAGCACAGATATATAAACTTCATCCAGCATTGAGGAAAATGTGTTCAGTGAAATTTGCAGTTGACGTTGAACAAGAGTTCTAAGTAGGTAGGAGAAAGGCTCCAGTTATTGGACAGGCACCAGTTACTGGTCACTTTGTAATATTGTTCGAATTCGTAAGAATATGGGCTGGAGTCCTACCTCCAGCGATAGTTGAAGGAATTTTCCTAGCTCACACTGATGCACCGTCTGAATACCCAATCGCGGAGAATACCTAACACATAGTTACAACCTACCCAAAACAGATATTGAGTTTTAAACAAGCTGGACATAATATACAGGGTGATTCCCTGGTAGTGCACACAAAATGGGAATGATAATATTCCCATTATTTAATCTGTATTTTATACAAAACAAACTCTTCAGCGGAAAAGAAAAGAAAAGTATTGTTGATAAAAAATAAACGTTTGTCTGTTTAGGTATCATATTTTGCTGAGCGTTTGGTGGAATATCATGAAGAAGTAGTGGTAGATCGTTTTGCAAAAAATCCAGGTCACTTCTAACGTCAGATGCTACTGTAATTTGGCTCTGGCCTCTACTATCCTTGCCCGTAGAACTTCAACGCTGGTCACTTCTGTAGCGTACACTTCACTTTTCATGTAGCCCCATACAAAAAGTGAATGTCAGCATACTTACCGTTGGTAAATGTCGCCGTATTCAGATGGTGTATCGACAAACTGAATATTAAACCCGTCCCGTTTTAAAAGGAAAAATAACTGCTAATCTACAAGCGGCAATGTTCAAACTGCTCCGAAGGTCGAAGTCACTGTTATTATGATACCTAAACCGACCAAACGTTTATTTTCTATCTACAATACTTGTCTTTTCCTTCCGCAGAAGAGTTTGTTTTGTATAAAATACAGATTAAATAGTGGGAATTTCATCATGTATCCATAATTTATCTACTAAGTAGGTAACTGATTTTCATACCAAAATAATGCACCATGTTTTTCGGATTTAAAATGTGAATTTCTCTACAAAATCGGACCAAAATCATAAATGTGACTAAATTATTCGAAAGCAAAATCTTTTAGTAAACGTGTAACTTTCTTACAGAAGTTTAATGAGCTGTTCATTTGCAAAGTTATTGAAAATGTACATCTTATAAAAAATTGAAAAACATGAAAAACAGAGCAAAGTGCACATAACACAGCTTTTATGGAAAAAACGTGGTTTCCTCGAAAAAATCTTTGGAAAATCATATTTCCGGAACCGGTTGAGATAGAACAGTGCTGTTGGCGGCGTTTTGCTCCATTTTCGGTCTAGTTTCACCCTGTTGTGTACACTACTAGGCCATCACTCTGTATATTATGTCAGGTTTTCTAACCTTTAAATAGAATTGTCTCCTTGCAAAACCCAGACTTCCTCTCCAGATTTGATCTCGTGGGAGCGTCATTCTTTCGCAACTGTTGAGGCATTGCCATGGTGATCTCGTATCTCGGATACGAATCCAATCAAGCTAAAACGGTGAGGAGTTTCTAGAAAAAGATTAGACCAATATCCCGAATAAATAGAAAGATAATAAAGTCAAAATAGTCCGTCCGTCTCTAAAGCACAAACTAAGCAAACTTTCAATACCTTCATTCATGACCTTAATTGCCTTTTGCTCTATGGTGCTGTAATAACTATATATGATCTGTTTCATCAAAAAGACGGTCTTTATTGCGGTGAGCTCAGGCAGGTGGAAACTGTGATTGTAGTTCACACCGTACAAAAGCGAAATCATGTTCTGAGCCTCGACACCTGTCAACTGAGACACGTCATCTAACACACACGGAACCCTCACGTAAATCTCCGCTTTCGCTTCCTAGCGTTACTCCATCTGTTGGCTGAATATCGCCTTTACTCACAGAAAATTAACAAGGGAACGCCAGCAAGAACAACAGGGATTTCATCAACACTAAACTTCTCTCGAGTATTGAAGTAACTACGTATCACGTGATTCATCAATGAGCATTATGCGAGGCAATGAAGCCATCTTGTCAGATCTGTGAAGTTATGCTACGTTAAGCGTGGTGAGTACTGATCACAGGTCATCGCACACGTAACGGTCTCACGTCCAAGTAATTTTCACGCTTCTCAAGAGGCGAAGCCCTCTCTACTCTACCACAGAGTAGGTGTACGACGCCTAGAGTGACATCATTCAATGAAGTTTTAATCCTTGCTGCGTGTACCTACTTCGCTCATTTTTTGCTCATAAATCCGGAAAAAGTCTAATGTGTCAAGGAATAGAAGAATCAGGTTAAAACAGCGTAGGCATTCGAAGTTTTTGCGTTACAAGGTTGCAACAAAGGTATCGTGTTTTATATTTATTTTTCTATATATACAGGGTGTCCCAGGAGTTATGCACAATCTGACTCCTACGTGTTCTACAACTCATTTCCGACCAAAAGTGCCCCTTATCATTTTTTTAGAGGCTTTGTTTTCGAGTTATTCGCGATTTACATTTTTTTTCGTGTTTTCGATATTATGTCACTAAAACTGTTATAACTCCTTCAATTTTGGAGATAGATCATATTTGAAGACACTGCTAGTAAGAGCGCTAAATTCTCTATGTATCTGATATCAGATAACATTTTTTTATTTCATTGAAGATTTGCGATTGCCGCGCGAAATGGCAGTTTTGTAAAAATCTTGAAATCGCCTGTTCTTCATCTGGCCCAGCAACCCCTTTAGTACTTGAGACACAACTGTCCAGACCTGGTAAAACGTGCGCCGAAATGTCAGCTTTCTAACGGTGTAGTCCTTTTGGTTTTAAAAAATATTTTTCGTTAAGAAAATGGTGTTTAACTGCAGAAAAACGTGCGTTTTCTGTTAAAATTGAGGTTGAGGTGTTTTCAAATTGAGCCAAAGGTTCAAACTACTTTGCCAAAATTTTCAATTTGTTAATATGCCAAAAATTCAAATTGATTTTGCCAAACTAATCTGATTTTATTTTTTTTCCTAACTTTGCGTATGTGTTTGTTTGTTTGTTTGTGTGTGTGTGTGTGTGTGATTTCATTCTTCTGGTAGCCAAATTGCTGCTCCGTCCTCCAGTCCAAGTCCTTGCACGTGTTTCCTCGGCTTTTTATAAATATATTTTTATATTGTTTTCAAATGTTAAGTGGAAACATGAATGATCGACTACGAAGCACTGATGAGTCTCCGATTCATCTCTTCCGAGAAGGAAACTGAGTCATTCGCGAACAAATGCTAGGCTTATTTTCTTTCAAATGAAAAATTATTTCTCGGGTTTCACGACCAACTGGTTCGGCATCTTTACATTAGCCGAACACTAGCACAAAAAGGGACTTTGAGTCGGTTGCTATACGCTTTATATGAGTCAGATCCAGAAGACCTATTATATCCGAAGGCTCAAAAATAGTATAGGAGACTAACGATATTAAATAATAACAAACAAAATTCGCAGGATGTAAAGATATGAAATCTGTCCTAGATAATTTAAGCGAACTAGTTGTCAAAATTTAAGATGGGGTGCGAATAGAAGGTTCTAGGTGGAGTTAGGAACCAATTTTTGGCAAATTCAAGTTCTCAATCATCTGACTGGTCAACATTTGGGCATTGTCTGTTCCCAAAAATAAATTACTTATAATTTTGAATCAATTTTGATGGTTAGTTAATCATTAGTAACACTCAATAACTTAAATGATTGATTCGTCGAAATCGATTCAAAATTATGACTAATTATGTCGTGGAAATTAACAACAGAATTAATTTCCGTACCGTTCCCTTTGAAATGGAAACCACATGTAAATTACTAGATTGGAACGTGGGAAAAATATTATAATGTTCTGTAAGGTGTTACCTGTGTTAACTGGGGAGATCCTAGTGTCGCGTCAATATTTTATGAAAATACCGTTAGAACGATCGAACATTACGGTTCAATTTTTCATGGTCAGTTTTGAGTAACCGCTTTGAGCATCATACTGAATACATTGTAAATACGAGTATATCTGTATGTATGGTTGAGGATATTTAAAATATACAACACCTATGGACATTGTACTTTCTATAGCTGTAGCAATGTCTCTAGATCTAAGAACACAGATTCTAGCGGATAGATAGGTGATGTGGATAAGAACAAAGACAAAGTTGTACTGACTCAGAGAATGTCGTTAAACCAATCACATTTTGAATAAATTCAATAACCACGTTCTTGCTAGAATTGTAGAACTATAGAACTATTACCAGAACGTTAGCTGCACATTTTATATGGGTGAAAGCTCATAACGAGTTATTCCATAAGCGTGAGTGTCGACATAGCAGCCAGAGCTACAGCGGTTACTGGAGTTATAGGCACTTCTTTGTTACCGATAGAGGTTTAACACTCTGTTTGAAGAAAATATTAGGAATAGCAAACAAGATCTAAAGGTTTTAAAATTACCCCCATTCCCCATCACCTCATTTATAGGATTACTGATTTCATAGATTGCAAAACTAATATCGACATAACACCTTAATATTGTTTACCTATTCAGTTTTGAATAAATATATTTCCTGTGTTTTTCGGGATTGCTTATAGAGGAACTCAGTGAGGGAGAAATGCATTTGGACCGCCATGGGAATCCATCAGGTTCTGTATCGATGTAGCTTCCTTCCTCCAGTAAAATAAATTAATTAACCTTCAAATAGTATCTACAACTAAATTATGAGCTCAAGTCAAAACATTTTTCATTTTTGGCAGAGTTTGTACTTGGCAGAAGCTCATTTTCAGTTGTACTTTCGTTAGTTTTTTTTCTAATTGACTGAAGCGTTAGTTGTAGTTCCGATTACGAAGCATGAGCAACCCTTCCGAATGATTACTCAACTTGTGTTGTTCTTACTTCTCGAAAGAGTTGATCATTCTAACTGAGTTTCCCAACCAGAGGAGATAGTACTTTTTCCTTTTTAATTCGGCATTTTTGTTGCAAAAACTGTCTTGAAACATATGATCATAAAACATGTGTGATACTTTAGGTTCATTATGTTGAATGCTGTACAATATTGTGAACTGAAATCGGGATTTGAAGGAAATTATTGAAATAATAAACAAAAGCCAAAATTGTTGGAATAGTTACTAGTTTATGGAATTCAGTGATGGTGTGAGACTATCCTCTAATTGATGGAGTTAATCCTGATTTGACAAATTGTTAGGTTCTGCAACGATTGGAGGAACATCAATAACACCAAGGTAGCATAAATGATTTTCCAGAGAGCTCTGCGTCTGAGGGTTTCTTAGACAATACGTTCAATAGCCTTGGGTTAGAGCACCACATGTTTCCTTCAGCTTATTCGTGAATTATACCAATGGTATGCAAGGAAGGCAACATAAATCAGGGGCGTCTTCCATTATCCTGGGAGACCTCCTGATACATGATCAATTAACGGAGACCGTTCATCTCTTCGAGATGGAGATTTACATATTTGATAGAGCTTGACGCTTTCCGCTCATCGGAATGGTAGTCTTGCGCTTCACACCTTCCTGCTGAATCCCAATAAAGCCAAGAGAGCAAAGTGACCGTAGTGAATCATTCACATTAGGGCCACTGATGATACTAATTAGTAGTCCTTATTATCATGATTAACTTTATTGAAATATCAGTTACGGGACCAGTATCAGTTTCATGAAGCCCCGAGGGTTCTAAGAATGGAATCATAACTAATTACGCCACTCTTATCGTATGATAAACTCAGCGATAGACTTGGTCAAACTGCGATATTACAATTATGAACAGTTGTTATCTTTTTTTTTTTTGCCCAATAGAAGTTACTGCAATTCAGTTAGTTCAACGATGGCACAGCTCAGGGCTTCCCAAGCTGTTGTCCGAGGACCTCCTAGGGGTCTGCTGCGAATTTCAGGAACAACATCATTCTTGCAGAAATAAAGGTATGGTGAATAAATTCAAATAAAAAATCAAATGATGATTTTTACAGCAAATTAGATAAAATAAAATAAAATAATAAAATGTGTATCGAATATAAAATAGGGTGGCTAGAACAGTGTGGTGGACGGTCAGTCTGTCCGTCGCTTTCCCATAAATTTCAGACATGTTGTGGTGTAGGTACGTTCATTACCGGGAAATGTTTCTCCCTTCTCTCTGTTGTATGCTTCTCGAACATTCTGGATTTTCATATTGCCGTGTAGGGCCATTGTTTCCCGAGGATACCAGTCAAGCTCAAGCTTCTTTAACGAGTCTCTTCAATGCAAAGAGATGTTCTGAACAATACTCAATCTCTTCGATTCAAAGTCCCTCCATTAATTAGTATTTACGCTAATCCAATATGAATCGGTGACTACAGTCGAGATCTCTGAAAAAGTAATCTTTTTCTTTAATACCTGCACACCAAGTTTCCGTCGAGAACGATATCAATGAATGTAGTTGACGCACAGCACCAAGTTCCAGTATTCGGAGATTAAACAAGTCTAAAAATAGCTGAAGTTTAAGCAGGCTATGGAAATGGAGTAATTAAAAGGGTAAGTACCACGACAGCTATTCAAATTTATTAGTTTGTGGGGGCCGGCAAGGACCAAGTTCGGTGTGTGATTTGCACGATAGCCGTTCCAAACACCACTGGAAACCATTGGGTTCCAGTTAAATTGCGTCCTCACTTCGAGAGTACACACCCGGAATCAAGGGGAAAACACAATATTTCATGGGGAACGCCTCTGAGCTGCCTGTTTCTTAAACTTTAATGAAAGCTCGAGCAGTAAATACAAATGAAAATTCTTCAAGAGCATATGTTTTGATCAGGAATCGAGTGGAACTGGCAGGTAACGCTCTTTCCATTGCCGAAACAGTGTGTTGGTGGAATTGTATGCTAGACGATAAAGCAGTTAAATTCACATCAGTGCCGTTGTCAAAAAAATTGTAAAAAGAAGGATATTTGAGTTATTAAGTGATGTAAAGCAATCGCTGGTTGTTGGAAATTGACGTATCAAAAGACTTTCCGGGGTTGGCAATTTTATTGGGCTTTGTCCTCTGTGAACGCTCTGGATGGATCGAGGGAGATCCTCCGTGCCATTCACTTCCTGTAAATACAACAGGCACAGAAATATTTTGTATGTTGGACAAACTGTTTACAATGAACGAAATTCCTTGGAGAAACTGCATTGACACGTGCATATACACTACAAAAACAATGACTGCCCCAGCGGTTGGAACGATTACGAGGATGCAAGGAAAATGAAATATTGCAGCAGCTATCATCCTGTTGTATGTAGACATTCTTTAGCGATATAAAAAAGCTTGCTCACTTTGTGTCTGTTCAAATGATTTATTATACAGTATATAAAGCAGTTAAAGTCAAGACGTTTTGTATTGCCAAGTGACGATATGAGAAGCCTTCACAATCCCCTGCTTCTCCACACAGAATTGAGGTGGTTGTCTCGTATGAAAGCACTTTCAAGGTTACAGGAGTTTCGTTCTGAAGTCTTAACTCTGTTGATAGACCGCGGTATCGAATGGGGCAGTAGTTTTAAAGATGAGAGAAGACAGTACATGTATACTTACGTATTTACCAGAAAATTTGATGAAAATTAATGAAATGAGACGTTCACAATTACAACCACAACTTATCACAAATTTTGAAGCTAATGCCGAAGTTTGATAATTTAAAAGAGAAATCCAGTTTTGGGTTGAGTCTGATCAAAAGAAAGAGGTGGTTTTCCTGGGTTAATTAATCTTTTAAATGAAAACAAACTGTATCTTGAAAAAATCAGTTTTACTGAAGAGGTTTAACACACCTTCGGGCTTTTGACAGGTCTCTTTGACAGGGCTCGACAATTCTGCAAGAATATGAATGGGTAGTGAAACCGTTTTAGTTTAAAAATCCAACTAGTCTATCGTCAAGTGAATACGAATGTATGAGAGACTCAACTTCAGGCTCCACCTTGAAACCTTCTTTCGACAGCGAAACTTTATTGAAATAGAGAAACGGGTTCTACTAAATTCTGCTTCATCTTAATTATCGGAATCTGAATTTTCTGTCTATTCAGCCACCAAAACTCAACACCGAAGCCGTCAAGATGCTAAATCAGACATCCGACTTCGGCCATCAATAATTAAACCAGATATTTCCAAATTATGACAGTCAAACAACCTCATTTTCCCCATTAATCAAGCTGACTGCAAGTTCAAATCAATAATTTCGGAATTCGAATTACTTATAATAGTTGTACTGTTCGATTACTTATAATAGTTGTACGATTCTGATCGATTACCTGAAATAGTCGTACCTTCTGTAATTCGATCACGTTGTAAATAAAGTTGAGTTTGTGAATGCAATGTTTGTTTTCATAGTGATATTCCCCTCCACCACTAATAATAAGGCACGGCCTGGCTAATTCAGTTAACTTTTATCTACCGGAAAGTGCCATGTATGTAAATATAAAAACTTAAGTAAGAGGGGTTCGCACTAGATATTGTTCCTTGAGAGGGGTCCGCAAGACAAAACGTTTAGGAAGCCCTGCTGAAGAAACATAAAGGGTGTTCGAATAGCATTCAAAAGAGGGAAAGGAGAAACAGTTTAAGTTAATGAACGTACACCGCAACATTTCTGAAATTTATGGGAAAGTAAATAGCTGAAATTTCTGGAGCAGCGACTGACATACCAGCCGTGTCCCGACCGCCTGCCACACTCTTGCTTTACATATCAACTCTTGTTTTCAGAAAATTTGAATTTAATTTATTCATTTTACCTTTATTTTTGTATGAATGTATTCCTTTTTCTCAAAGTTCGACGCGTACCATCTTGTTACGGTCGGCGGACCCCCCTGAAGTCT
Organism: Creontiades dilutus; assembly: GCA_031894815.1. Lineage (NCBI taxonomy): Eukaryota > Metazoa > Arthropoda > Insecta > Hemiptera > Miridae > Creontiades > Creontiades dilutus. The sequence continues at coordinate 2,100,768 of JAVIWC010001058.1, forward strand.
GCGGAACAGTTTGGGGAAGCTTTGTATGACTGGAATTAATGGCTAAAATGGTAGAGTGGCTAAGTATGGATGATGGAGTAGAATCCGACAAGCCAGTTAGAAAAGGATTACATTGGATGATGAACTCAAGTTTATTCGAGTACATCGTACCTCGCTCCAAATCATTTCGCAGTTCCTACCCTCGCAGTTCTCGCGATGAGCGCTCAGAAATGAGCAGGTCATTTGTCAAGTTCAACTTCCGACATTAGTGCAATCGTTTGAGCGCGGCAACTAACGAAGGATAATCTGCCGGGGTGCTTTTTGCTCAAACTTTCCTCGGGGAAAACGCAAAGGAAAAAAGGAAGAAGCGTCACGTTATGCCGGGGAGCACGCGAACATCCAGCCGTTATCGTCTGAGGCGGGATGAGCTGTGTAAACACGAACTGCAGCAAAAGGATTACGATTTTTACAGTCTGTAGGTTGACTTCACCTCGGTTTATTTCTACCAACTTATTTTGGGAATAGACGGTGAATAAACCACCCGTACCGTCTCATTGAATGTTTATTGATGTTAATCTAATACCTGTTATTCAATGGACGGACGGTTATTTTTCAGGAACTCTATTATTTCTCTTATGTTATAGATGGATATTAAAACGGTAGTAATTCATCCGTTATCATGTTATTCAAAACTATCGAAACAAAGATTAAATGGAACATAGAGATAACTTCAAATCATGTACCTTCCTTCAGTGATTATTAATTGTTGTTTAGAGCCATGCAATTATTCGGAATAGGTACCTGAACCATAAAACAAATGGGGTTGGGGTACCTAAATCATTCAGTTTCAACGGACAACAATATCACCTATTAGATGAAACGCAACTATGTGCTCCGCCCAACATTTCATCCCTCGCGGCCCACTTACTAACTCAGAACTGATGGGGTGTGCATTGTGAGCAAGGGTTCCATTCCAACGCATTATTGTAAGAGATGATGTCTGGGCCTAGACAGGTCAAAGAAGCTCGTGGAGGCACAAAGAGAAATGAGGTTGGGTGGCCGACTGCATTGTGCTGGGCTTGTGTCCTGGGCAGCGTGACGCGGCGGACCGAGTGATGTTCCCATGCATCATCTGCCCACACGTCATCATTCTACCCTCACAATCGGTCAAAACACGATTCTTACTAGGGCCAAACATTTTCAAGCTATTCGCATTTGAAGTGTTTGCAGTCGATTAAAAACACCTCTATTTTATGCCAGTTCTAGATATTTCACCTACCACGATGTATTTTACTATTTCACAGCCTCACAAAAAAAAGTCAAGATCCTTAAAGTAGACTAGGGTATCCCTATGTATTTTTCAATCCTGAATTCGAATCCAAGGTCCAAAAAATTAACTGACCCCCAAAGTTTTGAATTATGGCCAAAAAACTACCCTGAAATTGGTGTTGTTTACGCCGAAGTCCATCGCTAGCTATTTGTATCATCCTTATCGCCTTTCCCTCTCTCCTGGAACGCCCTTCCGCCGACACCGCGCCGTCGTTGTCTCCTGACTCAATCCCGGAGCGATCCATAAGGCGAAAAGAGCTGCCCTGGCCAGGGATTCGACGTAACTAATCGGAATCTTAGTGCACCATAATTAGAAGGACTACGGACTACTAAGTTAATAACTAAATTTGCCATTGAATAAAAAAAAGGTTATTTGATCATTGTTCTCAAAATTATAGATAAATTAAGTCAACTTGAAGCTATTGTTCTACTAGGTATACCTACAAAAGTAACTAAATTCTACGAGCTCGTATTTCTACCATTTGATATTTTTCCTTGTGTGTGTATCATTAGAATCATTCATTCATTTCATTAGAAGTGTGTACCATCATTTCCACTGCATTAAATAAATAAAATTTGTGGTTTAGTGTTGTATAACAAGACATTGGTGTCTATTTGTACTTCTTTGCCAACCACAAATCATCTTTAAAGTAGGGGAACAAAACCATTAGCAACCATTAGGGAAACAAGGTTTTGTTTAACGAGCCCTTTCAGGTGTCAGGTCCTTCTTTTTGAGTCATGAGATTGGGATGAACTACGATATCTTTTTAAGTGAATTTCTACATTTTTCTAAAAATTCAGACAAGGAGAGTACTTGGGGAAACCACTTCCCACTCAATGAACCCCAGTCTCAATCAATCGACCAGTCCTAGGGTTGAAATTTGAGTTCTTGTGCCAAGTCGAGTGGGGTATGGATTTCTATGTTTTTGGGGATCCTGAGATCGAATTTGAACTCCCGAGAGCCCGTAGATACCTCCCCTTTCCTTAATCACCCCCTCCTAGGGGTTGAAATCACAGAGAATATCACAGAGATATCACAAGAAAAGAGATTAAAATCCGAAAGAATTGAAAGTCATTGGAGGAGACCCCCGCAAAGTTTGAAAGCCTAATGAAAAATCAAATTCAATTTCAGCGAATCTGGGAACACAAAAATCCTTACCTTATTCGATTTCGGCGCGAAAAATCAAATTTCAACCCTTAGGACGGGGTGATTAAGGGAAGAAGAGGTGTCTACGGACTCTTGGAAGTTCAAATTCGATCTCAGGAACCCCAAAAACATAGAAATCCATACCCCACTCGACTTGGCGAGACAACTCAAATTTCAACCCCTAAGAGCTGAACTTGGACCTAGTTACAAATAGCTAGTATTAGTGAACTTTACTTGGAGGTAGATAGTGATCCATGAACCATCAAAAGTGTACAAAGTGAATTAAAGTGAAGTTACTAGATGTATTATATTCTTTACTATCTATTCTATTCTTCTAATATTCTTTGCAATAAAAAAATTAAAAAAATCCATATGAACCAGTGAAGCACGTTAATTGTCTTCTTTGATTTATTAATTTTTGGTTCATTATTCAATAATAAACCATTGTAATCGCTGTTGAAGAAAAAATTTTCTAGCCCCCCCATGAAAATGTCGTGGTTTTCCTTTCAAAGGGTGTAGAATCCAAATCTGCAATAAAGATTTTTCCGTCCGTCCGCCGTACGCACGATTTCTCCCAAACCGCTGGAGCAAAAAATCTGAAATTTTCAGGAAAAATCCATGTTGGTCCGTCAACGCCCCAGTTCTTTAGCCAGCTCTCTCACTTAATTTAAAAAGCCCCTAAAGGGTTGTCAAAGTTTTGTAGAATCCCTAAAAACCTCAAAAAAGTCAAGGCGGCCTAAATTTAGACTTTTTTTGAAGGACTTTCCATGAAGAATCGAATGAGAAATTTCCCAGGTCCATAGCTCAAACCATTCCCGATGTATGGCCCGATTTATGGTGCCAACATTGCATCCACATTCAGTACATCACTAGGTTACTGCGATCAAAACGAAAACAACTCCTAAAAGGGTTTATAGCCGATACACTGGTTAAAGCATTCTGATATGCATGCTCCGTCTTACGAAATTTAAAATTTTCAAATAGAATATTTTTCCGTAGTAATCGCTTTTCAAAATGCGCAGCAAATTCTTTCACTGGGGTTTATTATTCAATTTCATCCATTTGGCTTCCATTCATGATTTGAATTTCCACTAAGCTTTGGAGTGTGCGTGTTTCACAGGTGATAGACCGATAATTGAATTTCAGGAGATATGCATCGAGCACTTAAATCAGTTCTCATCCAAAATACCTATTTGGATTGATCAGTTGATCATATTTGTGTGCCTCCTGAAATTCAAAAATCCCTGTATCACCTTGAAACACGCACACTCCAAAGCTTAGTAGAAATTCAAATCATGAATGGAAGACAAATGAATGAAATTGAATAATAAACCCCAGTGAAATAATTTGCAGCTTTTTTTGTAGATGCTTCGAAGTCGAACGATGTCAGTGACATGTTTGCAACATACACTCATTCTTCGATTATTTGTGGACTGTGGATAAGTTATTGGAAAGAAAGGAAATCATGTTTGTAAACTCATTACTTGTGCGTGAAGATACGTCTAATATGGACACAATTAACATTTATTAGTATTGAATCGGTTTCTAAGGTCTGGTTTATGAATTCCTTTATAAATTGATAATTTTATATGTTGACTGAGGACACTGAAGTGAAGGCCTACACCTCTCGTAATCAAACGTACATTTTTCCATGAGAAAAAATATTCCTTTTCAGTATCATCTACTGACATTTAGGTCATCGGTGCTGGCAGACGTTCAGAAGCTTCGGTAGTGAGACACCTACCTTAAATTTCACGATTAGCTCACGTCAGTATTCCCTCAATTGGAATACCGGCTTGAGGTTCTAGCGTGTGAAATCTGTGTGAACGAAGTTGCAGTTTCCTCTCACAGGGAATAGTACGACACAATCGAGAGGGAGGGACCAATATCCAGATGTTTCCTATCCGATGACGTTCAAGGCCTTTCCGCTTCGTCGATCTTGCTCCCGTCCTCCCTTTTGCAGGCCCCGGCGGAGAAGACGGCGGATAATCAAATTTCCATCTCGCATCTTGAGCAGAGTGCAACATATTACAGCCGCTGAGATTTCAGCTTAACCGAGCCGCCTTTTACTCAGAATTTTCGATGCGAGCGCCCCGTCATTAATATTCATCTCAAGCCCATCAATATTCGGATACTCGTCTAAACGCTTCCCACAGGCAGAGACTCAGTTGGATGAAGTAATACTCTTTCCTGTCTATTTTCATACACGGATTTATCAAAATTGAGCGAAAACAGCGAGGAACGGTTTGGCAACAGGGGGTTGTCGACACTGATAATTCATTTATTTCAACTCAGGATTCCATAGGAAGGATATGAAGTTTTCCCGAGTCCTTGATCGCGCATCTCAGATTTCGCTGAATAAACTTTGCTAAAACGCACAGTGGTTTAAAATGGCCGGTTAACAGAAAATATCCCTACTAACCTAAGGGTCTGAAAGTTGGAGGGTTTACACATTCCTAGAATCTAAAGTCACGTTCGACGAACAAATTCTCCTTACTGAAAAAAACTGATGAATTTGTAAAAAATTACACAGGTTTACGCAAAAAGGTGAAGAGCTATTGTCGCAGAAAAAACAAATTGAATCTGATTTCCTTTGGTGTCCAGGACCCAAATATAAACGCTGGTTTTCCGATAACGTCAATGGTTTTTATATGGCCACACTTACACTATCCGTATTAAATTGGAAATTTCTGAAATATATTTCAAAACTGGACTACAATTCTTAAGTGTACTGAAAAAATAACCAAGGAAACCGGTTGTTTAAGCCAATGATTAAAGATATAAGTAGCGCTAGAATAGATTGTCTATTAAGTAAGTAAGTAAACAAGGAATTTCACCTTGGATTTTCGTCCGACTAGCCGGAGGTGTCGCGGACGTCGCCAGCCGTCCTCTAGAGAGGATCGGAACTAGGTCTGACGATTTCGCTCATGGCTTCCCATTGCCTCACGCCCCTGGGTTGGGAGCGATTTGGATTCACGTGATCTCGAGATCAGAGGTGAACTGTCTAGCGACAGGATGGGTATACAATACTTGATAGGATTTTGGCCCTAATCATTGGTGCCTGTCGGATTCGTACGGGGCTAATCAGAGCTCCCACTGAAAGTAAACAGCCAAAGGACTGATGCCTTAGCTCGCTCGGACAACCTGTTCCCTCTTTAATTGTCTATTAATCCCTCCATTCTCTCCCTGGAGGAAAGTTAAAATTTGGTTTGTTGAATATATAATCTCAAATTACTGCCGAACGAAAAAAAATCATTCAAGTCAAATGAAAGTGGTTGAGATCTAACTATAACTGCGTGATCAGATTGTCAATATTATCAATATCACCTCCTCCATTTACTCCCTTTTTTAATAAAAATGAAAAGTTCTCCAGTTTAGTCAGAACCCGAGTTCCTGAAAACAATAATTTCAAACCGATTACACATCATCTGCTTAGCTCTTTAGAGTCGAGGAAATAAAAACAGAATTGCCTAATTTCTGTAACAGTACTGTAATATATTTCCGTTTACTATCATTCGTATGTCACCAATTTTCGACTACATTCATCATCCATAATTAGTCTTTATTGAAACATACAACAAAAACAACCTCGGAAATATATTTAACCTCCCAGTAACAATGTGTTTTCCAAGGATTAGTCAGGCGGGAACAAAACAAAGATGTGTTGATCCTTCGTCTATATTTTGAGATGCGTCATTGCTGGGCCACGTAGCTCCATCGGACGGTTTTTATTCCTTCCACGTAAGCTCCCTTTTCAATCCAGATTTCCGTTTTCCGGATTAAAGAGGAACCTACGGGACTAATGGCTGTTTGGTGGCGTGTAAATCGACTCGAAGCGGGCCAACATTCTTAGCAGTATTTAATTTTTCTTGTTCCTCGATTTCTATTTCAACTAGAAATTAATAAAATCGAGATTTATTTGGAAAATCTGAAAATGTAAATTCATTTTCGCGGTTCATAATCGTTGGTTTTTCAAATCTACCGTTTTTCTTCTATTTTAATGCCTCAATCAATGGGTAGAATAACTCTAAGTTTTAGTTCTTGTCCATAACAAAAAATAGATCATCATTCGTCCATTGAGTGATACTGCGACAAAATGTGGAGCAGGTCTACATGGAACTGTGAGACAAAGTCTTGATTTAGTTGCAAGAAATAAACATAAAATAACCTCAATACGAAGGGCGATCCCATTGGAGATGATTGAGGATGTCGTGTTTCAAAGGTAGTCAAATCAAAGGGTGGGGGGGTTTGATTGAATCGTGCGAATACCCCATCAGATCCCCTGGGCTTCACAATTCGACATTGCTGTTGTCTTATCTCGTCTCTTTATGTGGCTTTCAGCTTGATTGAAAATTGGAGTGTCGCATGTTTATTTGGATAATTCAAATGATTTAAAAGTAGTCCAGCCTATTTAAGAATAGAAAGTTTCGCACCATATCTGTTGGTATAACATCGTTTTTGATGGTGATATTCCATCAGTTCCGTTACTTTTTCATTGAAGGCTATCACTTTTTGTCCTCATATGAGATTCTTAATGTTTCGGACAAAATGAAACTCCTTAATCAGCTCATGAATACTTTTTATATGCCTTCGAGTACTTATATTATCACATCATAAGTTCTGCTTTATACCTTCGTAATAAAAATCAGTTTTCTAAAATCTAGCTTTTCATAGTTTAATCAGATTTTTTTTTTCGAATTTCGGTACTGTTTTGTACATGGAATGTGACTTTTAAACTCATTTACCTTTGTTTTCGAAGAAACCGAGAGTACCCTTGAGTAAATTGCTGTCTGATTCCGATTACATTTCTAGCAATCATGTTGATCGTTCTCGGGTATGTGTCAGTGGAAATGTTTTCTAGATATTGTACACTTGTTGATAGTACAACCGAAGCCGAGGTCATTGTGTCTAACGTTTGATCATCTGAATTCCAGCGAAATAATGAGGTTACGCAGTCGAATCACTCAACGGCGGGAGTTGAGAATCAAAATTGAATTTTTGGGTGGCAGGGGAAGGAAAGTGGTTTGCGAGAGCCGACCAAATAGAATTGCGGAGGCCGGAGCGCCCGCACCTCGTCAGTTTCCCAGTGTGGTGATCCCTTCCCCGTCTGCTACGGCAAATTACCTGCATGCACGATACATCAGTCGCTTTGCTATTCCAATTTTATTCCCGCAATAGCTTAGAGCACAACTTCGGTCTTTCAGGTTTTTACCCGGCGAAACATTTGTTTTAACATGAAAAGGCTAGGGTGTTCCATTATTCCTTGAAAAAAGGTGGTTTCGTTCCGCTGGGGTTATTTCAGTATGAGGTTTCATTGTATTCTTCACTATATATTGAGTAAGCCCATTAGGGGTTCACTATTTGAATTCCATTTTTTAAATTGTTGTTATGCATCTCAACAACAAACTATCAAAACTACCAGAATCAACGTTTTGAACGGAATAACTTTTGGTGGCCAAAACCTCGATTTTTAAAAATACTTTTCCCAGTTTTCCCCTATAAATCAAAAACTGAGCAACACAAGGAAAACTCTTTGACTACAAAGTTAAGGAGAACTTTTGCTTTGAATGATCTCCCCAAACTTAATAATCGGTAGGGCAATTGGGCCAGAGTTAAGAATCAACACAGCCGAATGTTGTGTACTATGGTGAAAATACGTGGTTTAACCCCTGTGTCTTATGAACTGTTGCTAAAAATGAATTGGCTCAAGATTGATGCTGTAAAGCATAAAATCCTCAGACAATGGAGGTACCTGCACTCGCACACTCCTTGAGCGTGAACGGATAATGGGATAGCGACCCGAGCAGTCTCATTCGATTCACGGAATTAGTTTCTACCTGAATCGAACAAGAAACTGCCTTCTTACTTCGATAGTTTTGGAGATTTAGATTTTTTGCACAACAAAGTTTTCGAAATGTGAAAAATTGACCTTACCTCATACGAGGCAAGCAAGTTTTCATTTTCATAAACGTGACGGCTTCACATCACCAAAATTTACCTATCAAGAGGCGAAGACAATTCAACATTTATTACCTTAAGAGAGTGAAGTATACCTCACAATACATTTCACCTCGCCAGATCACATTTGTCGTCACAGAAATAAACCAGATACCAAAATTTTTCACGTAGATCTTGCTAATTCCCAATGCTAAACTGCTAAGCTCCACAAAAATACACCGGTAAACTGAATAATTTGCCATGGTCACATAATGAAGTTAGACACAATGACTATTAGCATCTTGGGAGTCGTGAATATTTGTTTTCTCGTTAATTTGGCTATCAACCCTAACAATTTCTAACGACGTTCATCTCATAGGAAATTCATTACAGATTCCCAATATGTACTCATGTTTTAAACCATCAAAATGCTCAAACCCCTGAACAAAAACGAACAAATATTTCTCACCGTTTCTTTTCTCATGTTATTTTCTTTGCACTCTCTTAAACATCCGGGGTCGGAATTTTGAAAGCTTAGCACTTTTTGAACAGATTGAGACCAACTGAGAGTCCTACAAATTGAAACTAGGAGACCTACAGGTTTTCTGAAGTTTGGCAAAAACAAAAATCGTTGCTTCGTTACTGTTTACATAGAAATTCTCCCGAGACTATCCCAAGAGAGAAATCATTCGGAAATTTGTTTGAGGCCTCTTCAACGGGCCCCGTCAACCCAGACTAAAACTTCAAGGCGATCAGATCGATGGAACAGGTTCGAGTGTATGTGGTAATCGATTACACGTACGAGTTGAATAAGATCATATTTTTTGATGAATAAGAAATTTTCACCCATAACAATTTAATTTTTGATGTGGTAAGATATAAATGGAATCCAGATTATTGAGTTTGATTTTCTATGATGTTTCATGTTACCCTCTTCGCTTTCTATTTTCCAACAATAGTGGCCCATGTGTGCTTGTCCTATCACCCTTGGTACCGCTTTACTATCATTTTCACGTCTTGTCCCCATCCATCAGTATTTAATTATGCAAATTTCATTAACTCTATGTACAATTAGGAGACTGCTGCTCGGAGCAGTTTCGTTCCGGTTGCAGTTACGGAGCTTAGGACCATGTTAATTCGACTAGATCTTCTCCAAAACATATACTCTGATTTAACTTATATCTGTTTTCAAATTTTCGTCAGGCATTGGGTTGACGAGGAAGAAGCCTAATAAAAAATGTCATGTTGATTTGCCACTTGGTAAAATCAGTGGAAGGAATTATTTGTAGAGAGTTTCAAATTCCAGATTTTAGTTGCAAAACTTAACAAAATAGTAGCTCCTCAGTTTAAATTTTGAGAGTCATGATTAGTATCCTACTTTTCAGAAAGTCCAACCTCAAACTTTGGGGCCAACATTAAAAATGTTAACCCGATTTTTTTCAAGGAATTTCTCGGTGTTCAGTTTTCGGAGGTTCTTATGGTTTAAAACTGTTTTATACTAAAATTGATTATATATCTGGAATCTGCAATGAATTTCATTTAAAATGATTGTCTGCTGGAGAAATTTGATTGAAGCAGGTGTTCACTGCATAATTGAGTGTAAAAAAACATCCCGGAACCACAATATTGCCCAAAAAGCCCTTATCCGAACCAACCCGTTAAAAAGGCAATCACGTTCTGATTCAGCATCCTCAAAAACCTCTAAAATTGAAAGGCAGAGACCGGCAACTGGCAGTTCTCTTCTGTAAGCCACTTTAATGAAAGTATTTTGGGTGTGTCCATTATCTACGATTTCTATTAGCAAACATGAGTGCGCAAAGAGTCTTGTATTCCAAGTTGCTAAGATGAGGTACAATCTTTGGCATTCATATACTGATATTTTATTTTTACGGGTACAAGTGAAAAACGATAAAATTGGGATGATGATGGTCACAATTTCATTTAGTTGGTGAGTTTCCGTTTCCTAAAAATTTGATTCGACTGTGAGATGGATATGACTATTTGGCCCTTCCCGCTTCTTGAATCTGTCGCCTTTGAAGACGAATCAGACGCCTTCAAGTGTATGGGTCATCGTCTGAGCGTGGCGGAGCATTAATCCGCATTCAGCTCAATGCAAGGGGCATCGGCTCAAGGGAGGGGGGGTGGCCGGTGGTGGGACCATTCCATTACCTCACCTCACCTCGTCATGTTACATGATGATAAAAATCACTGATAAAAGTCAATAGTCACATAAAAATGTTTATTCCACGCAAGGTTTAGATCACGACCAGCACCTTTTGTCCTGTTCCAAAATGAAATTTCGTTTGCGTCAACTACTTGGGTGTGGAAATACATTTCAACAGCATTGATCGTAGAAAATGCGGCGGGATTCGGCTTAGGTATAAGTGTTGTGTCTTGGGCATTGTTCGTAGAGTTGGTAGAACAAGTGACAAAAAGTTTTATTATAGACGATCGGAAGTTACGAAAACTACAGGGAACTAACCACTTGGTATACCGGGGAGTGAAGAAAGTGTTAGGCAAGCCAGCGTGGAACGGCGCGGGGGCCAGAGACTTTCTCATTTCCTTTTTCCGCTTCTCCATCGGAGTCTTTAAGAATTTCTCTCGTATCAAGATCAATACCTAACTCACTTCAGCCCTTTATTTTACAGAAAGTTTCCTATTCAGTTGTGAGAGACTCGAGAGGAGTTGGAAGGACGAAGGAGAGCGACGAGGAATGGAATCTTAATGCCCACCCCTTTGGGCCGATAACGATATCAAGATGAAGGGACGGAAGAAAAAACGCAATGACGTGTCACCAGCGGAGAGCGGAAGAACAAACGGAATCGGCCAATCAGGGCAAGGAAACCAACCCGTCTCTCGTATCGAAGGAAATCGCATTTTAAGTAATTCTAACCAACTTAGAGTAGATGTCGCAGAGAAACGCAAACACCAAATACCCCTTTCATTCATGAAACATTTATATGAGCTCAACAGTAAAGCAATATCAACATTTCAGTTTGGTGTATTTTTTTAATAATGAACCTTTGTGTAAGGGAATGGTCACAAAGGTATGTAACATTTGTCGTCAACATTTCCTTGTTAGGTACTTCTGTTTATGATAATATATATAAATGAAGAGTAGTAGGACCTGCCAAACTGAGAGTTATTCCAAAACTACTTCATAAAACTCCACGTTGAAAGAATAGAACAGCGAAACCGATGGCTTCAGACTAATTTGAAAGATTACAACAGTGATTTATCAGATATAAAAACAGGTAGATCGACGAAGTGTCTCTGAATGCTGGTCCAGCTGACCCCAATCTTGTATTTTTAAAACTAGACATTTCCTTCAATTAGCTTAATTGCCAATTACATTTGTTGGTAATTTCATCTTTTCTTTTCTGCCCGGGGGTCTTCTTTCTGCACGTCCTCCGGGATGTTTCTTTTCCAGTGGATTTTTGAAATTTCCTTCACCGTTGTTTTCACTACGGTTGTTTCCTCGCCTCTAGCAGCATTGAATTACAAAGGGTTCATCAGTGTTCAATTCCAGTTGAGATACATTCGGTCCAACAAGTCAATAGAAACGCTGAACTTGGAATATTAAGATGCTTCTGAGTCCTCATTATCAGATTTTTGCCTACTTCACTGTGCCTCGCCCGGCAGTATAATGTAAAGGTTAGGGATGGCTAGCTGATAATTATTCTGGTATTAAGTTCACACTCCGGAACAACATGATCAATAATCGATTTCCAAATTTCGTTATGAGTGAAAATTATTATGAATTATTCATTATTCATGAGTAATGAAGAAATGTTTTTGTTTAAAACAAAGTATATGTTTCAATTGTTTAACTAAAGGCATATAAAACATCTGTTAAAAAGCTTGACTTTGCCATTTTGTAATACATTCCGCAAAACAATATCCTAAAGTTAATGCTTTAATACAGGGGTGGAGTTTATTTAAAAAAGCGCAAATATCGACCATCTGGATTACTGAACATGGTTTTCTTCTTCCAAAACTCTCGGAGCATGAAGAACAACCAAGTTGTTCAATCGCCTCTGCCCCATTGTTGATCGGAGATTTGGTTTCAGATGTCTATGGAAGCTAAATAACCGTTCTGCTGTAAATATCGTGATTGGGCCTATTTGGAGAAGTTTAATGAGCTTCTCTACTTCATTCAACACTTTTCAACTGCAGGCTTTCGTGTAATGTAGTTTCTTTCTGCACATATGTTATTTAAAACCAATTTTTCAAAATTAGCGACATCGGCTAACGTGTAAGCGCAGTCTCTCAATGTCTAGGTCATTTTTGAAATAATCCGTAGGTTTTTCCAACTTGTTTCACTTTTGTTTACTAACAGCAACCACTCTTGTTCAACTGCAATGACCTATGTGAGTCCAGTTGAAGCAAACCGTTCAGTAATACAACATTGCACCGTTTTTGCAATGTATCACTCTCTTCGGGTTTTGAAAGTGTGCGATGGCTTCGTTTTTGTACTTCTTTGGTGAATATCGATTCCGATAAAGTGAACAGGGATCAACTTGTGAAGGTTTTACTTTCAAACAAATTCCCGAAAGTGATTAAAACTATCTCGCCTTCCATTCAAAATACAAATCAATCCTCACATATTTTTCTAGATCAGCAACACTTAGATGAGCTCGTTGGATTTTTTCATTGAATTCCTCGATTGGGTTCATAGCATGACTATAAAGACGTAAAAATAAATAAGTCTTGAATTGCAACATTGACTTAGGAAGGCAGAAGATGATTAAAAAAAACTGAAGAAGTTCTTCAAAGTTTTTTAATATTCTTAAGATGTCATCGAGTCGGGCAAAAGGTTGGAGTTGGAATCAAAACAGAGTTTTCGATTCAGTGTTCGATTCACCATCACAGAACGGTCCTCTCGAGTTATCGAGAAATCAAGACGCGCGAAAATGTATTTTAAAGGACAGAGTTTTGATCCATTCAGGCTCTGTTATTTAACCCTAGAGTGCTAACATGGAGCGAATTTGACTCCTCATGCGATATAAAGAGATATTTCAAGTGTTTCGTTGACAGCAAGCATACTAATAATCGAGCTACGCATTCTGGAATCCTGATTCGCAGGACGAACGGTCACCTCATTTAGAGAAACCTCTGCGTTTCGTTTCGTAACGGGAGTGAGAAATACTTCATGTTAGCAATAAGTTGTATTATTTAAAATCAGAATAACTCTAATGGCTTTTTGCTCTCATGGCCCATAACCGATTCACTTATATCTTTGATGAGCTGTAGTAAGTGAGATGGAAAGATTACTCATTTTTTTGAGGGACATCTAATCTAAAGTAGAGGTCGCACCTTTGGTCTTTTCTGCTGAAAATATCTGACACTTCTTTCATTACGTCGATTCAGTTCCGCAGCAGCAAATTATCCATATCACAGTAAATTCAATTCTATTCTTAGAAACATCCTACGTTAACCAATTCAAGGTACAATTGATCTAGTTTTGGAGGAGATAAGGAATGACGTTCCCACATTCAGCTGTTTTCTTTGATTAGAAGAAAACAAAAGTCAAGTTTTCTTCTGGTGATGTGTACCGACAAGCAAAAGGTTCACCGAATCACAATTACGGACCAGTTTGACGCTTGGAGCTTAGGAATGATGTTTAAACAATTTTTTTAATCATCCTAATGATCGTCATAATCATCCTAATTATCCACGAATTGATAAGTGCTTCATACTTTGCCACTACTTTTTACTAAGCCCCATAGTTGTTTTATTGAACCAAAGATTTTAACAATTAATATTGGAAAATTTCTTTCATTGTTGGCTTTTCAATAATTTTCTATCCGTAAGAAACAAATTATTGGGTGGGAGCAAAAAATTCTCCTGGTTGCCATTGTCTGCTTGGTCGAGCATGCTATCATGTTAGCATTCTAGGGTTAAGTCTTCGTTGATGATTGTGGAATCACCTATCTATAGCAATACTAAAACAATGTCTCTTTTGTTAAAGCCATCACCATTCTCAACACGGACATTCCTAGTTGATCAATAATCCTGTTTTGAGTGTCGTGGGACCTGCTCTAATACCCCACACGTTATAATCCATCTTTCAACTCAGGAAACTTATCCTTTCAGAGTTCCAACTATTGAAAAACATTTGAGTTAACATCTTTCAGAACGATAGTAAATATAGTGTCAAGAGCTTTCTTCGGTTAGTGATCGAATTAGGTTACAGAACACCTGAACGTAAACGTATTTCTATGAAGATGGAATTTTTTCAAAACCTTTTCCCAGTTAGAACACCTCATGGACTTGAATGGACTGTCCTTTTATGAAAAAATCGTAATCGATTTTCGGCATCTGCCTCTTTGCAGGTTTTACATCAACATTCTCGATAGATGCTTCGTAATACGAAGTTCGTATCTAACTGATCGAAGAAAACTTTACTGGATTGTTCAGGTTCCATCTGTGAACGGTAAACGCCTAAACACGATGCACTAATTGGCCAACAAAATAATTGTCGAGGGTTCACTTCCAGTGTGAAAGGATTCATGAGTGAAAGAATTGAATATGCATTGAACGAAACAATCCACAGTGGCTGACTACTCCAGCAAGGTGGGCTTTATGGTGAGGGGTTTCAGACGCTTTCAGCTACGATTCTTCCGATGACGCCGCAGGCCCACCAGAGCTCAACTTTGTTCTAAGATTCGCATACCAGGAATAATTCCAACGTGTCCTCCAAAGCGTAACACTATCATGATTCACACTATCCGCTTTCAGTTTACCTCTTGATACATTATCAGTATTCACCTTGAGGATGCACTTGAACTACTTGTTGAAGGTGCTCCAGATGCCTGAATTCCGACTACCGAAAATCTTGGCTGTTGAGTTGGTGAAGAGTTGCGCGGGTTTTGCAAAGCATTATGGGGTGCTCTGTCACAAAATGAACATACCAGACAATTTATCTTCCCTTGGCCATAGAGCCCTCAAGTTGGACATGGATCTGCTCGTTGATGCATGCAAAGGGGAAAGAAGATCGTTGTTCCGACATCGAGTTGAGACTTCCCAGAATTTCACATTGTACCGCGAGCTGGATCCTGGTTGTGCCAGTGTACATAATGCTGAAATTCCACTGCACGTAGCACGATGGGCATTTAGGATTCGTGCAGGGTCATTGAATCTAAATGCCAAGCCTTACGAAACAAACAGATTGGAGAAATGCTCGATGTGTATCCTACACGAACGAGAAGGCGTTTGTAATTTCCTTTGAAGGTGCCCAATTCTGTCTGAATTCAGATCACGTTTTATCACGGAACGAAGCGATCGCTATCCTCAACGGTCCGGAATGGATAAAATTAGAGAAATTTTGTAAGCCAGCCTGGCGGTATCACTCCTTCCTCATTAATGAATTCAATTTTTGAACCTTCAAAATTTGTGGTGAACCTCAATTGCGTTTAACTTTCCATGTCCTCCCGTAATGTCTTGGGAGGTTTCAAAGAAGGACTGTTATGTTGCAATGTTTTTGTATTAAGTAACGGTAAGACGAGCGAGGACTAATTTGAGCAATATATTTCATGTTCTTTCGGAACCAGTGAGTTTGCGTGATCCCTTCAATAGATTACAAAATGGTGATAGAATTTAGCTGTTAGGCCCCATGAATGTTGGTGCCATAATTTCGTTTGTATTGCGAACACAACAGGCCCTTGGTCGTAGCAGCTGCTGAGACACCCAGATTTCTACACGTATGTTGAATATGTTGGCAGCCTTCAAGCTTGGACTGCAGGAGTTGCTTGTTACCGCATCGTTCAAATAACCCACGAAGAAAGTGCCGATTCTGTCAAGATGTCTTTTGTTGTTCTAAGACTATTCCACTGAATTATATCCATTGATGCAATGGGAATTTTTGTAGGTGTGCTACGGATTCTATTAATCCGGTCATAGATTGAGTTTTTCGTCAAAAAAAAAGCTCACCAATATAACCCCTCCTTTTCCATGCAGTTTCCTAACAAAAGCCTACAAGGAACCTACAACAGAAGAATTGTGTAGTTAATGGATAATACCCTAAGGATTATCATTGTTGATACTGAATCATCAGTTAGTTATGTGCAGCTTATTAGCATAAGAATAATATTAACGAAATAAGGCCATTAGTGACAATATCAGGGGATTCTGGGTAGATTATTACAATATACGATTTGGAAGCCAATGCAGAAGCTCAATTTTCAACGAAAATTTGTAAAAGTAAGATGGATGGAATTCTTGATTCAAAATGAACTTAAAGAGAAAGGAAATCGTTATAATGGTAAGTATCTTAATAAAAGTAGGAACTCTATCGTGTGAATATTCAAACAAAATTGCGAAGCATGAATTTCGACAGGTGCAGTACTTAAATGAGTTCCGATGATAAAACCATTAATCAACTTAAAGATACCGGTGGATCAATCGACGATCGTGAATACATCGCTCAGCTCTTAGCTATGATGCCGGCTAGTTTTGCCTCCGTCGTTACCGCGATCGACGTCTTATTAAGTACAGAAGACGATTCTACTGAAACCAAGCTCACACCAGCATTCGTGCGCAACAAGCTGCTTACGAAGAAGAAAGAAATCAAAAAACGATGGAAGCAGCCTCTGAAGACGGTGGGAACCATGCATTTCATAGTTCGAAATATTCACATCGTAATTTTGGCAAACCAAGATCAACAGGTGGTCGCCATTTTCGTCCAGGAAATCGCGTGATAAATGCAGGTTGTGACGTCACACCAGACCATCATTTACGAGGTGACAATTGGGATTCTGCGCAGGAAAGTAGGCCCAACGGATCAGGTGGTGCCAACAGAACATTTCTGCAGTTCCGCGGAAAATGTAATAAGTGCGGAGGCATTGGCCATATTAAACGAGTGTGTCCATCCCGTTTTACATCTCGGACAGCAAATGTTGTTGACACAGCAGAAGAAGAAGAAGAAATCGCCTTTATCTCAGATATCACTACAGCAACAGTTGTAAACAATGAAGAAGCTGATAGCGCTAGATGTTTCGCCACCTGCGACTGTTTAATTGAATTCTGTGTAGATTCCGGATGTTCACATCACTTGATAAAATCGGATTATGATGCTTTTCTAATTAATTCTAAAGAAGTAAATCAAAAAATCGGTGTCGCTAAAGCAAATGAATCGCTCATTGCAACGAAAATTGGGGACCTGCAAGTAACATCCGTGTCAAACAAGAAACTATCATTGAATAACGTACATAGTTGCGACAACTTATCGTGCAATTTACTTTCTGTTAAGAGAATGACAGACAGTGGTTTAAAAATTAACTTTGAAGGTGATCAAGTGCATGTTTACAACGAAACCAATCGATTGATACTAACTGGTGAACGGCGCGGTAACCTGTATTGGCTCACATTACGACTTCGAAACATTCCAGCTGCAAATCTCACCTGTTCTCTCAACCAACAGCATCGTCGAATGGGACATTCAAGCAGGTACCCAGCAAATAATTCTATTTGTGAGGTGTGCGTAAGGGCGAAACAGTGCCGCAAGCCATTTTTAAATCAAATGCCGGCTGATAGGAAAGCTACATCCGTTTTGGAAATAGTTTCCTCAGACGTTGTTGGAAAAATTACACCTCCATCGATAGAAGAGCATAACTACTTCGTTTCTTTCCTCTGTAGCTACTCCCATTTCGCCATTGTTTATTTGATGAAAGAAAAAAGAAGTGGAATCATGTTTTATAAAATACCTAAATTACGTAAAAAATAGATTTGGCAAGTACCCAACATATCTTAGATGTGATCGTGGGGGAGAGTATACCTCATCGTCCATGCAGAGATTGTGTGAAGATAAAGGGATTGAAATTATTTACAATATTCCGAGAAATCCCGAGAATAATGGAAAGAGTGAAAGACTTGGAAGATCCATCATGGAAATGGCAAGATGTCTAATCTTTGACAGTGAACTGGGAAAGGAAATGTGGGGAGCAGCGGTTTTAACGTCTGTTTACATAATGAACCGGCTACCTTCTCGAGCAATTGCTAGTGGTATAACGCCCGTGGAGTTATGGTATGGTTACAAACCAGATCTTTCGAAGATGAGAGTATTTGGATCAATAGCATATGCTCACATACCAACAGAAGATAGGCATGGAAAGTTGTCACCACGCTCACAAAAATTGATTTTCATAGGTTATTGTCATAATGGCTATCGTTTGTTTAATCCTACTACGAAGAAGACAGTTACAGCCAGATCCGTCTTGTTCGATGAAAGGGATCGTATCACATCAATTGAAGTTCAAGATAATCCTTCACTAATTCCGCTGCCCAACTCACCAAACGTCTCTCCCGTAAAACCTAAAACTCCCCCTACATCGCCTGAATCTTCATCTCCTGAAATTCGCCGTAGCGATCGGATTCGAAAACTTCCTATGAGATACAATGAATACGATCTCTCATCGCATATGGCATTGCTCAGCAGCTCAGAAGTCCCATTGACCTACGAAGAAGCAAATCAGTTTGAAGGATGGAGGGAAGCAATAAAAATTGAAATCGATAACCTGCTACACAACAAAGTTTGGGAGTTGACACCATTACCACCAGGAGAATCTCTCATTGACTCGAAGTGGGTATTCCGCGAAAAGAGTTCAGGAGAAGGGAAAGTTCGTAAAGCCAGACTCGTGGCCAGAGGATTTCTCCAACGCTCATCATTGGAAGAAGACGTTTATGCACCAGTGGCCCGTATGAACACTTTAAAAACTCTTTTTGCAATCGCTATTGAAAAAGGGACTCATATACATTGTGTTGATTTTGATCACGCTTTTCTAAATGGTGTTCTTGAAACCCCCATATATATGAAAGTGCCCAAGGGAATTATTGAAACTGAAAATCGAGTATGCAAACTCATTAAAAGTATGTATGGTCTAAAAAGTAGCCCTAAATGTTGGTACACAGTCTTGAATAAAAAACTTTTGAGTATAGGCTTAAATAGAAGCGCTTCAGACCCTTGTTTGTATTATAGTTCCAATCTATTTCTAATTGTCTGGATTGACGACATCCTATTGTTTTCAAACAGTTTAAATGAACTTGAAAATGTAAAAAACGCGTTGAAATTTGATTTCAAAATTAAGGATTTAAGTAACAGTGAACAATTTACTTTTCTAGGCCTAGATATTAAGAGAAATGATAATGGCCTCGAGATAAGCCAAGAAAAACTAATCAATAAAATTATCACACAATATAATTTAGAAGAGGGGAAACCTTCTTTGATTCCCATGGAACCAAAGCTACAACTCCAGTACTCTGAAACAGATTCCTGTTCGGATCTGCCTTACAGGGAGCTTATAGGGTCCTTAATGTATCTAATGATAGGTTCAAGACCTGACCTATGCTTTGCTATAACGTATTTTGGCCAGTTTCAAAATTCTTTCAATGAAAAACATTGGGCACACTTGAAAAGAGTTGTCCGTTACCTAAAGATTACCAAACATCTGAAATTGCACTTTGGAAAATCATCAAACTCTGACTTCAACATTTTTGCGTATGTTGACGCAGATTATGCAAATGATGTAAAAGATAGAAGGAGTATTAGTGGCTATGTTATCAAGTTAAACGAAAACATAGTTTGCTGGCGAGCTAAAAAACAATGTAATGTAGCATTGAGTAGTTCTGAAGCCGAGTACTATGCTGTATCAGATTGTTTAACAGAGGTATTGTTTTTGAAACAAATAATCTTTGATCTTGTTAAAAATGAACTAAATAGAGAAATAACTGTTTATGAAGACAATCAAGCTTGTATTAAGATGGCTGCAACACATGAGAATAAGAGAACTAAACATGTAGATGTCAGGCATCACTTTGTTAAAGAATTAGTCGAGAATGGCTTTGTTAAATTTCATTATATTGCCTCTGATCAGCAATTAGCTGACATGATGACTAAAGCTCTTCCTGTAAAAACTTTCTCTATTCATCGCATGTCATTGAATTTATATTGAATTGTTACACTGTTATTGTATAAATGAATTTTTTTATGCATCATAATATTGTTACTAAAATTATTACTGAGTAGTATTAGCAGAATTGAGGGAGGGTGTAGAAGTTAGCTGCAATTATGCTAACACTAGATCGTGTATTGTCCCCACTCTGTTCAACCATGATGTACTTCTTCTCAGTCGTTCATGTGAATCCGCCATTTAACCGTTGCAAATTACAAATCAGTTTCCTTTTTTATTTTGTGCTTTTTTCTTTTTGCGAACACAACAGGATCTTGGTCGTAGCAGCTGCTGAGACACCCAGATTTCTACACGTATGTTGAATATGTTGGCAGCCTTCAAGCTTGGACTGCAGGAGTTGCTTGTTACCGCATCGTTCAAATAACATACGAAGAGAGTGCTGATTCCGTCAAGAGGTATTTTGTTGTTCTAAGACTATTCCACCAAATTATATCCATTGATGCAATGGGAATTTTTGCAGGTGCTACGGATTCTAGTAATCCGGTCATAGATTGAGTTTTTCGTCAAACTCAAAAAGCTCACCAATATAACCCCTCCTTTTCCATGCAGTTTCCTAACAAAAGCCTACAAGGAACCTACAACAGAAGAATGATGTAGTTGAGGGATAATACCCCAAGAATGACCATTGTTGATACTGAATCATCTGTTAGTTATGGGCTGTTATAAGCATAAGAATAATGTTGACGAAATAGGGCGATTAGAGACAATATCAGGGGATTCTGGGTGGATCATTTCAATATACGATTTGGAAGCCAATGCAGAAGCTCAATTTTCAACGAAAATTCGTAAAAGTAAGATGGATGGAATTCTTGATTCAAAATGAACTTAAAGAGAAAGGAAATCGTTATAATGGTAAGTATCTTAATAAATCAGAGCACCGCGAATAAACTCCAGCAGAAGCTCCATTTAAACATTGATTCCGACTTCCAAGCAGACAAACTGACAAACTAAGGCGGGAGACAAATTTTTCATTTGGGCTCAGTTTTTGTTCAGAGCCGGCTTTCGGGAGGGTGGGACAGGGTCATTGTTGAAAGTAGAAATTGGACCGGGATCTAAAAAGTTTGCTTCTCTCCCCCACTTGAACCTGCGGCAGGGGGAAACCCCATTATCGTTTCCAGCGCCCTCGCCGCGGGCTATCATTCGATTCTTTCTCCGTTACTGCTCCTCTCGATACAAAGTCATTTGCATCGAGGAACACCAATAACAATGTCAAATAACATTAACATCCGTTTGCTTCAAATGCCATCATTTCGATCCTATTTCCTATCTGTTCTGCTCTCTGTTTTTCGTTTTATTTGAGGTTTTATTCAGTGGGCCCTTGGAAATTTACCGAATTCAAACCAGATGAAGCTAAGTATCACATAAAATTATTCACTTGTATTTCAATGGAACATACTTGATTTTATAGAGTGAAGCTTTAACAATGCGGCTTTTGAATTGAAATAATTGAACTACGTGTCAGATGCCCGACAGATTTGCCACACCGACGCCCATAGTGTGTACTTCGTGCTGCTCTTCAACCTAACGGTCTAGTATATCACGGATTTAAACTAGGCTGTAGCAGATTGCAGTTCCGTTTTAGCTGCACCTACAATCACTGCCTTCATTATAGACATATGACCACTCCCTGGTGGTAGATATGGGAACAGAACTGTTGACAGGGTAAATTAGGGATTGTGCGTGCTGAGGGTGTAATGATTGAAGATGGTAACAATGGAATTCAATTGGCTTGCGTTCATGATTTGAATTTCTACTAAGCTTTGGAGTGTGCGTGTTTCACAGGTGAAAGAATACTTATTTACCAAAGTAATAATATTGAATAATAAACCCCAGTAATAATATTGAATAATATTTACCTATATATTATCACCGTTTCATGCATATCAGAATGCTTCAACCCGTGTATCGGCTATAAACTACAAGTATCCACATCGGAGATCCACATTCACTACAACTGCTATTCACTAGGTTACAAACAAACAATAATCAAAAAACGCAAATGTTGGATAAACCTACGGAGTGGGGAGGGTTCATTCCTCATGGTATGTTCTTCAAATAGGTAACTATTTAGGCAGATTCGACTTGTTTTGAGGTTTTTAGGGATTTTACGAAACTTTGACAGCCCTTAAAGGGCACTTTAAATTGAGTGAGAGAGCTGGCTCAAGAATTGGGGAGTCGTCGGACCAAGATGGATTTTTCCTGAAAATTTCAGATCCTTTGCTTCAGCCGTTTGGGAGAAATCGTGCGTACTTCGTACGGCGGACGGACGGAAATTTTTTATTGCAGATTCGGATTCTACACCCTTTGAAAAACCATGAAATTTTCAGGGGGGTTAGATTATTTTTTTCCAGAGCGAATACAATGGTTTATTATTGAATAATAAACCAAAAATTGACATATTTTACCTCTGCGTGTACCCTCAGGAAAATTGTTGATCTGTTTGGCCCGTGAATGCTGCGTCACATTTCTGGGTTTTGTGCTCCTAGATTTTGTAGCAGTTCCTGGAACTGATAGGCGAACGCGGACCGATACTTCATCGCTCCGCCTCCGCCAAGAGGCTCGTTGCCGTCTTTCAACGGGTGAGTCTACTTCCATATTTGCGGTTTCCTTAACATAACCAAAATTCTCTCTTGAATTCATACCGGACCTTTATCAGATTAAATAAATCTGATCAACTCAATCCGATTAGTGATTCACAAGAATACCCAATTCACCATTAATTTCTATTTTCAAAATAGCATTATTGAAATAGTAAATTAGATTTTTTGAGGTAATTCCAACACTATTTCATAGTAGCAAAAGGACGAATAACGGCTTCTGAATAATTAAATCAATCGTGTTTTACTAAATAAAAAACACGTAAAACTGATTTTCCTTTATTCTAACATTGGTTTTCTTCCCATTGTGCTTAAACGAAATAAGCAGAAAGAAACATGATTTGAATTTCTCACGACTAAAGGAAACATTAAATTCATTTTCGACATCATTCTTCACTGAAAAGAATTGCAGATTCCATTAGAACTCAACCGCTTCCACTGCAAAACACGTTGCGAATAGAATCCAAGAGATCAAGAAGTAATTTGAATGCATGCCTAACAGATAAAAGTGTGAAAGATCATTTGTGTGTCGACAGTATTCTCGCAAACGATAACAGATAACTTACAAACGACAAAAAAGTTGAACTTGAACAACAGACAGACCTGTTATATAAATCCATTGAACGTTCTTGTCTCAGCAACCTTTGCAGCCCTGCAATTCAGCTGATAACCCAAACCTCTTAAAATTAGCCCCCCCTCCCTCCAAGCGGCCAATAAAATCATTTCTTGACTCACCCGATCTCAGAAGGAGCGGCCAGAGGAACAAAAAAAATAACAGTTCGCAAAAAAGTTACGCCCGTTAACGAACCGAAAATGCAGATCTGTGCCCTATGCGGAACACCCATAGAATCGCCGAAAGAAGCGAACCCCATTTTTCGCACAGAAAGCATTATCATTCACAGTGCACAAGGGATAGCTATGAAATTTGGAAGGAGGGTGCGTCTCGGAAGGCGAAATTCGTCTGCCGATTGTGCAAGGCCCACCAACCGAGTTCCGACCCGGCGATAACCACCTTGGCTAAAAGCGTATCGCAGATGATTCAGCTAATGAAAACGCAAATAGTAGCAAATCGTAAAACAAATAACTAGACGATCTGCGCAAACATTCAAGCGCAAATTGATCAAGTTATCAAATATCAAAACCGAGCACTGGAAAAGAGCAAACTAAGAGTAGAGAACAAAACGTGAAAAGAGAGGTACCCGCTTCGGTAGAAAATCAGAAAATTCCAAAACATTATAAAGCGGCGATTGACAATATACGTTTCTTCTCACCGTGCAATCTCACATCGATAATTAAGTTTTTAGTGGTGATGTCAGAATTAAATGACTTATTAAAGACACAAACCCATGAGTTGGTAAAAAGGTTAGTGTTGAAATCTAGGTTCAGCTACTTGAAGACAATGCTGAACGACACTCCTTTATTAATATACGACGAAGTACATTATGTAATTCCAACACTATTTCAATTTTCATTGCTAGTCATCAAGGTGTTGAGGGAAAATGGCAATTCCATTGCTCATATTCCTGGTTTTTTTTGCGAGAGAGTTGTTTTTCATCATTTCCTAAATTGCCATGCAGTCCGTTTTGAAAGTAAACAGAGCGACGGTCTATTGCTTCTTATTTTCACCACTTCCCTCAACCCCGATAACATATTTGTTGTGAAGTTACGGCTATCCGCGCAGAAACTTCAATTATCATCTTCACATGACGTCAGAACCCATACCCCTGTTTTTTCAACGAGAGAGATTTTTTCATCGTTTCCTAAATTGCCATGCAGTGGTGGTCCAATGATTTTATTTCTGAATAGCAATTTATATATTGGCTCAAGAAACTTTCGGTGTGGGTCAATGTTGGTAGATGAAGTGATTAGCCGATGAGCTACTGGTAGGGCATAGTTACGTTTAGTGTCGCATCAAGT
Organism: Creontiades dilutus; assembly: GCA_031894815.1. Lineage (NCBI taxonomy): Eukaryota > Metazoa > Arthropoda > Insecta > Hemiptera > Miridae > Creontiades > Creontiades dilutus. Next base: position 2,125,640 of record JAVIWC010001058.1, read on the forward strand.
TGATGGTACTTGACGTTTCTAATGTTTCGTATCCGATTCCTGCTGCCGCTTCAAAGTTATACAATTTTCCATGTGGAAAGATTTACTTAATTCATTGGTTTATGTCTCATCAAAATATTCATCTAGTTGTAAACAAGTAGAACAACAAGGACCAGAGATTATATTTGGAATTCGGATAAAATTTCATGAACTTACGTCTTAGGTGAAAACGTCAACCAAAAGGAGATCCATGTTCTCCATGCGTCCTAAATCTAAATGAATAAACTCACAATTCTATATTCCTGTTAAGGTACCATGAAAAGTCCATGTTTGTGGGTTTTGAAATTTAATTAAGTATTTTTACCGTTTGTATAATACACATATAATTAAAACATACATACACCAATATCATTCATTTTTTAATCATTGAATTTTCAGATTTTCCTGGAATTTCGTTGTCGGTAAATCTTTACTTCTGTAGCCAAATATAATTATATCGATTAATCTTCATCATTGATATTTATATTTCAACAATAAGGTACAGGTTCTTCCAACCAAAGAGTATCTTGTCTTAAATGTTAGAAGTGCAAAGAAAATGGAGAGGAAAAGGAAATCTGGTCAGTCGAAATGTTTGACTCAATAGAATATCTCACAAATTGAAAAACCATATACAGATTAAAACGACTCGTGGGTGAGAGCTAAGTTCTTCAAAGGGAAACTCATCCATTTTTCACTTGTTTCACCTCCGCGTCAGCCATGTTATGAAAACCTTGTAATCACTTTCGACTCTCCAAAATCGGAATCTCTACTTCTAATTCCCGGTGTTGGAAAAAATATGTTGAAATAGCATGAAAATAATTCATGCTAGTTCATATTTCCGAAACTTTATTTAATTATTCCAAAATTTGCAATGCTTGACTTTGTCATTGCTTTTAAATTTCAATTCCTCATTATGCTTTGACTTTGTATCGGTTATGCTTGATTTTGAAGCGTGATTTATAAGAGCAAAACATGGTTAATAGGAGAATAAGTGAAAACTTCCAGCACCAAAACGATTCGGTTGGAAAAGTATTCATTCATAAATTTTAGAGCAGGTTGAACCCGTTGAATCCTGTACTGAAACGTTATGTCCATATCGAACATCCTTGATCATTTTTCAGTTGAGATCAGCCTATGTCGATTGAAACAAAGCAAGAAATACTAAAATGAAATCCAGTTAACAGTGCTTAAATTGGTCCTTCTGTATTTCTGGGTGTTCTTTGATCCTTAACGACTTGATTCCATGTCTGGGAGGAGGGGTTAACATTGAAGGGTGCAGATTAACTGTTTATTGTTCGCCGATGATATAGTTTTGATTCGAGACACCCCCGTACCATAACAACGGATGATTGACCGTCTGAAGGAGTATGTCGATACATGGGGCCTACTAATAAATTTGTCCAAGTCACATGTTGTCGTATTTAGACCTGGCACTAGCACGCGGCGAGTGGTGGTGGCTCGAAGGCCAGACTGTCAACGTGAAGGAATCTTACGGGTATCTGGGAATCAAGCTGACAACCTTCCTCTTGAAAAGCATTTCACTGAAAGAGCAAAATCTCATATGCACGTGTTATCGCCGCGGCGCGCAGTATGGAACAGGCTTTTATGGTGCCCATATTTGGGGTTTCATGGAGTATGAATAGGTAGAAAAATTCAAACGATTCTTCCTGAAGGAACTTTTGCGGTTGCCCATGAACGCCCCTAATTACATTGTGTACAATGAATTGAAGCAGGAGAAGGTGTTCTTGAGAACTCTTGAGCTAAATGCAAAACATCTATTAAAGGTGCTCAAGCTCCCTCAAGAACGTTTCCCTAGACTCACAGCGACGGAAGTAATGCGAAGAAGAGTTGGCTGGGTGGGCGTCTGGCGGAACTTCATCGCTCAACTGACGGAGAATGCTTAGCTGACGGGCAGTTAACGCCAGTACCTACTTAACAGAATCAACGCAAAGTAAAAGTTCTTCAAAATCACCATGCAGACGGAAATTTATGCCACAAAGTCTCCGTGAGACCAACTCTGTAGAGGAATCCAGACCGAAATTTATGGGACTGTCCTTGGTATATGTACGAGTACTAATGGGGAAAAAAATTTCCTGGAAGATGATGAATATAGAGAAAATATGTATATAAATTCATAACTGCAGACACAGCCAACGGTTCGCCTTACATTTTCTCAGCTACACAAGAATATTCATTCGTACTGAAATCAATATAGACGGCAGTCTACCGAGATTATCTTAAAATCATGTTCGTCGACCACGTTATATGAAACGCACGATTAGGTCAAGATTGCACAGACCCAGAATATATTGATGAGGAAGGAGGAAGACGGTGAAGCGCGATTTGATTCGATGTGCTCTACCTGTCGAAATGCGGAGGCAAAGCCACGTTCTTTCAAATACGAAATTCAATTTACTTCCCTTACCGATGAATCCGCGTCATCTGACAGTTCTCTTTCGACGCTTTTTCTTTTGTGCTACAACCGAGAGACGTACGCCCCTCACCTGAAGACTTTTTCCAAGATTTAATCCCCTGGCAATCCGCCAAGAAAAGAATGAAAAGTGAATTTCTCATACCCTTTCATTGGTCTGCTCATCACTAGATAAATGGATTGTATTCTATGAATGAATAGGTACTTCATATTCTAATTTTCCACAGAATCTCATTATAGAAATGATATATAAACTTGGAACGCCTCCATAGCAATTTATTGATTTCCGAGATGCACTGCACTAATAGTACTATTCGATGAAACGGTGGATCCACGATTAGTGAATGGTTATGGCTTACAGTATGAAGCTAACGTAATAGATACTGAAGTTTTGAAAGCTACAACATGAGATAATTTTTGAGAAGTTTGCAAAGGTGGGGTTTTGAGTTACGGAAATTGAAAGCAAAAAAAAGTAATTTGCAAATGTTTTTCTTCACATTACTTAAATTACTCAAAAATATGAGATATCCATTTTTTGATAAGCAAGTTTCAGAATTTTCTCATCCCTATTCAGCCTATTCGCGAGATTAACCTTTTCTCCATTTTCAGAGATCGACAAAGATTTACTGGAGTAATTTTTATTTTAATGTTTTTTCTTGCGCATAATTTTTCTTTCAAGACTAAATGTTATTGTTTTGTACAAACCGGTGAAAACTATGCCTAAATCTTAGCGTCCAAGATCTTTTTTAAATGTACAACAGGGTTTTAGGGATAAAGTGAAGTTAGAAAGCAAGTCAACGTTGATTTTGAATTCAAATTCACATATTTAGCAGTGGTCTTGATAGGAAGTTAACCTAAAGTTAAGATGTTTGTACCCATGTGATTTTCAATCTGCGTCGGATTATGCTTCTTATTAATTTTGATTAAAAAAATTGTTTATCGAGAAATTCAGTCTTTTGTGAAAAAGTCCAGAATTTGAAAAGCAGGTAGGTAGTTCTATGGTTGTATAAGTAATTCAGGATTAACGTTTGTCCTAATCCAACCTATGCCAACACTTCCTTTTGAATCATCGCATGCTTGCCTTGCATTTCCACCATTAGCATGAGCTGCCCGTGACTTCCTAACGCGGTCACCCCTTCGCTACTTCTACAAGGGTTGGGTTGGGAACCGTGGCCAAGGGCTTGTTACATCCAAATGGAAAAAGGATTGTTTCCAGATGATAGAGTGGTTATCGAATTACCTTTTCTGCCTGCAATATAAAGCCCGAAGCCAAATCTCAACTTTCCAGTTGAAATCCCAGCTCTTTCCCTCTCCTACATTCTTCATCGTTCTGCAAGCTCACCATGTTTTTTTTTTCTTACCTGTCAAAAGGGCCGTTCCCTAGGTTAGGTAATATATGTTCAGGGCAGCAAATGCTAATTGAGGGACAGAAAAACCGGAGAGAATTTTAACCGCAAGAACATTCCCATTAGTGTTCAAGGACACAAATGAGGTTTATTATGCAATCATGGAGAGCGGTTCATTGTTTCGCTCAGAATGTCGTTCATGAACCAACTCGATTTGAAAATTCTCAAAATGAGTTGGAATTCAGCTATAAAATATTACGTACGTGGGTACTAGTGGTTCTGTATGAAACTCTTCAAACCAACTAGTATTCTATTGAAATGTTGTGAATGAGTAGGAATCAGTATCGAAATAAATAATGATAAGTCAAGGCAAATTAATCGGCAATGATTTTAGGAGCTCTCCTTTCCACTCAGGATGGCATAGCAATGGGTTATTTTAATCGAAGTGGCCTGAAAGAACTCTGATCTTTCCGTTACGGGTCAGCTTATCATGTCCCAATCAGTCGGAGGAAACCTTTAATTACACTTGTCGTATGCACAGGTGCATTATACACTACAATAACATAATATGTCTAATATGACATAATTATTATTATTAAATGTGTTTTTGCATGATTTTTCTCCAATATTTTAGTGCCAAATGCAGCTATTTGTAAACCAGTTGACGACAGGTTCAGAACCCCTCCTACTGTGCCCCAACACCGTGAAGACAATACGTTAGAGTTAAGTTGCTCAAGGCGTCAAACGATATTGCAACGCTCTGGAACTGCGTTCTTTTCATGAAGTCCACCAAAAAGATGAACAGTGGCTTTCAGAACTGAACAAATTCTAGGAGAGGTGGTCAATTCGGTGCACAGTTTTCTCCAGTTGGTACCACCGCAGTTGGAAGAGTATACTTACAATCTGAATATTTTTAAAGGAAATGAGGATAGATAGATCGGCTGAATAATATTGTACAAAGTGTTCCCAAAGAACTTTTATAACTGGAGATACGTAAGATTAGAACTTCATTCGTCCATCGCGCTTCCTCATCTCCGTTTCAATGGTTTTAAACAAATTCTGGCGAAGGAAGGAAAAGTTTAATGAATTTAGACCGGTCTGAATGAGGTTGCAGGAAGTTTTCAACAATCGCTTCCTTCGTCGTATCGGTGTTGCTACTGCCTCCTGAGTAGCTCATGAAAACCAGACCTCAAATAAACCAAAGGATATTTTATTACTTTTGTGTAGACCGTGGGATATGACGTTTCAACGATATTTACATAAACTACTTGTTTAATCAAATATTTGGTTTTAATGAATAGGGCGTATTACTAATTCCATTAGACTTCTAAGATTTTCAGGGCTATCCTAAGTATTGAAGACATGATTTGAAGCACAAAATGAGCATGAGTAATTTTTATATATCATAATTTATTTTACGATACATCGGGAATATTGCTCGATGTTTCAACATTTTCACCTTTTTGTTAACATTATGGGCTTGAAACGTTTTAAATGATAATTTAAGACAATTGCGATCACATAATATTCGTATTTGTGTACTATTTCCATTCCATACACCTCCACTATTGGTTTTATGAAATTCAAGTAATGACAACACAACTTTTTTGATTCCAAACTTGGAGCAACCCTATTTTTTCCAAACACCATTCTCCCCAGAAGGTTCTTCAACCGCTCAGATGTCGGCAATCCTCCATGGATCTATCAAGTTCTCAGTCGGCGTTTTAGTATATTAAAAAAAAAAAAAAACTAATTGATCAACGAGGAAACTGGGTATACCAGCGTAAATACCTTTTTCCATTATCTTCCCGTGTTTTTATTAATTTTTGTCAAACTAGTTCGTAATCCTGTTCCATCTGCGCTTGGATAGTCAAGGAATTCATTTTGTCGTCGAATAGTCATTTCATCGTTTTGTGTGCGGAGGGTGGCAGCTATCACGATGCAAGTATGATTGGTTATTCGTGTTTTCAACATGTACAGCGGTGATGAAATTCTCTTCTTAGATAGTGAAGTCGACGTCGAGAAATGTTGTGGCTATTAAAGAATAAGACCATGTGAATGTGACTGAATATCGTGAATGTCTGTCAAGGAAAGCTGCAGTTCCTCATCGCCATGTGGCCATATTAGAAACACATCATCAATAAATCTCTTCCACAACAGGGGAGTTTTCGCTCTAGATGCCAGGAAATCATTCTCTAATTTGGCCATGAACAGATTGGCGTGAGAATCACCCTTGCAAGTTCCCATGGCAGTTCCCTTCTTCTGAATGTATATTTGGTCACCGTACTTGAACACATTCATCGCCAAAACACATTCAGCCAGCTTCACTAAAAAGTTGGTGGAAGAAACTTGTGGATCTGGTCGCTTCTCTAGAAACCTAATCAAAGTCGCTGTACTACCACCTTGGTAAGGTATCTCAGTGTAGAGCTAGTTGACGTCCATAGTGACTAGGATTGATTCTGGAGGGACTCGTGTCTCAAAGTGTTGGGTGTAGTCCTTCTCTCCTTCCATTCCTCCTAATAGCTTAATTTCGGCTGAAGTGTCTAGTGATTCGTAGAATCGTGTGTCTCGTAATAGTCGCAGCACTTCTTTATCGTAATCTGTGGAGTTCATTACAACTAGCGTAGATCCTCTATCTCCAGGCATAATCTTGATGGATACAACAGATTCCAGATCTTTGAGTGCACGGCGTTCATGTGGGGTCAGATTATCCCTTGATATAAGCAAAAGATCTGCTTGATGTCAGTTGGAGAAGTTGCCCAATGTAACTCCGAGAGAATGTGAAGGGAGTCTCGTTTCATTTGAGCTCCTTGGATCAAAGTTGGATGTTGGTGAGCATTTTTCAAGAGAAGGGTGTAGGTTTGCTGTCGTGTTTTTTCAGGGTTTTGTACCAATAGTATTTTAACCTCAGCGCCAGCAAAATTCTTGAATGTCCTCGTGTAGTTTTATGTGGTCAGGTTGTGAGGTTGAAGCGAACGTGAGCCCTTTTGAAAGTCATTTTGTTTCTACAGTGCTGAGTTGGGAGTGGAAAGATTGCATACATTTTCGTGTTCAGTTTCAGGAGGACCAGATTAATGAGCCTCAGATGAACTGGGTTTGTCTACTGTTAGTTGTTCAAAGACTGGATTATTTATCGGCATCTTTGGTTCCTTGGTCTGCTCGTGGATAATGAGACCGAAACAACCTGGGCTGTCTATGTGGAGGCAATTTAAATTCGTTTCTAATTTGAAGTGGTATCCCACTTAGTAGCTGTTGAAAATATAGGGCGGACAGTTCTCGAAGATGGTTGGATCGGAAGAGATCTAACATACGATTTGAACGATAAAGTATTATGCTCGCCCGGTATGCTAGGGAGGAGCAAACTGATCGAACTACATTTAGTAATGGAATTATATTCTCTGTTGGATATTTTTTGTGGAGGGATTGTCGAAAGGACAAACTTGGCATATTCTAGGGAGCATACCTGAGAGAATGATGATATATTGGTCCGCATAGCTGACGGCGCGGCTGCTATAGGAAACTTCAATGTCATACCACGGTACTATCCCCACTTGTAAACAGTTCCCAATGGATTCAATAAGTCTCATACATCTGGCAACCTTCATCGTGGTGACCTTCAATGGTGGTTTTAATAAAACATCTCTGCAACAGATTTGAAATTGTGTCTTTTTGTGTATTTAAACAGGGAGTCGTGGGACGAATTACCCATTACCATGGTCACCGGGTTAAAATGATAATCATTATCATGCAATATATGGAGGTCGTTATCCCGTGACATTATGTGGTTGCCTACCAAACTTGACGTGTATTGTCATCAACCGTGCGGAATGTGGTGAAAATGTGATTGTATCATATATTGAGTGGCAAAGACGCGAATCTGGATATTATTTCCATCAAAGAAAAGTTAAGTTAAGTTCATCTGGATGGGATAAACTAGTGCCACTCACGTTCCTCCGGACTCTTGCCGTAATAGTTGGTCGTTCTATATGAGCATTTCCTTTTAAATTTGTCTTCCTTGTCACAATTTTTCATTTTATCATTATCATTTTTTATTTGAAGGGAAGTTCAATCATTTGATTATGTAATAAATGGATCCTAATATTATTAAATTTACTCTACGTTACTAGTTTAGAAACCAGAATTCTATTGGATGGTAGAGAGGTAGAGGATGAAGAAGGGGACGGACTACTCGTTCTGACAGCTGGAGTTGTTTACCGATTCACGCGGTTGTTTTTCTGTTGGACGTAAAAATCGTTGTGCTCTACTCCAATTCTTTGGCGTATTTTCGAATTTAATGTTTTGAAAGGAATGGAGAGAACCGCAGATAAATTTGTTAGAAACAATGTTTCATTCTTGTCGTTGTTGAGGCATGCATTGCTTAGCAACTTATTTCTGCGTGGAAAGTTATGTTTAACCCACGACAGTAATTTTGTCACGGACAAAGACGATACAGTTTGCACAATAGGTTTTCAACGATACAAGTTGAGTACCTAAGGAATCTGTCCTTTCCAAATGAAAATAGAAAAAATGAAAAAGAAAATAGATGGATTCTTCATTTATTCAGCTTTGTCTCTAATACAACATTACACAATCTTTTTTGTTTTTGCTTTTTGACCCACCCTTACACCTTTTTAAACCCCTTTTCGTTGATAGGCTTTTCAAACACCTGATTTTTTTATCCGAGTTGCAACTTAATAGTCTTCCCAAGATTTTCAACCTGCCACTGGAAGTTTCCCTCCCAATACCTCTCCATCCATCAAAATATTTGAGAAGTTTCAAATGATTCTACTTGTATTCCTAAGAGCAATTAAATTAACTCGATGAAGAACTTCATAATGTTACTATTATTTTCTTTACCAACCTTATCTGGAGAGTGAGTATGCTTTTAATATAAAGTAAAACATCTTCAATCATAAGGGATGTAGGGTTCTCAATTAAGGTAGAGAGCAAACAACGCACATCACTGTTTTCAGGTTACCAATGAAGCTCTTGTTTTTTTGTTCGAATCATTTTCGCTGAAGAGGGAGAATTATGAATTATTAAATCTTTTACCTCTGGGGTTTATTTCCATCTCAGTATAAAATGAAACGAAAAATGAATGCTTTACTTCTATTTTTACTCAAGTTTTTTCTTTTCTTACTTGAAATTGAGGTGAGCATTGGATTGTCGTGTGAACGATGTGTTGTCACAAGGCATCCAGGTTCAAGTTAGGTTTTTGATTTGCCCGAGTTGACACACTTCTTTACAGTCCACATCATCAGCATGAAATATTATGGATTTTTAGTTATTTAAAACGATTCCATTTATTTAATTACTTTGTTTTATACAATTCTTCTTTAAATAGTTTGACGACCTGGTACTTTTCTATAATGATCGACACAGTAGGTTCTTTACAGATATTCTTGGATAGGGGTATTGGTTCACATATACATCAATATCAACAGATCATTAATATCGATATTTATTATCAAGGATTCTGATTCAAATTTTGCAAATAATAAGATGGTCATAAATAATGCGTTCACCAGACATGGATTTCATTTTTCGTCCCGTTGAATGCCAACGTTTTGGATTTATGATTAACCTCACATGTATCTACTGACAGTTTCTAAAAACCGTGAAGCTAAATCCTAATTTGTTTAATTTCAGTTAAAGATATAAAATATTCTCATTATTCAGACAACTCCTATTACAGATCTACTCTTATCTATTGCAATGTACTCAACCGCTGTTACGATTCTGAAAGTTTTTCCAAATCTCGTCGTTGGTATTCCTAACAAGGTCTCAATGAGAAACATGCTTTTCAAATTCAAATACATATTTGAATGATCATATTCATTGTGGTGTTTCAGGTCCTTCAATTCTTAGCCATTCGAATAGGTACTCGTTTTTAATTTTCCATTTAAACTTACCAGATCGCTAGAAGATTTGTTGAAACCGCTTTGGCTGCGGCGCTTGCCAGCGAAAGTGCATTTTGACGTTTATTTATGACGACTTGAACAAGTACTATGGTTGATAGGCTCAATGAGGTAACACCCGCGTCTCTTATAAACGTTGGTAAAATTTTGCGATATGAGCAGACATCGCGTCGGTCCCGAACACCGACTCCACAGTTGCTATTTTGAATGACCTTCGTTCCCCGACACATGTTACGAGTTGCAGAAGGCAATGATGAATCAGTTTCATAGTTCCAAAACTCTCTATTAAGGATACGCAGGTGGGCCAGGAAGTGTAATAATAATTTCATTACAACTATGTTTCTCAATTTTGTTACTGCTACATGGATCGGGTTAGGCAAAACCCGCACGACACATCGGTCTTGAAGGGGGGATATATCCGGTGCGCCGTGCTCAAGGCTTATCGCATACTTTGGGGATGACCTACCTATATATTGTCTGTCCACAAGCGTTGAGAAAGGGGATTGTAAATCAATTTTGGGAGTTCCTAACAATATACTGTTGCTCCATATTGTTCCTGCTGTACGCTTTGGCACATGTAAAAACCGCATGACCGATGACTTCCATATTGAACCAGAGTATGGCTACTCTCATCTTCAAGAGTAATACACTGGAGTTGCACAGGGTAGTGTCCTAGTGCTTTACCTTCATTATACTAGTAACATATCAGAAGTTGAACAAAACACAATAGCTACATTTGTTGGCGACACCGTGATTTTGAAAGTTGAAGTAGACAATAATAAATTAGTCTCTGAGAACAACAAATCATTAGTGAAAATTCACAGATGAGCCCAAGGACTCTTTCATGTCCTAATCAACCTAGAATGCTCAAATTTGTATGGTAGCATGATCATTAGAGTAAATCGATGGTTTTCCAACGAAACGTGTTGAAAGATATGGAATGGCCCATAGTGATAAACCAAGTGACAAAAACCGTCCCTGATTAGATTTCAATGAATCCACAAGGATTCGTCTAGAACGAACACTATCTCTCGGAAAATCTAACTCCATCTTTTGGTTTTACAGAATTTGTTTTGCATTTCCATTTATGCTACATTTCTCTGCTCCCAATTTAGAATATGAAATATATGAAAAAAGTCGTGTTATGATTAGTTTTTGAATTGTTGATCCGAATTTTCGTTATGATTAAAAAGAAAAAAAAAGAAATGGCTAACTGAAAAAATATTTTTAAACACAATCAAAATTTTGAACACGAACAACTGAAATATTCCATATATACATTGCATTCGTTCTTAGTTTCTGAATAGCTAAGACCATTTTTGACATCGACAGGTTGACACCAAGTTTTACATTTCCGCCATTGGTGAGTGCATTTTTCCTTGATTTCATTTAACAAGTAATACATTTATATTTTCATCACTCTTATGGGTTAGTTGCGTTTCATGATTTTTAAAAATGCATATGTTTTAGAAAGCAATTATTACATGTAATAATGATGATAAATAATTTATTCAAATTCGATACATATCACCTAGTTACATATCCCGAGCATTATTACGTATCGTTGGTAACTAAACATAGATTTGTGCAATACCCTGGTAGTCACTAGGTTAATATCAAACAAATGAATACGAGAAGATGAAAGTGCCATGACGTTATAGTAAGAATGATGATATTTTTTCACTGAAATGTCTGCTGCTGAAACTGATCTGCTGAACGGGACCTACTTCCCGAATCGAGTGCCTGGACTGAACCGAAAGCGTCTAGAAACAGAGAAGCGATGTTAACATCGTTTGCGAACCTCCGCCCTCGTAAATCACATTAATTACACAAATGACGGTCGGTATCGTCGTAGGTATCGTTTCACGTTCTTCGTTCGTTTCACTCATAAACTGTTTAGGGAGACTGAGGGTTTTCAGTAATAACGGCAGGCTCCCGATCCTTCTCCCATCCTCAGTTCCAACTGCTGTACCCTCTCCTGTATGTGGCTTCGACTCATGCGACTCCCCTGTGTGTCCCATGGGATGAGGTTGAAGGGAGTAAATTTTTAATCGTTTTACCAATCTGCGATCACGTTATATCCTAATTGGTCGATTTTTTCTGCGCACCGTTCAGCTGATTTGCATAAGTGCTACGCGGAACATTGACGTTCCCTTGTGACTACATTTTCACAGGACATGCAACGTTGGGTTCTTCAAACATGTTTAACATAAATTATATGAATGTTACCGTGATATCATCGTTCATTCATTATGTTCAAAAAAATAAGAGGACAGTGAAAAGGAAGTAGGGCTCAGAATTGCCTCACTCCAGTACTCATTTTTCATAACTTCACCACTAGAAAAGTCCCAATTTCGACATCCTTTACTACCAAACGTCAATAGCTGGGCACTTTATCACCCAGGAAGAATAAAAACCTGGAGTGGCAGTTATGTACGGAGGACAGCTGATAGAACTGTCGAAATCACACTAATTTTTGCTATTGATAAACATCCCTTCAATGAATCGAATGAGTTCACTTGGATAGCTTCACATGAATACGTTCTCGTTCTCTATTCTTGAGGGCTAAAACATTAACGAAAAGAAAACCATCAACACCGATGTGAACGTTCTGCATACAGTAAAAATAGCCTGGTAAATTGTGACGTAGGATTCAACTGACATAATTGCAATGGCATTTGGTTTTTAAGAGTCTCTCTCGAAATCCAGTTTTTTATAACATACATTTGTTATATATTTTGAGGACCATGTTATATATTTGAGGACACGTGAAACATATAAAGTTGTTTCAAAAATTGTAAATGTCAGTTTTTTCATTCGTGGGTTCCAACGCCCCCGTTGACGTACAGTATACCGCAGCATTGTGTTTACTTGTATTTAGATATCAGGTTGTGTTGTACACCGATGTTCTTCTGAAGTTTCGCTATTTTAGAAGTTATATTTATTATGTCATCGCATCGTCATTTTTAACATGTCAAAGTCAATTGCAAGGTATGAAAACACACTGACCAGTTGATCGATAGTTGAGGGTAATTTGTTTCCTAATCTATCTACGAAAACGAAGTGTAAATTGAGCTATTTGTAAGGCATCTAGAAAATAGTAGCAAGCTATGTGATCCGACTTAACATGTACTATGGAGTATGTCCAATAATTCATCATGATTTACATAGAAGGGTTATGTCAAATATTAGAAATACAAATTTTATGTAATAATTTTCAGCTTTTTCCCTTTTCTATTATTAGGATCCCACTGTGAGTTCTCTCACCTCTTGAGTTTTGGGAAAGATGGTATCCCAATAAAAAGGCTCTTATCCCAGAAAGTAAAAATATATTTAGGTATCAGGGATTTCTCCCTACCTAGGAAAAACGGCCGATCTCTTGCAAAATCAGAAAAAACAATTATCAAATCAAAAGTGATAAAAATCAGGCTCAAATATAACGAAAAGAAAAAACGAAAGGCTGCTTATCGACGGAGGGCCTAGAGGTCGTAGTAGGAAGGAGGTGATTCACAGACTGGTCCCAGGAGAGCTGGGCTCTAAAAATAAGCCTGGAGGTCTGTAAGTCCACTCTCGACCAATTAAAATTTGAATCAACAGGGGCTGTTGAAGAGCAGTTGATCTCGGGACAAGAGGAGTCTGACACTGTCAACCCTCTCTTCCTTTAGAATATAGTTTTAGGCATTGTTTGGAAAAATCAAAACAGTTTGAAGAACTGTGAAAATGGAAAGTTTACAAATTGTACCTAAAAGTTGGGAAGTTGTGAAAGCTGAGAAGGTTATTTAGCAAGCGTTGTCTACAATTTCCAAGGCCAAGGTGCTCCGGATACTGAAATTAATAGTTCTTGATGGTGATATTGCTCATTAAGATGTAATATCTTTTTCCAACCATTAGGTATTGTGTCTTGTGAAGTTCGACAAGTGAAAGTGGTCCAGTTAGACTCTCGTAATAAAAGTTCACCTCTCCATGCTTTCTCTCTAGCCACTTTTGAACATGTGGTATCAAACGTGCTGTCTACCTCCCTCTTTGCTCGTCGGTCCACGTTTCTCGCCACCTTGCCATGGTGTGCTCCCTCTCTTCTTTGATAATGCGGGTTCTTTCTCCTTCTTCACGTCGGTAAAATACTCGTTTTCGTTCTGTAGATTGGGATGCAGCCAGCGAGTACAAGTATGGCTGGCTCTGAAACTGTTCGGTAGGCACACGCAATCCATAACGCTCCTCTTCGTTGGGCAGTTACCATTCTTCTGCGGTAATAGGCTATTCTTAAGGCGTCTGCCCACAAGAGAATAGATTGGTCCACGCTCATCGTCTCGGCCCATTCATGTTTCGCATAAGGTGGCTGAGAGCTGTTGTTTTCTGCGCTGCTTTGTCCGTTGCTTTTTTAATTTGTTCCCAGAATGTAATTTTGGTATCTAATGTAACTCCTAGATATGTAACTGCTTTGTTTGTTAGTGACCTCTGTGCCCTCGATTTGCACTGGGATAATAGTGGGGATTCGCTTTCTAGTAAAAACAACTACTTCTGTTTTGGCAGCTGCTAAAGTCAACATATGATCCTCCATCCACCTGTTGATTTTGTCATGACTTGGTTCAGTTTGCTCTGTGCCAGTTCTGTGTTTCTAGCCAAAATCACAGCCGCAATATCATCTGCATACTCAATGAGGTAGCAGTTCTCAGGCATTCCCAATCGTAGGACACTGTCTTACGATGCATCCCATAGCTGAGGACCACCAATGCACCTTAGAACTCTTACAAATGACGACAGAGTTATCTGACCTCCCTGTAACCTGGTGTAGACGAGTGGAAGGGGGACAGATGGAAAGTCTCACGGTAAACTGACGAGTGTGACCAACAACAGAATCTGCTGACGATCATTTGTAGAGGATCGCCTACAACTACCTTTGAACTATGGGATATAAAGTCAAGACAAGTCATGAGACATGATTCCTATAGTCAAGATATTAGTGATTAGTATTCCTGGGCAGTCCTTATTCCTTTGTTCTAGACCTATTCCCCAAGTTTCAGTAATATATATGAACGTTAAAACTAAGGAGCCATATGATCTGATAGTATAGTATGGAATCTATGAATATAATGCAGTAAGTTATTTCGTAGTAACGTATCGTTAATATGTTCTCCCTTGAATAATCCAAGTAATGTCCTTGCTGAACCATCTCGAAATTGTTTCCCATGGGAGAAAAGCGTCAAGAGAATTCGCGTTAATCTAATTTGAACACCACCGCCGATGAGTCAATATCATCATAAGCATCATTTTATTCTTCCCATTTATGTACAGCAAATAGCGAGCATAAAGCAATCTCATTGTTTATGGGAGACCTTATTATGTCGGTGTTTACCTAAGGCTACCTTAAAAGAGGTTTTCTTTTATTCAAACTTAATCTCTGCATAAATAATCTCATAATGTTGAATCATCAAGGGTTCTAAGAAGCCTTTAATAGAACCGTTACAGAGCCTGCCTTAAGTGGTTTGTACGATGTGCCAGAGAGCTTGTAAAACACCTCGTTAAAACGTTGTCTCTAGAAAGAAAAATGTTCGGATCTTGGTGCATAATTTTTTGTAGGAATAACCTTTTCACCACACGGTATATATATATGAGTGATGATGGCTTTCACCTTCCCGAATGATGAACGCTCTATACGGATGGATACAGATTACTTCGATTCATGCGCAGTATGTATTCTGATAACATTTCTGTCTGTATTAACATAGGAACCTCAGAAAAAATCTGACCTGTTCGTAAAACAAATTTGGTTTTTTGTAGGATACTAGTAATGAGTAGAGAAGAACAATACCTAAAAGCATATTTGAATACCGTTTGGAGAGGTATTATAAAAACAATTCACCACGAATTTAAAAACGAAGACACTCCCACAATGCGATAAGCACGGCGCACCGGATATATCCCCCCTTCAAGACCGATCTGTCGTGCGGGTTTTGCCTAACCCGATCCATGTTGCAGTAACAAACCCCGTGGAAGCTAAAGAGCTTCTCTAATGGATCTCATTTCGTTAAATCGATTGAAATAAGTGTAAAGTATTGTATATTATATCAACAGACTGGGAAGGTCATGATTACATTTCAGTTACTCCCCAAGTAGGAATGTACTATAAAAATAAATAATATTTTGGTTGGTGGGTTAGTTTGGGAAAGATTCCAATTGACTTCGTGATTGAGAAAAGTGCAGCTGCTCTACTGAGAGGAGTATAGGTAGGTTTATGAGGAAGAGTATAGCGTTTTCGGGGTCGTACTCTAGGCAATCAGATTGCAGCATCATTCTGGCCTCGCCGTCTAAAGACAGATTAGAACTATCTGCCACCAGTAAACCGTAATAGAACTCTTCTGCTGAGGCTACGTGAAGGGTGAGGTGGAGACTGTTCGTTCACCTACCTTCAGATGTTGTGAGAAACAAGGATGCTGATGAAATCGCTACGACTGCTGCCAAGGACACTGATCTCATTCAGACATTCACGGTGAACCTTCAGACTTGGGTCCGGCGTATACTTCGAAAAGACCTAATAATGAGACATTTTATTTGCCCAGTGGCACTGTTAAAAGGAACATAAAAACTATGATGTTTTCTCCAGGTCATGGAAAAAATGAAGCATATTGTTTCTGATTCGGCCTTCTTGATCAGCGGGCCCACCGATAATTGACATTTACCAATCAACCAAGTCACTAACTTGGTTCTCCTCTCAATATTTTGTATTGATATCGATAATACCTATGGATCCCCAGTTCCTATTCTATTTCGTAGTTTTTTCTATCGGATATCTGCGGTGCAAAAAGAGTGAATGCACTAGAAAGAAACGTAGGAGCATCATTAACGTTGCCATGTCGGAGGGACAGGATGAAGCACGGTATGTTGCGTGTCGTTAAGATAACTAACCCGGACAATCTCGGATTTAAATGTGATCCTTTTCTACGGGAGATCCAGACCGGTGGAGGAAAAAAATCCCAAAATACGAATAAATAAATGCGATTTCAGGCAACGTCTCCTAGTCGGTGTCGTATAGAAAACATTACGCCATTGTGAACTTTTTTTTTTTTTTTTTTTTTTTTTGTATAAAAGGAGAACGTAGTGAACATGAAAAGTTGTTATTTTTAGAACCAAACGCTTTTTGGGTTTTCCAATACGAAAAAATAAAATAACTGTATCAAACGCAATTTTAAGAGGAGTGAATAACTGGAAGTAACTAAGGGGATCTTTCGGTACACGTAACCAAACTCCTAATGTACCGACCGATTAGACAATTTTTTTCTTATTTTTAACTAGCAATTCAACGAAAAAACCATTTAAACATCCGTGCTTGAGCTCCACCGAGTAGCGCATACTTCCAATACAATTTTTATGATTTTTAAATACAGTAGTAGTCCGCTTAACGTAAATAATCCGTTCCTGAAGAATTTCCGTACAGAAATAATGGAAATAGCGATTTATCAGTTCTCTCGTCCCCACACTTATTGCTGAATAATGACAATTGAAGTGTTAATACCCGAATAAATTATTATTAGAAGAAATATAAACAAATAGAGAAAAAATAAGGCAAGAAACAAATAAGTTATTGCATAAACCATGACTGCAGAAGCTGCAGCAATAGTAATGGTTGAGGTGACAGTTGCAGTTGAATAAGAAAAAACAGTAAATGAATGAACAGCATTAACACTTTCCGATAAAGAATGGACTTGTAGACATACGGGGACTGAGGAGGAGGGGAAGATGGAGGACTGGTGGTATACTACGATCAGTATACTATAGTATAATAGGTATAATATACAAGGATACTAGTAATTAGTAGAGAAGAACAATACCAAAAAGCATGTTTGAATACCGTTTGGAAAGATATTATAAAAATAACACACCCCGAATTTAAAACAAGGACACTCGCACGATGCGATAAGCGCGGCGCACAGGATATATCCCCCCTTCAAGACCGATCGGTCGTGCGGGTTTTGCCTAACCCCGTCCATGTTGCAGTAACAAAACGGAGAAACATTGTTATCATGTAATTATTATTACAAAAAATTATTTTAATTAGCCACTTCCTGACCCACCTGTGGATCCTTACTGGTGACTTTAGAACCTATGAAACTGGTTCATTATTGTCTTCTGTAACTCGAAAACTGTGTAACTGTTTTCGTGTTATTTTATTATTATGTTATACATCGTGTTATACTTTTGATAAATAGTGACAATTAAAGTGTAAATACGCGAATAAATTATTATTAGAAGAAATATAAACAAATAAAGAAAAAATAAGGCAAGAAACAAATAAATAAATGCATAAACCATGACTGCAGAAGTTGCAGTAATAGTAACGGTTGAGGTGATAGCTGAGAATGATGGAGCGGGTTAAATCGTCACAACCCCTCAACCTTTTTTCACCAATGGGACAAGGGTACAGTAATTTAAATTTGAAGAAATATTGAATAAATTAATAAAGAATAAGACAAAACAGTAAATAAATAAATACGGGGACTGAGGAGGAGGAGAGGTACGAAACGATGGGTTCACTGGAACTGAGACAAAGGCATGTTGGCGTGGGTTTGCGGCAGTGTTGGTACGCATGCGCCGAAATCTGCCCATGAACCATTTTTTTCCACGCACCAAATTCAAAATTCGGAAAAATATGTTCTCCCTAACTTTGAACGTTCTACGGAAAAATGTTCATGATGCGGACAGAATTTTCAAGAGTAAGACTGTACGTTAACCAAAATATACGTAGTCCGAATGTACGTTTAGCGGGTTATAACTGTTTGATAGTCCTTACGAAAATATTAGTCTATTGAGGATATATTGAAGAAAATGGCAGTTTTAGGTACCTACTGTCCCCAGTATTTTACCTTCTGAATAACTAAAGTTACTCACCTGTCAATTTTTGCAATGATACAGTAAGTATAACCGAATAATATGGGAACCAATCTTACTGAAGAGTATCGTTTGAGAGATAGATTTACATTTCCATGGAATGTGAAATCGAGGAACGATTTTCGAACTTTATAATGTACTCAATACAAATGAATTACGTTCTTCAAGAATTACATGAGAGAAATTCGACCTTACCGAATTACTTTCAAACTTTTTTTTTATGAGGAAAACAAGTATTTTAAAGCAATCCATTCGTAAACTATGTTGGTAAACTTGCAAAATCACACTATATAAAAGTTTAGAGAATGGGAATGTTGGGGAGGATTTTTTTTTTCTTTTTCTTCTTATAAGTGACGTATATAACTGTCGTTAGGCGTCACATTCCACTTCTGCCCTTCAAGGTGAATCTCTGGTTTCTCTAAGGAAACGGTGTTGTAAGGGGGGCGATAAATATCGAAAGTTGCTCCAACGGCGGTCGGCGTGGAGCCCGCTAAGCCCCGTCCAACAGCATCGTAAGTTACAAGGCCGACCTAGATTGGCCCGCTTTGCGAAAATGGAATGGGGAATGGACGATTTCTTACCAATCGCCATGATGGGAGGGGGAGATTCACTTTTTCCATTGAAAACTGTTCCGATGGTAGCTTTGATATACGGGGCCGAGATTAAAAACACTTATCTTCCGTCGATCCACATGTCTTTATACAATTTGAGATCACCAATAATAAATAAACCACGATTACGTAACAATAGTTTGTCGGACTGTTATTATTTGTGTTCTTGCAGTTGTTGTACTCATTCAAATGGTCCATTAAACGTTGAATTCTGGAACTCTTCAAAATCATACTATATCGTCAAAATCACTCGAATGTATCAACCAGACATATGATATAATGGTTCTGTAAGAGCAAATGTTAATACTCAGTTTCATGGTCCATCAAGTATTGTTTTCCCATTGGGATTGATTATCATGTTTACTTATCCATAACATCATTTTTGAGGTGGTTTATCCAAAGTTTCGACGTTAAAATACGACGTTATCGTATCCAATTTATTCAGAGCGATACCCAGAGAGATCTTCTTAAAAAAACTACCAACGATAAATGAAAGTATTGGATGAATAGAAAGTAACAAAGTATGAGTCCTGGCGTCTAAAAAGAAAACAATCAATCAACTGCCAACAAACATCGAAATGATTTGATTGGAAAAGTGTACTCTCATTTCCATCTCAAAGGAAAACTCTTGGAAGAGAAATCACAACCTTCTGCACTTTCTTCGACCAACCTATTCGTATTCGGGCCAACAAGAAAATAACACCAATTTCCGTTCGATTTTCTGTCGTAGTTCAGGACAAATTTCTTCCTAAAGTACATAATGCAACTGAGCTGACCTTTCGAGGTAAAGAAATTCAGTTGTACATCCGTAAATGGGTGATTCCTAAACCAGGGGCAATTTTAATCATAAAAAGTTTGTAAAAAAAGTTTTTAAAATTACCGAAATTTTTTTATATGAATTTTAGTTATAATCTCCTAGGCTAAAAGCTCAGCTGTAGCGCATGAATCCCTTTTAAAAGTCCAAAATTTGAGTTTGAAATTCGCGCACATGACAATGTGAATTAGGGAACACGGCAATGTTGATGTCCATTACACTGTCGATAAATTTCATTTCGTTGCAGTAATTTTTTTTTCTTGGGTTGGTAGGTAAAAGGAAAAATGGCATTGTATTTGGAAAAATCGTTTTTATATCATTTAATTAATGTGAAAAAGTTTTTTAAGAAGAATCAAAACATGAAAACTTACGGAATATTTAGCAGTATATTATACTACTTGTAGGCAGTCCGTCAAAGTTTTCCAAATCACGTAACTCCTACTTGAAGTAAAAATGAAATCACAATAACCAATCCTGTTAAGAAAAAAGCTTGGTAACGAGAATGAAAATTTGTGTTGAATCAAACAGGAGAGATTTAATTGTATCATTCGTGACTTTATGGAGGTTCAAAAGCCCCACGTAACTAAGTACATTAACCAAAATATGAAACTATAAAGAAAAATAAATCTCGAAAACTCGTCTTCGTCTGAAATTATTGATTTCCCCATTCTGCTTACCCTGTAAAACCATAAGTTGCGGAGTCACTGAACAAATAGGTGGATTCCCATGTAGTGGTACACTATAATAATAAGCTTGGTCACTTAATTTTTGGATTGTTGTGGCACTCTTACATTGTCGTGGTCTTTTGGCAATTTGGAATATCCACGACAAAGTTAGAAACTAAAAGCCACGACAATGTTTTCTTCAACTTCAAGATCACATTGTGACAAAAGTACTCATGTCTCAGGGTTCCTCCAATGCTCATTAATTACTGCCTTTAACGATGTTGTGAAAACATCGGATGGAATCTTGGTCATTAAAATGATGGAACTAGATACAACCACGACAATGTCAACAATAAACCTACGAACCTGAAATATCATCACCGAGAGGATCAGTTAGCCATTGAGTGGCCGTTGGGACGTGATGCACTTGCGGGCGGAATTGGCTGGGATGCCACTCGTTGTGACGAACATTAACTTCCAAAATATTCCGAATCCCCTTTGCCATGCAGCGGATC
The DNA here is from genome assembly GCA_031894815.1 of Creontiades dilutus. NCBI lineage: Eukaryota > Metazoa > Arthropoda > Insecta > Hemiptera > Miridae > Creontiades > Creontiades dilutus. Next base: position 2,146,841 of record JAVIWC010001058.1, read on the forward strand.
TTTGAGCCACGACAATGTTAAGAGAAGTTGTGGACAGCTTTTCGTTGATCCTGATTGTTGACATTATTTTACAGGAGCATTACAATCCTTAACTTCAATGAGGCAAAAAAAATTGCGTTCATAGAAAATTTATAGGTGCTTGAAAATCAACTGATGAGTCGGGTATTTAACTTTTGGACCAACCACGACAATGTGAATAGGTAGGTAAATTACCTATTTACTTTTATTTAAAAACCAAATGGACAGCATTGTCGCTGCCAAAAGCGGTTGATACGCAAAAATGCCTTCCTTCCATTATCCATGAAAGAAATGTAGTGAAAAAGATATTGTCAGTTAGGGAACGTTGGTAGGTTTATAGGTTCTCTGGAAAAACGTAATTTCTTTTCTAGATGTGTGAAACCTGATCGGGAGTTGACATCTTGTCCTCGTACATCAATTGTTTGATTCATTGGTTGGCTGAAACGTAGCTCTGGCCGGAGTAGTTTCCCTTCATTTTCCCGCGGCCATCAATCATTGAGACTCGTCATTTTAACGTAGCCAAACAGCTATCTCCGCGAGCTCCCTATGCATCATGATCCAACGCTTTCAGATATATTCCTTCTCTGTAACAAGATACCCTAAAATGCGTCATACAGGGTGAGAGACGGGGAAGTAGATGTATGAAGTGCTTCCATGTGTAAAACAACAGGTACAGATATCACGAAGTGTGGTTTATCGCTTCTCTGTAGTGATAATACGCATACACATATTCCTTTTCATTTCCTTCATTTCATTGCTACTGGCAGTGTTTAGCTAAAAGCCGTATTTATACAGCAGTACTTTCTCGTCTACAAAATTGTAAAAAATGCCATTGAAAGACGGTAATTTCACCTAAATGAAAACATACTGTTATTACATGAGTCATAAGCCGATGCTTCTTTACGGCATTGCTCCCTAACAATTCATTTAGGAAACACAACACTATCTTGTGTTTCAAGTTACTATGCAATTTTTAAACATGGAACCCCATAGTTCGGGGAAGGCTAAACATATAATCTTGTTAGGTGTCCAATCATGGATACTTATTGGAGATGCATGAAACTTTGAAGCCCAGGGCTAACCTAATGCATATATAGTCCGGTGAAAGTTGCCCATAGAGGCTAGAAAAGGTCTGTCCCGAAGTCATAAATACCAGAAGTGTATGGACAGCCCTACAAAGAAGATGTGAGAAGGTGTGTTTTAGTCCAAATGCCGCTAACTGAAAATCCAACACGGAAGGTAAACGTGAAGTCTCCGTCAGTTCGTGTAAAATTGCATCTACCTCGTGAAGCAAAACCACTCTTTAAGAACGATTTAGAAAATTTTACTGAGTGCTTAAATACTTTAGGGTATTCAATAAACAAATGTTTTGAACATTTCACTTTCCATCACTTTGGTTCATTTGGGAGAACTTATAATTCTTCTTAAATAGATAAAATGGGAATGGAAATTTTGATAAAAATGTTGATTACCAGAAAAATTGTTGAAAATGTGGTTTGGCCTCCAGATGAGTCCTTAAAATTATCTCCTCCTTTTGAGAACACCACTCAAAATTCGATGTTGTTTTGTTTTCGTTTTAATTTGTTTTATTTCAGGATAAATAATTAGAAACCAGAGGTCGAGTTTTTAACAATTGGTATAGCGTTAACATCCTTAAATGCTGAAATATTCGAAGTACGCGTGATTAAAATATGAGCGTAGTTTCAAGTCTTTTTGAAGTGAAGGAAATCCATTTCGGGTTTTACCCGCCCACAGATGAACTCACTCAAAAGAAATACACATTATCAAATGCTACAATGGTATAGGTCAAAATGATAAACTTCCAGACACATTAGTAGCGTAATTATCACGTTTTCTCTTCAAGTACAGTCCTGAAAGTGTGGAAAACAAAAAATTTAAAGTTGAAAATTTCAATTTCTTGAAAACATAACAACCGGGATTTTAGAATTCGTTTTTCAGATCAACGTTTGGGTACAGATCAGCAACATATGAGGAGTAACGAGAGGGTTCGTGGACGGAATGCGACACTATTTACTTAGGTGGTAAGCCGATATTCCCATCAATCCTTCAAACATGCTTACTTGACGTTAAAAGTTAATTGGAGAGGCTTCCCCAAGCGAAGATACCCTCTCGACCTTCGTTATTAATAGGTGCTAGGAGTAAGACGTGTTGAGTAGGCTCTATATTTGGGGTACGGAAGCATGTGGCGTGTCTCATGTATACAAAGATTCGGATCAATAGTGCCAATTTCGTGTTACAATGAAAACTATGCTACACAATACAGTATTATTTTCTTACATTATTTTGATTGAATAGTCGTGGATTATGCGAGTAGTTCGTAAATGGTGCTCAATAACATAATCGTCGGATTAATGGTAGCGTGGGCCCTCGTTACAACGAATTTCCCAATTTCCCGGCCCGGTTACCATAGAATTCGAGGTATTTTTGGCCATATCTGCTAGGATAGTGACCTAAAATTTTTTATAGAAAATGGCTGAATAATCCTTATTGCGCATGCCTAAAACTGAAAGTAGTGTACACAGGTGAAACTTCAAAGCGACGAACCCGGAGTTGACACAATTTTCAGGAATTTTGCCAGTTAAATCTCAAAAAGTCCTTTACGATTTCGTCCAGCGGTCGGAACAATAGTGACATGTGCCATTGCACAAAGCTCGAATTTCTTATAACGTTGATTTCGATTTATTGGTCTGATTTCATTTGAATTGTGAGCGGTAGGATTCGGCCTTCACTGATTACAAATATTCTTCTGTTAATATTCCATAATTACAAATACTTATATAGAGTGGACACGATCGAAAGTGACCTGTTGACATATTTTTTTTTTCATCAATTGCTTTTTTTTAAACATAAATACCAATTTTCTCCACCTTATACTATTTTTACAACCATCAGCGAAAGGTTCGGAATCTACCATTTCTTATAAAACAGGTCTAATTTCAATGCAAACATTTCAGTAACTTGACGGTATTCTCAACTCAAACAATGGATGACTTTAAATATCTCCTCATCCTGACGATTTAGAAAACGTTTGTATCGGCAAAAACAGCCCCGAGAACTGGCAAATCACAGAAAACTTCTCTCTCTCATCGCCTTTCTAACCGTCATTCATTTTTGGAGTTTTATAGAAATGATGTGCTACAGCATTTATTTGAAAATAATTATTTAGTAATCTAAAGTAAGTAATTAATAATCTACCAATAATTGAAAACATTTTTGACAGCCCACTCAAAAGTACACTGGATGCCCATGGTTTGTACGCAATGACTGCTTGCATGACGATCTCGACCTTCCAGTGGTTGACGCTATGCTACGGACGTCATATGAGCAACTTGCAGCACGGATTGCAGACCATAGAAACAAGATGAACGTTTCCAATCACCACATTATTCCACAGAATTTTATAATGAAACAGCTGATATGAAGAATCGGCTTCCAACGTGTGAACCAATTGTATCTTCTCCCTCAATTTGGTGAATACAAAGTTCTATGCACGTTGTTGAACAGGGACAAATGGGTCGGTTGTAAAATTATTCATCCCTTCTCTTGTAAATAAATGTAGTAGGGTCTACAACTCATTCAATTTACTGCTTGAAAAAAGAAGTACATTTGGCCCCAACGCAAGGACTGACGCCATTCACTGATGAATGACTAATTAAACCCCGAACAGATAACAAAACGGAAACTAATAGCCACAGAAAAAGTACGACTGAGCGGAAAACGAGTCGCATAAAATTAACAATGGTAATTTACACAACAAAGGACAACCCTTTCGATTGGAGACGGTGTTTGTAAAGTTATTCCGACCTACGGTGAAAGACAATAGAGCTGCTCGTCTTGGTACTCCATCAGTGTAACCGATCCTCTGCGCGAATCCGATTATTCAAATTTTCTGGGGGAAAAAAATGGAGAGGCTGTGAGAACAATCTTGTTGCGAACACTGACCATAGCAACGAGTTGCTTCCCATCATAATAGGTTTTTGGTGAAGTGGCGTTTATATACATACTGATTTTGCTGCCCTGAAGAAGTGACGGGAGTTCCCTGGTTTATCCGGATTTTTACGCTGTTGGTTTAAGGTTTTATTCAAAAGTTAAAAAATTCATAGATGGAATAGTGAATGTGAATAGAAAACGTAACCTTGAAAATGTAGGCCATTTGTGTAATGTACAACCTCTTTCGAATATCTTGAAAAATTAATAAACTACATGCAAGTCATTTTCTGTTCCGACTATAACTTTATTTCACACTTTCTGAAAAATGAATACAACCACTTGATTCGATTCTGAAAAAAATCTTATTAAAGAATTCTTTCACTGGGGTTCATTATTCAATTGGCTTCATGATTTGAGTTTCTACTAAGCTTTGGAGTGTGCGTGTTTCACAGGTGATAGAGCAATTATTAAATTTCAGGAGATATGCTTAGAGCACGTAAATCTGTTCTCAACCAAAATACCTACTTGGATTGATCAGTTGATCATATTTGTGTGCCTCCTGAAATTCAATAATCGCTCTATCACTTGTGAAACACGGACACTCCAAAGCTTAGTAGAAATTCAAATCAACGCAAGCCAATTGAATAATGAACCCCAGTGAAAGCATTTGCAGCGTTTCATGCATATCAGAATGCTTCAACCCGTGTATCGGCTACAAAGCCTTTTAGGAGTTCACTCCAGTATCCACATTACTACGTCACTACGTCACTAGGTTACTGATATCAAAACAAAAACAATAATAAAACAAAATAACGCGAACGTTGGCACCATGAATCGGGCCATAGATCGGGAGTGGTTTGACCTACGGACCTGGGGAGGGGCCCATTCGATTCCTCGTGGAGTGTTCTTCAAAAAGAGTACAAATTTAGGCCGCTTCGACTTTTTTTGAGGTTTTTAGGGATTTTACAAAACTTCGACAACCCTTAAAGGGCACTTTAAATTAAGTGAGAGAACTGGCTCAAGAATTGGGCGTCGTCGGACCAACATGGATTTTTCCTAAAAATTGCAGATCTTTTGCTCCAGCCGTTTGGGAGAAATCTTGCGTACGGCGGACGGACTGAAAATTTTTTATTGCAGATTCGGATTCTACGCCCTTTGAAACGTAAACCATGAAATTTTCAGGAGGGGTTAGAATTTTTTTTCAGGAGCGATTACAATGGTTTATTATCGAATAAGAAACCAAAATCTTATTGCTCTTAAATAAATAAGATAGTACCTACTAAAATGAACGGATGAATACAAAAATAAATAAAACCATCAGGTGGGAAGTCACGCAGACTGCTGTCGTTCCTGACGTTCATGTCAAGCTGGCTTTGGAGAGCATTGGATCCAGGGACTGCTGACTCCTACTCCTTCTTGGATTCCTGTTCAAGAGACCGCCACGAAAAAGTGTACACCCTATGCCGTCCCTCATCAGTGTGAAGATGAGACTGTATATAAGTGTATTGACTTATACACAGCATCTCTAAACCAGGATCGGGCACTGCCAATAAAGCTGCATGCAAGGACTCATGACCCCACCATCACATTCAATGAATGCTTTGGGGTTAAGGTCTTGAAGAAGACGCTTCACACAACCAACGACAGGATGATGCAACTGTCAGAAAGGGCTCATCGGTTGGTACTGGGATCAGTGCGAGCTCCTGGTCTCAACCTCAATCATTGAGCATCAAATGAAGCCATGCTACGTGTACATGGTGACAAGCATCCATGGTTCCTCCTCGCCCATTATTCAGAAAAACCAATTTCTCCTATAATTTGACAAAGATTTATATTCGAAATATCTAATTCTTCTCTCCTCTTTCATCTGTGAAATTTCTTTCAAATCAAATTTTTTGAGTCTATTAACTTTTATGTATATCTTTATTTGATTCATTCTACTCCATCTTACTCATAATTACAAGTAATTTTCAACGCCGAATCAATCCAGATGGGACTAAAATGAGTTTGGAATCGATCCAGATGAGTTCCAGACTAATCTGATCTCATCTGACTTAGTTAATCTCATTTAATGAGATTTTGACCCTGCAACCCTGTTGAAAACATGTAAAAATTTCAATTATTTAAATTCCAATTTTCGGGTGTCGAGAAAACTTGTAATGGGAGCAGGGGAAACGGTAAAAATAATAAACCTTACGTTTCTTCACAACTTACCTGTTCAACAATGTACTTTCCATAAACAGAGTTTTGCTTTACAATAAGAGCATGTTAATATATTGTCTTTCCTTGGAAATTACAATCAAATTGAAGTATGTTTTTTGGATACAAGCTACTAATCACATTGTATACGAACTGGTTTCCCAAGTATTTGATGAAATATGAATAGGATATGAGGTTCATTGGGTGTGGAGCCCTCCAACTACAGCACAAACGGCTTCTACGAAGTAAGAACATAGGGGGGCGACAAGGGATAACAGAAGAACGTTCATCGTATGAAGGAGTGAAGAGGCGATACGATAGGCTTTTGAGCCTGCTAGTGAACGAAACAATTCACAGACCCAGAAAATGAAGCGAATAAAAAACCGAGTATCGGAGAAGCATGAAGGATTAATCCCATGGCGAAAGGAATCCTTTTCGAATGTTCAGAATATATTACTAACACAGTAGCTAAAAGTGAAAATTAATAATAGGAATAATTGTATTCAATCAGGAACCCTGAGAGCTGTTTTCGATTTTATATTCGAATTATTATGGCTGATTTGTTGATGGGAATTTCAACAAATAACTAGATATTATTAATGAAGAAATCTTGAACCCATGCAGATATTCAAAAGATTTCACACCTTCTCCCACTGCGGCAGCCTGTAAATTGGACATCGCACTCTCCAATGCTAAAATGAGAAAAAAAATAAGCTTTTTATGTATAGTTAATGAAGTGTTACCCAAATCCCAAATGAATGATTGGTACTTTACGGCAATGTTTAAGAGCTCCTATCAACAGCCGACAGCTGACTTTACGTGAATTGACATGCGTCATAAATTAGTGAATTCTGCAATCTTGAGATGATATCATTTAAAACGATTAGGAGTTAAGGGGGCAATCAACACGAAGCGTCCACGAGCCTCCTAAAAACGGGGTAAATTATTATCGATTCCACTGGGAAAAGTGTCAGATGTCCTGTTTGCGTTGGATTTGAGGATTAAAAAGAGAATCCTTCGGTGGGTGGGCTGGTGTAACAGCTCGGAAATAATCTGAAATTCCCTACTATAGAGATGAAAACAAGGGGGCAAGTTTTATCATCTTCGTGAGAGGAATGAGTCGTTGATGTAAAAATTAAATGGGACAAAGGCCCCTTGTAACAATATTTCGTGTACAATAGCAAACGGAGCGTTCGATAACGCGGATAATATAATGCATAACCACCATTATTCCGAGGCAAACGGAAAAAGCCCCGCAGAAATTCAAATTCCCTTCTAAAACGTTTTCTTTTAGCGAGTTATTGAGGGAAATTTAATTGTTTAAAAGGTTAAAAAACTGATGAGGTATCCATGAAGTTCTTGCAATTGTGCCAATTAAGGTACTACGCATGTAAAAAGGGTCCAAATCATTTCACAAAGTTTCATTATTTTTAACCCCCCTCTCACACCTCTCCACAAAGCAACTTTTAATGATTCATTTCGTTATAAAGTTGGGATTCAAAACATTTAAATTCACATCCGTTTTCATCGTTTTTACCCTTAAAATGACATTTTCTAATTCAGATGAGCTCTGTCTGGTCTTGTACTCGTCGCAATCGGTCCGATGTAGGGATGGGTATCGTTGAACAAGGATCGATATTTTGTACCGGTACCGTATCGTAAGGTTGGTATCGATACTCCAAATATCGGTCAAGCTAAGGCCAACATCAATTTTTCAGAATTTAACTGCAAAAAACCTATCGTATCTACATAAACAGATCAGAAGATAATATTTGTTTTGATTTTTCGAACCTGCGATAGGTGAGGTAACAGTAACAGTAGGTACTGTAGACGTAGTATAGCCTCCTACATCTGCCTTCCTACTTCTTATACTTTTTCTGTTTTCCATCTAGTATTAAAGCCACTATTCTTTTACATGCCAGATTCCATTGCCAAAGAAATTTAAGAAAATCAAGAAACCAGTTTTTTTTAAGGTAGTGAGAAAAAATTTGCCGATATTTCGAAATATTGGAATTGAATGGATGCTTGATATCACCGGAGGGTCCAGTATCGATACTCAACGGTAAAATATTGATATTTTGAAATATCGGGTATCAATGTCCATCCCTAGTCCGGTGTCTGAAAATAATTGGAAATGATTGCTCGTGTCACTGTGAAGTTTAAGGGGGCAACTTTTATGTTCAGAAATTGTTATTATTTGTTAGGGGCGAATTTTTATGGATCTGAAACATATCCCAGTCTGTTTAGCATCAACAATTTTTTTGAGTACGTCAGTAAAAACTGGAAAATACCTACCTACCAACTAGATCTTAAATGGAGTCCATCTGCCATTTTTACATCAATTCTACGGCTTTTTGTGGCCGTACGGTGGGCGGCAGACGGGCAGTTCAAATCTACGTTCCTTGAAACCAAAACTGGCAACGTTTGAGAGAAAGGGGGGGGGGAGGTTCGTAAAATTTTTTGATTTTCGATTAAAAAGGTTTATTTTTGGAAAATAGGAAACCAAAATGTAAAATTTTAAAGTCAGATTTCATCTGAACTTGATCATCTAAATAAATAACTGAGTCATGAAAATGGGAAAAAAATTTAGATGGCGTTCGGCACTTCAACAGGTTCAATTGAAAAGAAAACATTGTTGGAAGTGTTGGAATATTGGGAATATTGTTCCTTACAAATCACAAGCTCTCTATTCGATCAACTCCCATAAAAAACACAGCTCTTTCTACATTATTAGACATAATAATTTTTAATTGTGATACTCTAATAAATTTCTGTATCAAATAACCAATCCAATCCAATAACCTACTTCAATAATGCACATTTCAATGATGCAAAACCACTATCAATCGCATTGGTAATGACGTCGCCAAATTTTCAATCGCATAAAATTCCGATAAAATCTGTGACACTATCACACTATTGGAAGAAATGACGTTTATTTGACGTAGTTTTACTACTTCTTTCTTTTGTGAAAGAGATACAGTGCGCATTTCTGGGAAGGTATTTCACTCTCTTGAACTTCAATAGAGTTTTCACGTGTGGAATGATATGAAAAGTTAATACCAGAATGATGATTTTTAGTAATTATTATCCAATTCACAATACTATTCGGAGTCAGTAAAAACCAGGTCTTCAAAAATAAAAGCAGCACTCTGGCCGTTGTTGCATTGAACCCATTCAACATGGAATAAATAGAACCCAAGTCTGTAGATATAATGAGGTGGAGTAATCAAGGAATACACATTCCTGGACATTTAAGATTTGATTAATTAATATCATAATCTCTTCACGTTTTCAAACTCACATCGTGAAAACGTCAATGTGTTATATTTGTATTTATCTTTTTTAAAGAAAGGAAATTTCTATTATTAATGTTTCTTATGGACGAGAGCCTTTCAGAGTTTTCTGCTGGGGATAGAGGTTATCACATTTTCATATACCCCTGCACAAAGTGTGGTTGAAGCGACATCAGAATGAAAACGTGATATTACCGCACGAGTGCGTAATACTGGTGTGCTGATGATGCTGATTGCGGAAACCCATAAATTTGACCTAATTCATATGCGCTTTTATTGCTGTCTAACGATCCGGTAGAAAGTTGGTACAAACCAGTTTCGAAAAGGAATGATATTCATAGTCAGACGTTATCGCTCAGCGCCTCAACGAGTATTATCATAGTATTCGTTACCTCTTACACTGATGTTTTTTCATTTCAATACTAGTCACCACTTCTTACATATTCAATCCAAACACATAACATTAAACCGCAGAGAAGAAGACAGATTTATTCACCGAATCCTACAGCAGAATCAATAAAGTTACATGGGAGAAAAATGACAAAAAAAAAAAAACAATATTTAACAAATTGCTGGTCATGTATGATTTTGTTCACTATTTAGCTTGAGCTAATATTCACACAGTGATTGGAACAGAGCCAATGAAACCAAACTTCGAAACAAGAATACTGGCAGCCATTCATTCATTATTCAAATTAAGGTAGAGCCCATTAGCTTTGAGAAAATACACGTATTTAGTCTGTGTAGACACTAATGAATGATTGTAACCCATTGATTTAGAGATTTTATTGATAAAGTTTATATTAACAGAGTGAAGGGTATCAAAATGTTCAAGGCTCCTTCAGTGCTAAGTGACTATCGGTGTTCAAAAGCACGTAACTGACAACACGATAGTACTGCTATTTTTGAATATCTCAAGTGCTGCTTCCTTCAGAGAAGGTGTTGTTTGAATGAGACAACGAAGATAATATACTTTGTCACTTGCACTGTCGAGAACAAAAGGCGTATTCATTGCGAACTCACGTTTGTTTAGGGGGTGATGGACCCTTCGGCCAAGGCATCGTTAGATGTAGTTATCGTTCTTTTGACATCCCCCTATTCGTCTCAACTGCATCGTTATGGGGTGGTCGAAAGTGGCACAACTCACCTTTCACGGTTCACCAATCAGCATCCCATTCCTCCGCTTTAAAAGCCTCCCGATTAATTTCCCCTCTCTCCTTCCTTATTCACTACAGTCACTCCCTGGTGTCAGAGGAGCAGCAAATTGTGGGGAGACCTGAGCTAGATAACGCTTTTCTCACAGTATTTCAACAAAGTAGGGCATTATCGTGTTAACAATGAGAAGAACGTCAAAATATCAGTGGTTGAAGTGGTGTAGCCAATAACAAACAGGAACCATAGCGTATCTCCTATTCCCTCCTCCGCGTGGATGCTCCGTAATTCAATTGTCTCGGTATTGGAAGGTAAACTGAATTCCAGGTTTGATTTTCCAGGAGCAAGATTCTAGCGAAATAGGTAGGAAATGAGCTACTTCAACGAGCTCCTTGCTTATAGGATGCCGGAGTTCTGGTTAACACGTCTTAATGTCTGGAGGCTGTTCTTGAGGTTTGGGGAGTCGTTGCGACCAATTTGTAAGACGTTTTCCCAATAACAATTTGAATCAACTGACATTTTTCAGGAGTGGTGAACTGTGGACAGGCCTGTTAAAAATTGCCAGCATTCTTTTGAAAGGCTAACTTTGACATTTGCTCAGAAGACTCAGTAAATACGTGAAACGTTACAATATAGAACCTTCTAGCATTTGAAATTGGGTGTATTTACGAACGAGGTTGTAGAAAACACGTTTAACCATCAACGCTCACACTGCTTTTTGTTGAATCCGTTTAATCCGTTGCACACTGGTTATGGCATTTGAGCAAGTCCTTAAACCACTTTCATTGTATGTAACAAGAGCTCAATTTAAAGTTAAACGGCCGCGGGGGTGGTTTGAACTCCTTTTTATGTGTTTCTAGCAGAAAATGGTGTGATAGAGTATACACTTGTCTTGTGTTATACATTACTGCGGAAACGCAGCACAGTCCAGAAAATATTTCTGATGATGAAGATATTGTAATGTTGATGAAGGTGTTTTCAAATTATTTAATGTTGAGAGCAATGGTTAGAAAAGTGAAAAGTCGAGTGATTGCTTATGTTTCTTGGAGTTTTTGTAGTTTCAACTCCAGGCACTTGGAATGGTCCATTTTGTTATTTTCGATTAAGGCCGAATGTGTTTTAGCCTTACGAAGTAGATTAGTTTCTTCTGATTCTGTACAATTTGGAGACTTTTTTTTTTAGCCATTTCGAAGAAATAAAAATAAATTAAAATAATAAAAGTCGAACGACAAAACAGTAAATAGAAAAAAAGGGAGATATTAATTGCAGCCCGAACGCGGTAAAATAAAAAACGTGCATTTTGTCATGCCTAAGGTTATGCCTAAGGTGGAGGAGGGCCGAATTTACATCACTTGGCAACATGACTATCGTAGTAATTTTTTGCGTTTTTGTTACCGTATTCACAACCTCTAGTGTGTTTATTGACTTCAAAGCTCTGAAATTATCAGGGCTTCAAAAGTGATTAGAAGTGCGAATGAAGTTGGGATGACCATCGAAACATAAAATATCGATATATCGATGTTTGATAGTATCGGCGTTAAAATATCGATGCCGATAGTTCTAAAAAATATTGGTTAAAAAGTTTAATAAAATTTATGTATTTAATGCACTTAGCAGACCAGTTTGGAGAAGTTCAAATTTGATTTAAAAGAAAAGTTATTAATACTAATCAAAAATTAGCAATATACGCCTTTTCTGATTTAAGATAATATATGTTTAAAATGAAACTATGTTCAGTTTGATGTATTATTTTTCTTAATTTTGTTTTGCCAATAGTTTTGTAACAAATTATATTGTTTGATAAGCTACCCAAGTTCTCTCAGAGGGGTTGTTGCATTTTTGTCCTTCCTAAAATGAATAAGTAAATACCTATGTTTCGAACCAATGGTTCAAACAACTGAGAATAAACAAGAAAGAAAAAACGAATCAACCGTGAACAAATACAATCTCAAAAAGAACAACACAACACTTGCTGCAAAACCTCAACAAGGCTCTTGGCCTCAGCCAAAACCACTACTCGATATCCTATGGATATTATCCATGGATAGATATCGATATTCCAGCCAGACGAACACATTTTTGTTGTAATGGAACTCACGGTCGATATCATTTTATGAGTCAACATAATATGTGATATTACCACATGAAGCCGATATATCGGTTAAAAAAATATCGGCTGAAATATCGGAAAAAATATAGGTCACTAAGATATCCGACAACTTGTTTTGAATTTAGCATAAGTTGCGGACTAGTGATGTTTCGTGTTCATCTGAAGATGTTTTTTAACCTAAACTGAAGAAAGCTAGAAGAACAGATCGAGAATGGCACAAAACTCGATAATTTCGGGGAGTTCTTCACTAATTCTTCTTCAATACCTGAACAAATATTTGTTTCCACAGTGAGCAGATACATAAATGCCTTTAGATCATGGGATACATTTGAAGAGAAATCACGTGCCCTTCCTTTTCCAAACACTTGGCTTGTAAGCATGTTTAGGAAATGTACATTCGCTGGAAGCTGGTTGAGCCCCCGCCGGAAACCGATACTATTGGCCCTTGCATCATCGATAGAAAAATAAATATCGATATATCGATACTACGACTATCGATGGCCATCCCTAGAATGAAGATCCAAAAATAAAATCCGCTTTACTCGGTTCAAGTGCGAACCTCAAACTGTACCCCTGACCCGTACTCTAACTTCCATGGTTTTTAAAGTAGGTGCCCAACGATTCCAATTCTGAAATCTTGAAAAATCGTAAGTAATAATCTGACATGGTAATGAATAATTTGTTATTATTTCAATCCTAGGTAACTTCCATGGTCCTAATTTCACTATTTATCAACTCAACTCGTGATTTTTATCTAGTTATAAAGCTGATTTCAGCATTGGGCTCTTCCATTTTTGGAAAATGCTTTGATAACTCCCTCATTCCAGTCACTTGAAGTTCCTTTCAGTTATAATTTACTTGTTCTTTATGAACCACAATTTAGCCAAATGTTACACAGAGGGTGATTGTTGGAATATTCTTCCCACAATTTCATACTAGATTAATCCATGTGTTTACGAATTTGAACTCTAACTTTTGGGAAATGGGTCAAACACGTTTCAAATAACTTGAGATAGTCCTTCATCATAATTCTGCTGTACATCCGAAATTGTCTTAGGTCTCCTACTTTTTGCCGACTCATAAAAGAGGGTTTCATCAGAATCTAAAGGTATTAGAAACGGAAGAAGTCCCAAAACTATTTCAAAGGGATTGAGGGGAAATGAAAGCCTTGCCGAGGATTCGCTTGTTTCTAAATTTCTCTCTCTCTCTCTCTCCCTCTCTCTATTTCTCTGTCTCTCCCTGTTGTACTTCGTTGCAATTTGATCTCAACGCTTCCCTCAGGAAGATCAATAATTTATTAAAGGATGGAAGGGGTGGCTGGGATGAACTAACTTCTCGAGAAGCAAACATAATAATTGAAGGAAGTGCCTCCAGTGGTGCGCCCAAGCAGTTATTGTTTGGAATGAGAAACACTACAAAGTTATTACGAGGAGCGATGGGAAGCTGAACAAGTCTTACAGCCAACCGAGTTTGAATGTCATTCAACCAATTGCGTCGTGTAATAACAAGTAAAATGTCCCCGACTGATGTTTGCAATATCACCTGTGAAGGTACAGCTAACTTGTGCCATATATCAAGTATACAGGGTGGCTCTGTATGAACGAACCACTCTTTCCATTTCCGTTGATTGTGGAGAAATCAAAAAACTTGTCGAAGTAACCTTCACTTATTTTTTTATGCAAAAAATTTAACGATTGCATTTTTGCGCATCGCGCATGTGCGCAAATGCGCGCTGCGCGCACCAACTTTGTTTTTTCAAATAGAACCCACAATTTTTATTGCAAATCGGATTTTACATCCAATTTTATCAACATTTGACTTCGATAACTTTTTTTTGGACGCACCCAGGAGCGTCCAGAAGCGCCCAAAGTTTGCCTACGCCTGAAACGTGGTGGTTTAAAAACAATGAAAAATCACCTTATCCTGGCTCTTGATCATTTTTGTTTTAGTTAGATGAGTTTTTAGGCGTGTGGGTTAGTATCTAATTTATCTTGTCGAGAAGATTGGGCGATAAATCCAAGTTTTTTACCTCTAGTGGATCAATTTTATTCAAACGTTTTTGGCACCATAACATTCCTGTTTTCTCCGGGTATCCTTCTGGGCGCAGGAACCGAACCGCTTGCCTAAAAACTCATATAACTAAAACAAAAATGATCAAGAGCCAGGATAAGGTGATTTTTTTTTTTAACCACCACGTTTCAGGCGTAGGCAAATTTTAGACGCCTCTGGACGCTCATGGGTGCGTCCAAAAAAAAAGTTGTGAAAATAAAATGTTCATAAAATTGGATGTAGAATCCGATTCTGCAATAAAAATTGTGGGGTTCCATTTGAAAAAACAAAGTTGCGGACAGGGGCGATGTGCAAAAGTGCAATGGTTAAATTCTTTGCAAAAAAAATAAGCGGACTTTACTTCGACAAGTTTTTTGATTTCTCCGCAATCAACGGAAATAGAAAGAGTGGTTCGTTCATTAAGAGCCACCCCGTATACGGTGGAATTTAAATTGATTTTACGTGATTTGTAGTACGGAAAAAAATTCAAAGGAGTACTTAAATTGAGGCACGAGTTCTTCGCACTATCACCATCCCAGTCCATAAGCGCTCATACTTTAACTTTAACATTCTTCAATAGTTCCATTCCTCAACTTCATTGATTCCTTTGAGACCGAGCTTTTTGTATTATCCACTTTTTAATCTTTAATTTTTGTTTAATTTTAATAGTTATTCGAGACAAACACGTCAACACAGCTGTCGGTAAGCTCTATAAAATTTCAGGATAAGGTTAGTAAATAGTTTTCTTCTTTTATAAAATTTCCATAATTGGATATTTGTCTGTATAAATGCAAACAATAAAGCAGCAACAATTAAAGAGCAAGCTCCGAATAAAATTAGACACAGGGCTCACACGCTCACGTTAATTCGCGTGCGCTACCCCAAATCCTTCTATCAAGCATAACTTCTACTGTTTCACTTCGATTTCTACTAATTTCCAAGAATTTAACCATTTACGCTGTCATACGGCTATGACAGCCTTTGAGCATGAGGACATTTTTTTTCAAGACTGATTTTCAAATTTAAACACTGCTACTTAATCTGAATACGTAAATTGGTATAAACGTATTACAGTATAATTAAACCATTACATTTTCCTTACCAAGAGAATTCGTATCCCCGACAAAACTCGGACGAAAAGTGGAATTAACACGTTAGTAATCTACTCTAATTATCAAACCAACAGGATAACCAATGAAAAAGGATTAGTATGAGGATACCAATTTCACCACTACCTATTTTATTTCACCTGGATTTGAATTTCATAATTCGAACTAAAATTGTTATTATGGACTGACGAAATAATTAGTCTTGCACTATCTCAAACGTTTTGTGAGCACTCATGAGTACCGTATGTAGGACCAATATGATTTATATCCTCAACGGTTTTCACAGTTCACGCTTAATAATTACTTTTATCGGTAACATTCATTGTATCATTTTAGATTGGGATCTCTAATTTTGTTTAAATGTATAATATAGCTTACGTTGCTCGGTAAAGTTTGAGCTCTCGAACTTCGAACGTTCGAAGAATTGTTAAAATCGGTCAAGTTGTTTTGACATAAAATCGTAACCACCTTACTACGAAGAGATTAATATATTTATCTATAATTCTTCCGTTATGGTATCATTCATAAGGCCTCTGGTATTCTGCGGCATCAACCCATGTTGAACGAATACGGGTAATTCCGGATCCGGTACTGCGGCTAAGTAAGAAACTAGGCTCCACAAAGATCTAAACATACCAATGGTTAGCGAAGTCATCGTAGAGAAGTACGGCTCCTTGAAAAAGAAAATGTTGGGACACAACAACTAGTTCTTTTCACTCAAGTCGCATGTATGAAAAATATCCTCTATGTAATTCTTTCCGTATTAGTTATGGTTCTTCCAGTTCTGATGATGTTCTAAAAATAGAAAGAAACGTTGGCGATGAAATTGTAGTTTTTTATCAACCTGACTGACTCTCAAGATCGCCTAGAAACTTTCAATATATGTGCATTAATTTATTTAAAAAAAAAAAGAAAAAAAGAACATCAATGATCTATTTTAATTGCTACTCATCTATATCTACAATATTCACCTTTGTGTACTTATTTATTCTAAAAAATTCTAAATTGTTTACCATAATTCTAATTTATTATATCTATCTACATTTGATTATTTATTCCAACAATCGGAATGGGATATTTGACTTCCTCTAACTGAGCAACTGATTATTTGGGCACCCACTGGGGTGTACCACCATACATGTAAGAAATGGAATAGAAGCCGTTGGTTGAGTTTTTAAAAAGCACTTTATTGGTACGAACATGGAGATGAGATGTTGCGAGGTTAAGCGATGAGACAAGACTAAACTTAAGGGTGGGAGGGATATGCTTTTATAGGAGAGCTATGCTGTGTAAGCACATTCTCTAGTAACAACGCACAATACGGAGGGAAAAATGTGGAGGGTTACGTAACTTGTGTCCAGTCAATAAGGCTTGCAGCCTTCATGTAGTTTATTTAGCTCAACTGTAAAGATTTTGAGGCAATAAAGTTACATTATTAAAAATGTAGGAGAAAAAACACCTACGAAGGTCATTCTTTAGATTCAACCAGAGCACCAGAGAGGCTAGTGCTTACCAAGGTGGCAGGTACACGAATGACCCTCTCGGGCGGACGGAAAAGTGGTGATGCTGGGATAACAAAGGGCGGAAGGAGCCCACCCGAAGGTTAGTTGAAGAAGTGTTGAGGAGGTGGGGGCGGAACTGTCGGGTCCATTGTACTCCTGTTAATTATTTAAATGAAAAAAGTTATGTTCAACTCGCGTTATGATTAACTACTGCTTAATGTTAAATCGTCGAGATTAATCTATTTACCCCACGACAATGGATTCGCTTTCATCAATTTTTGTTTTTTACTCAGAAATATATTACAACAAGCTGGCCATAAATGATTCAGTTCATATCAAGAAAGCATTAAAAATAGTATGGCGGTAATTTGACAAAAAAACAGGGTCCAGCTGGTGTCTAACAATATTTATCTCTGTCCTACTGGTGACTTATTCATACTTCCAACATTTTATGTCGTTTAAGTAATAAATGTTGAACCATATAATAAAATGTGTCACCCTGGCTAGAACAATTTTGTAACTGGGAAAGAGACCAAAGTCTATGAAATCTGTGTTTCATCTCCATGTTTGTATACGTAATTGAACTGAGGTCATAAGCGAGTGATCTCCCAAATCGTAAAGACATTGTAGGAGACTGGCAATCATCATCGTTCAATTTCATTCAACACAGTTCATATTGGGGAGAAGAAACGGAGATGATTTGTGGTACTAAGTTGGCGGAAATGAAAGCGATGCGATAGTGGAATACACCTGAACGTCTTTATTAACCCCAGTTCTGCAGTCGGAGGGACCTGACTCTATAGCTCCTTCCACACCGTCATGAAGATGAATGGTCCAAGGTTGTCATCGCTAATCTACCCCCGGCCACGACTCGAACAACCTCGCTGCCTTCCTCTTATTTCATTACTAACACTTGTTCCCTTGTTAGCGCCACTGAGATTATGATCACTGACGTTATTATTTGAGTGACCACTAAATGATAGACCGATGTGTCTTGGGAAACGGTGGATCGATTACACAGTTCAATACGCAATGCGCTGAGTTTGATATAACCAGATTGATAGTTGACTTTGGATAAAAATAAATTATATAACAATGTGCGCCTAGTTGTTAATTTCTTGACCACTTTGTCAGAGGGAAAAGTTTAATTATTATTATTCTGTTGACCCCCGGATCAATAGTAGTCTCTGAGCATGCGCAAACGTGAAATCCTTGCCACAAGCATAACTGATATTCTGGATTGTTATAATGATAAGGTTTATAATTGAAAATAATGAACAGAAGTTGAATTCAAACGTTCGGGGTTTATACTCATCAGGAGTATTTGCGGTATTTGTGGAAGGTGGAGAAATCAGAATACTTGCCCTAACATTTTGTAAATCCAATTTTAAGAGTTTTAGGACATTTTTCAATGCGGATTGTAATCATTCTTCAGACACTACGCAACCAGTTTAATAATTAATAATAACCCTCTATCTTCACAAGACCCGTTAACGGTAACAACTCTAATATTTTGAGAGTTAGCAAAGTTCCGTGACGCTCTGCATTTGATTTTTTTTTCTCTTCAATGAATTTAAAAGGTCTGTATTTCAAAAGATTGTACTGATAAATAAGCACGTATATGTGAAGCAAGAAGCTGAACTGATATATTATGGAGGTTAGTTCTAAATCAGTTGAACTTTTGAGCGCGATCAAAGAAACAGAAGAATAGTCCAATGCTAACCGAAAATCAGATTCTTGGCTATCAAAAGATGTTTGTGATTGTTTCAGTCGATTCGTTCGCAAATTACAATGTGCACTTTTAACTACGTTGGCAGTGGTCAAATAGTGCTGGATTTCCCAGGGAATTAGCATATCTATAGAGGTCGGTCGTGCTAGGAAATTTTATGAGAAATAGGGATTGGACGAGAGCGAATCTCCGCTGCTCACATCATGATTTCGTTATCTAAATCCGGCGGTGTCGATGTGAATCGTAGTTGAGCTCCTAAACAGTGAGCTTCTAATCCGTGTCCGAGGAATATCGCTTGAGATCCTGAAGTCTTTGTCGCCCAAAAAATTAGTCTTTATACCGGATGTCACGATACGTTCATTGAATGCTTCACTCCCTTGTTTACTAGGACAGAATACTGGAGAGAAAATTATGAATCCATTCTTCTGATTCTCGTTTGATAGTATTAAAAGAATACTTGATTTTGTCCGGGTCTTCCGGCGTTTCGCATACAAAGCATACGATTCTAATCCGTGTAGTTATAAAAATGTATCTTTCAAAGTATTTTTTCTGGTAGTTCCACAACAAGATTTTCCAAGTTCCAAGGCATATTCAAATCAGAAAACAATAGTTATTTCACAGTTCTATGTTGCTTTTGGGGCAACCCCTGCTCCATAAATAAGGATTCTGCTCTGCCCTACATAGTATGCTAATTTACTTATCATCGAGCGGGGTGTACTTATAATAAATCAACTATCAATAAAATATAATGCAGACAGTGTGAACTGAAGCTCGGAAAACAGTACTATAATGGTCGGTGGGGATTGATCGCTGAAGCCCATAAAAGTTGACGAGCATTCTCGAAGCTCTGAATCTAGCAACAAGCCTGACTTCCACAGTCTTCATCTTATTTAAAAAATTGCTTTAAGAATAACAACAAATAATTCACCAGAGTTAATCTCAAGCTCCTTCTTAAGTTAGTGTTTCCAGCAAGCAGAGAAGGCCGCCCTGTAATCTGTTAATGATCTAAGAATTCTTGCCACCTCGTTGTTGTTACTTTATAATGCATAACAATTTATAAAGTTCTCATTAAAAACATGTTCATGTTTCAAAAAGTATTAAGACTCTAAAGTTCGGCAAATGTTGTTAAATGACAGTTTGTATGGAGGAGGGCGATCCGTTTTGGAATACACTTTTATATCAATACTAATAGGTTTGGATTGCTCAGAAGGCCATTCGATGTGTGAAATTCGAAATTGGCTAGTGCTTCAAGTTGTTTATGAGCTTGGTGAGGTGATAGGGGGATTTTAGACTTATTATTTGCTGTAAAATTTCTTCTACGTTACAGACACATGTGCTCACAGAATTAGTCAACTTCGTTATTCATGGATTTGCTTCTCTACCGCGTCTGCCGGCTCGATGATTTGTTGTGGTTTGCCAATCCTCATTCGATTCGCGTTTCACAGTCTGCAGTTGTGACTCCAACATCATACTCTCTGAGCAGCTGACCCTCCCTAAACCTCAGGAGGCCTTCTCCAAACACTCCGTTCCATTATCTCGAAATCGTCAAACTTATCCCGGGCCGTCCACCGTCACCATATTGAACCGACCTACACTTGTGCAACAGGAGAATCGTACAAGCGACAGCGGTTTCCGTTACAAACCTCTTCCAGTGGTTCAGTTTAGTGCAAACTGCAATGATAATAAAAAATTGTAAATGTTTAAAAATGCCTTCGGAGATTCACTGAAGCGATGATAAGAGCTCCCCGTCTATCGTACAGGTTGCATTCGATGTATACTAAGACACCAAAATCTGAGAGTTTTATAAGCTCCACACATATCATCAGTTTATAATTCCATATGAGCGAGTTAAGAAGAAAACGAAGCAACCGTAACGACTCTTTTAAACTTTTCCACACATTTTCGTAAATATCCGTTTTGAGGTAATCGGAAACAAATTCTGATTTCTATAAATAAATAAATTCAAATAATAAAACATATGTGCACTTTTTTTTTTTTTTTTTTTTTTTTAACCACTGAGGCTTGTGGCTGGAGAAGGAGGCCGTTACCTCCAACACCTTCCCAGGCACATTTGACTGCCCGACCTGGGCACTCTGCCGAACTATGTGCCCAGTGTACGGGACTCGCATCCATCATCAGGAACTGCCTGGGTCCAACTCACTAACTGCTTGGTAATAACTGGTTAGGCATTGACATCCCAGTCTGTTGTGAAGCTGGAAGGTCCACCCTTCCACACCACGTTTTGGCGAATGGGAGGAGAGTCATAACCTCACTCGTTTTAATAACCCAAGGATCGATGGAAGCCAGTCCCCAGGTTAGAAAACGCAGTCTTGCCAGCACACAGCAATGGCGGATCACATGACACGCAGTCTCATCCTCTGCCCAACAGAACCAGCAGAGGGTTGTGTCAGATCTGCCCATTTTGTGTAGATGCTATCTCAGTGGACAGTATCCCGTTAAGAGCCCCGTTACTATACGTATCTCCCTTCTTCCAAGGCTGAGCAGCTAGTTATCTCTCTTCCAGGATAAGTCAATAAATTGCACAGCCTGCCTCTGTCCCCTAGCATGGGGTGAGCTGGCAGTACTCTTCTTACTCTGCCATTTGGAAAGCCCTCCTAGAAAGCTCTCCGCAGTGCCCAGGAAGGGTCCTGGACCCACTAGGAGAGAAGCAGCATCCTTCCCTCCCTTGAATGTGCATTCATTATACGTAATAAATTAATACGAATGTGAGAGGTTATCGTGAATTTTCTGCAATATACTCGTAAAGAAGAAACGTATGAGAATATGCACTAATATTGTTGATCTCAGTGGAAAAGAGATGAATGGGCATTGTTCGTATTACGTAACTTGTTGTGCGTCTTGTCGTCATTCCTCAAGATAATGATACAATCTCTATCGTGATACCGGCAAAATTCAGTCATTTATATTGAGGCTGGGTGGACAGTGGACAGTTCTTTCCAATTTTCAAAATTAACTTGATGTAATCGTGCACGCGTTGCAGTAAAAGTTGGCAGAACTAGTTGAAAAATGCTGTATGATTGTTCATTTGATGATTGAACAGGATGGTTTCACATTGACACGAGCAAATAGAGAAGCCATCTTTCTCTTTAGTATCTACAGCTCAATTCATAAATATTACATTCTCATTTCTGAGCACGAATACTGCGCTCCCAGCCGCCTTTAAGCGATGTGAGAAAGGTAGAGAAAAGGACGGTTTAGTTAATTACGGAAGTTGGATGACCAGATTAATATTCCACCCATGCGGAGCGCTCATGATAAAACGAACTGACCTGCTTTCAGTATTAAATTCAAGGAAGACGGCCGGATAGCTCTGAGAATGACTTCTGCCGGTGTCACGCTCCTCACAAACTGAGCGAGCACACACGGAAATAAAACCGATGCATCACCCCCTCACGGGCGGACAGTATCACTAGTAAATAGAAAAAGTTGAGACTGTCACGCTCTCCTCCGCACTCTCTAACTATACAGAGGGTGATTTACGTATCTATAAAACTCTGCATAAAACAGTCGTTTTTCCAATGAACTAAACTTCTGAATTGATTCAACTCCCAGTTTCTATGTCGAATAAGAGTTCGGAGTTTGAGTTAAAAAGTTGCAGTCCATTATAGAATTCAAGCACTTTACCCTTTGCCGTTCCAGTTGATGTCAAAAATGTTACTCTTCTCGTGTTCTTGAGCTAGTCCTCCCACGGAAAACAAAAATTCTCTTATCAAATGAGGTTATTGAAGAAAATATGAATAAATAAATGGTAATAAAATCGGTGAGGGTTGTAAATAAATCCCGAACAACCTCATCTACTAAAATGATGTGTCTAACGTAATG
Organism: Creontiades dilutus; assembly: GCA_031894815.1. NCBI lineage: Eukaryota > Metazoa > Arthropoda > Insecta > Hemiptera > Miridae > Creontiades > Creontiades dilutus. The sequence goes on from JAVIWC010001058.1 coordinate 2,169,799, forward strand.
GAAGGTAGAAATGGGACATTAAGACGAAACATAAATTTTGACATCGATATGTCCTCCAATATTGGGTAAAACATCTATATTATCGAAATTTTCGATATCGGTGTCCATATCAGCTAACAGTATCTTTATTACACGCTACTACCGTTCGCTTCTTGCTAGTATTCTGAGGATTGTGTAAATGTTTTTAATTGAAATCTCTTGAAAGCTGAAGAATCTCATAATTTTTGTTTCCCAATTTAGCCTTACTACTTCGTTTTATCATCTTCAAACTGCTCAAGTTTGAACGGATTGAGATATCTCCAACCTGATTTCACCATCGTGTTCAGTGTGAAAAAACCTTTATGAACGAGGGTCATCTACTTGGGTGGGTATTCAGAGTGAGGCGATTGTGCCCATCTTCAAACTTAGCCTTTTGAAAGCCTAGATAGATTTTTGTGAAAATTTGAGCTTTTAATCTCAATTCTATCGAGAGATGAATATAGAATGTTCTGAAACTAATTTTGATGCAAACATTTTTTGAAAATCTGCATTTTAAATATTTTAGACCGGAAACAATAGTTTCTTTTTCTTCGAAAATCCGCTAATATGACAGCAGTAGGTAGCAGTTAGGTAGCAAGCAAACTAGATGGAATTCATTCTGTGAGTGAAGAGTAAACCAAATCGATGTTATGGGAGCCAAAACATCGATATATCGATGGGACATCTACATCGATGTTTTGCCATCGATGCCACACATTCGATGGCAAAACATCGGTTTTGGCATCGATGGCAAAACATCGCAATATCGAAGCAAAACATCGATGTAGATGTACCATCCCTAATGGATGGATATGAGTGGATTTCCTTCCCACATCGTCGACATTACTTTCTCGCACTCCTTTGTTACCAACGTGACTTTTCAATCAATCTGGTGTATTTATTGAGCAGCGTAAACCTGGTGATTGATCCAAGCCAATGTTGTTATGGATATGGTTAGTTGGCCCTTCCCGATTCATGAATCCGTCGTTTTCAGGAGTTTGGGTCATCCTCTGAGCGTGGCGGAGCATCAATAACTCGTCCAGCTCATTGGAAGGGGCAACTATACCGTTCCATCGCCTCACAATGTGTACCGTTAATACTGAACTATCACTCCTTTGAAAACTCGTTGCCCTCCAAATATACCGGGATGTCTCTTGATTCCTAGTTAATGAACAACATGGCTCCGTCTGAAGTATTTCAACCTCAACATTAGGCGTTTAGCCACCATCCCGATCGTCAATCCTCCGCAGAAAGCCCTTATAATCCCAATACTGGATTTTATATTCTTCATGACTCTTACAGAATACAAATAGAGACCCAATCGGTTGGGAAATCGAAAGGAACAAGTTTATCTCTTTTCAAACTACAGTTCTTCAAAACATGGCTTCCAATAATTGCAAAACATTGGCACATTAATAAACATCACTGACGGATCATCTACAATATGGTCATCCCGAAGCAAAATCCTTTATCAAACTGGATAGAGTCCAGAATAAACTTCTTAAACATATCAAATATGAGCTCCTCATTTTGTTCAAGGAGAACAAAGTTCTCTTGGGAACCGAAGGAAAATTACTAATATTTCTCTCCTGAAAGTCCTGCCATTTCTCACGGTTCAAATTGTCGGTGCCTCAGTTTTGCATAAGACTCGCTTTGAAAAACAACGGAACGAACCAAACAACCAACCCCCAACCAACTACCTTTACCACCGACCCGTTCCAAGAGTTATTTTTCAAGTCAATGTTCTTGATGGAAATCTCTCCCCGTTTAGATCACTCTAAATTCACCCGTCATCTCGTTTGCTTTATGAAGAAAAGTTTTCATCTTGAAACAATTCATCCAAAAACTAATTCATCTATTATCTCACTGTAATGAATATAACTGAATAAACAGGTGCGTTTTGGTTATCTTCTTGCATGTGGTTGTCTTCATATGTGCATTTCACTAATTATCCTCCAAATCCACATCTAAATGTATATTATATCTACTATTACATCTATGATGATATATTATAGATTGATATATCATATACAGGGTGTCTCAAGAGTTGTTTCCCCCCTCCTAAAATCGTCCAAACGGGAGTAAACAAAAATTTTTTTTTTTTAATCTTCATAAGTTTTTCCAAGGATTTCAAATATCATATTTGCGCACCCCGCGCAACTGCGCAATCTTGCGCAACTGACACTAACTTTCTTATTTTAAATGGGAACCCGAATTTTTTATTGCAGATTCGGATTCTACTCAAAATTTCATGAAAATTTGACCCCTCAATCAATTTTTTTGATTGCGCGCAACCGGTTCAGCGAGCACGCAAAGTTGCGCAACCCCAAAATTGTCAAATAGTGGATGATGGTGAACTCTAAAGTGTGGCACATGAATTTTCATTGTTTTTTATCGCTGATTCACGTGGTGCTATCTGTTTCTTGATTCGGCTCAATTTTTGCGGAATAATGACCTAAATTTGGTTATTTCTCGTCCGTTTTTTTAAATCTTAGGCGTCTGTTTTCAGATTTTTACGGGGATTAGTTTTCGAGGTCCGGTTGAAAAATGTAAAAATAGGAGATTGAAACCTTCTTCAGTGGTCAAGTGAAAAATCATCTTAATCTGAGAGTTGAAAGTCGGCATAAATTAGCTGCCGTTACAGTGACCTTTGAATAATCAGATAAGTATTTTGTTTCTTCTGTTTACAACCTTTCGAGTTAGCTAAGTGTGCCTGATGTACACACAACCAAATATCATCTGATAAGAGTTGATGTTTCTAGCCAAACCATGAAAGCGATAAAACTCCACCTCGTCCACTCATTCACTGGACACAGCTCACTTTCCTTAGTTCTGTCTGCGACATCATTGTCATCATGCCTCGTGCTCCTACCACGCGTTATTCAATGGAAGAAAGGGGCTATTGTGCTATGGTCCAAACACACGCGCGAAAAAAGATGATTTTTTCACGAGAAATAACCAAATTTAGGTCATTATTCGTTGCGCGATTCAAAAAAATTGATTGAGGGGTCAAATTTTCATGAAATTTTGAGTAGAATCCGAATCTGCAATAAAAAAATCGGGTTCCCATTTAAAATAAGAAAGTTAGTGTCAGTTGCGCAAGATTGCGCAGTTGCGCGGGGTGCGCAAATATGATATTTGAGATCCTTGGAAAAACCTATGAAGATTCAAAAAAAATTTTTTTGTTTACTCCCGTTTGGACGATTTTAGGAGGGGGGGGGGAACAACTCGTGAGACACCCTGTATATTATATACCTATGATATATTACATAAATTATACATAATATGTCAAACCAACATTTTTACATGACATGAATCGTAGGAACCAAAAAGTTTACATTATTCTCATAGGTGTATACGAACAGACCCAAGAACGCTGCGGTCAACTTTGCATTTTGGGCAGATTGCCCTCATTATAGATGTGCAATCTTTACCAACACACCTTTTTTCTTTTTCCCGTCAAACCTCACCTCATTTGGGACATATTTGGCTGCTTTGGGCTGGCCAGCTGGTCCTGGATGTGCTTTGGGTTTGCCGTGGTTGGTCAAATAGGAGAGCACGACTCTTCTTCGAAATTCCAATTGCGAAATCGGATGGTCCCGCTTATAATAAATCCAAGCTTTGGGATAGTCTTCGCCTTATCCATTGCAAGTCATCAGGTCCAACACGCAAAGCCACGGAGATTTGTAGGCTCTGGGAGGGTCGTGAATGGTTGAGGTACCGGCTGTTGCCGAGTTGGCTGTGGATTATCATTTCCGACATTAGGAATTTGGTCATCAGAAGGCTCCACCTGATGGAAGGTAGAAATTCGCGCCCCATTTCCGAAGACCAACTCAGCAGGTAACTGCCTCCCAGGAAGGTGAACAGCACCCCCGGGCTCATCTTCGTCCCCAGATTCTTCATCTGTGAGGAGAGCTGGGTCTGGGGGATAAATCTCATCAGGAAACAGAATATGGTCCTGCTGCCCAGTCAAAATCTCCAGAGCTTCTTGGGCGTACCTACCACAAAAGAGTACCTACCACATTATTAACCGTCAAGAAGGCATAAAACGTGGGTGGAAGTTCCATAACATACTGTAAGGAATGGTGGATGCATAATTTAGAATATAACCAATATTTATGACTTGTGGATACGTTTCATGATTTGCCCAAAAATTCTTCCGATTAGAACAATAAATCTTAGGATTGACGAAGGCAATACAGTATTCCGAAACGTTGAAGTTCGAGCAGGTGTAGTTGATTACGACTTCATGTCAAACTGTCAAAAATGTGTTTTGGAAGATACTGGGGAGAGATGTAATGTTATCTTCTCGTTCTAGTTCCTACAAAGTAGCGATCGGCGACCAATCTTGTGACAATGACAATGTTGTGTAGGACACATCTGCATTGAACAATCTGATCTGCATGTTGCACAGATGTCTCAATAATTCCGAAAACACGTTCCACAACTGTTGATTTCTGGATGTCTCAACCGGGTTGATGTTCCAGGAATATCCTTTGGTTTTGGGTCGTTTCAAATGACATCTTGAGCGGGACATGAAACACTCGACTGGTCTACTCAATCGTTAGCAATATAAATACACCATCGCATCGCAACGCTTTGAAATTCGCTCCTCTCATCGCTTCGCGTGCAGCGTAAATACAGCCTAAATAACTCCACTTCCCAATAAGACTCTTAAATATGAGAAGGGTTGCACGCAAGTCGAGGCACATAACATTAATCATCAGGTCGCAAACCTTTCTGGAGAGCATGTATCACCTATTATTAATGGAAATTTTAACAGCAGTTAAATCCGGGGTCAGAACATACGGGGTCAGTATTTGAGTCGATTGCCCTCTCTAAGTAATGATTTTCGCGGTTGAATGTTTGTGAAGTGTGAATCAGGAACTGGTTGGGTGATGGTATGAGGGGATGAGAGGGGGTCAAAGGATGTGGTGGAAAGTCGGGATGCGTGGCCAGCGTAGGGGCGTGAGCTTGTGTTGTGTGTGCGTGTGAGGGTCTGTGTTTGGAGTGGAGCTGCGCCTGAATTTATTTGAAAGGAGATTTGAATGAGTGTGGTGAGTGCGGGAGGGGTCGTGGAGACGGGAGGGGTTAGAGGGTAAACCTGGGAAAACCAGTGGGGATTTGAAGTGAGAAAACTGCTTTAACCCTCCCACTCCTGCCCAGGTACCGGGTGCCCACTTCCTTATCCATTCTGAGCCCCCGCTACCGCTCGCCGACGATACCACGCCCGACCCGCTGGCGACCCTACTCGCCTCCCTCCGCCTTTTGTCGGTCTCACCTGTAATACCCTATGCATAACCACCATTCATTATTCACGACGCTGCACGGTGATGATTCTTCTTCGAACAAACAAGCCCTCCCCCACCCTCACATCTTGCTAAAGTAAAATAATCCTATTGCATATGGTAAGATCCTCTTCCCACTCGTTCTATTCAAAATTCATTTATTTAGAAACAGTAAAATGAGAAGTTTTATACTTTCATATTATACTATATACTTTATAACACCTGCATGGATCAAATGTGTAAAATATAGGAAACAGCTCACTTTTCATCATCATAATTTATAACACCTGCATAGTTGTAATGTATAAAACATAGAAAATAATTTATAATCGTACTATATACATTCGTAAAAGTAATCGAATAACGAGAGTAATAAATTACTTTTGTATTTGCGCGATGCGATTACTTTTTCGAATACTTTTTTAATGGCCAAAAGTATTCGAATACAATTGTAATCGATTACAAAAGTAATTTGTGTTGTACAAATTCGATTTGTATTCGAATACTATTGCCGATTACAATGGTCCATGCCGTTGATATTTATTTTAGATGTTCGTCGCAGACGGTCTTCTGCCTGAATTTAAATAATAAAAATTGACTTTTATAATTAACCCTGAAAAAAATCTGCATATTACACAAAGTCAGAAGCAGGCATAGCTCATAAATGAACAATAAAATAGACAATAATTGTATGAAAAATTATATTTTTAGATTAGTACAAATTAAGATTTGAACTCAAACGATGTTCCCATATTTTAACATCTTGGTTTTAAATTAGTAGGTACTTTTGGTTCCAATTTGATGTGATCACAAGTAGGTACCATTATTATTGAAGGTTCAATTTGCTATGTTATCTCAACCGACTACCTATGGGAAAAGACATTATTGAACGTAGTTCACAACTAATTTTAGCGAATTCGCAAGAAAAAAAGAAGATATTCAAGAAAAGAAAAGTATTGGAAGAATTAGGAGAACTGACACTCTTTTCGATAATCGTGTGGGCATACCTAGTAGTTTTTCTTTGTGAAATCGACCCAAATGACAACTTGTGAAGTTTGACCATTCTAGCCTAATGGAAAAGTGTGGTGTGCCATAAGGTTACAATTTTGAAGAATTTGGTAGGTATTTCTGCATTTTCCAAATTTTTGGTAAATTGAAAAAACTTTAGGCTCATAAAATTGTTTGTGATGCAAGTGGGGGTACTTGAAAGGAATAGTAGTTATAGTTATACATAACATTATGAATAATGATTACGGAAACTTAACGGTTTTGTCAAAGTTTCGAAGTGAAAAATGGGCGCAAAAATTGGGATTTTGAGAACAAAGTTGTGTGGGGGTATCGTTTTCGATGTATGTTGTAAATTTGGACGCTTGATTGATTGGAATGTGTCCTGGATTGGACATTCCAATTTCAAGAGCGAAGTATGGTTAAACTGTCAAATTTACTTTTCTCAGCCCGGGGTCATTCCCACGGCGGGGGGGGGGGGGTTATGAACAAACAAACAAAAAAAAAAAAACAATTATGACAACGAAAAACATAACTTTCCTCTTAATTTCACTCAACAACGAAGATTCTTGGATTCTTCGAAGATTCTCACTTCTGAGACTTCGAAAAATAAAGTAATCGTTATTCGTTATTCGTATCTGTAATCGCAAAAAAGTATTCGTTAATCACGATTACTTTAAAAGTATTCGCTGAAAAGTATTCGTAATCGCGAATACTTTTGTAATCGTAATCGTTTCGCCAACGAATAACGATTACTTCAAAAGTAATCGTAATCAACGAATACTTTTCACGATTACAAGCATTTTGTGAAGCGATTGTTCTGGCTTCCTCGCAACACATCGGACTGGTTCTTGTTTTTGGGAACAGGCACATCCCCGGTGTTTCTCTATACACTTGCATTGCATCGTAAATACCTCATTAAAGTGTTGAGAATTCGGCAGAGCGTTTCCCTCGACTGGTGGCAGTGGTGGTGTTTAGGCAACAACTTTACTGGTACAAAGACCTTCAGAGACTCTGCAACCATACTGGGTGCACTCTTGACACCACATTTGATGACCTGGAATCATGGTAGGTTAAGCTTGGAGTCCTTTGTGAAAAGGTGGAAGTGGCATGGAGTGAAGCGACCCTGGCACGGGCTCTAGCATCGCAGAAACGAATTTACCGACGCTTGAATTTGGATATTCGTTGTGTTGATTGATACCCAAAAGGCCTCCATGTCTGTTCTGAGATGAGTCTGTAAGGTTCGGGGTGACTTACGCTTAACGGGCGAATTCACGGTGAGACTGCAAATGATGGCCCTGCCAGGGAGATGTGCTCACTTTGCCACATGGGGGAACTTGAAAATATTCTGCATTTTGTAGTGCGATGCCCGGTCCTTCAAGAGTTTCGTGTGGCCAACTTTGGATCAGCTGAGCTATCAGATGAGTTGTTCATTAAAGTGTTGAATGGTGCAAATTGGCTGGCTTTAGCCAGACACTATTAGGGGCGTGAACGTACCGATCTGAACTTGTATCTGAGTTTAACTGGATGAAGAATTACGAGTTGTGACTTTATTATTCTTTACTATTATCTTTCCCGATAAATTCACTATTATTTATTAAAAAAAAGAGAAAAGAAGAAGAAAGTCGGTTCGTGGATTGGTGACAGATCCCACCAGGGCTCTGCTCACAGCCCACAGCCAGATCATGTGAATTATATATTTGTTCGTGATTAATTTTTCCAATACACATATTTTTCATTCATTCATTCATTCATCATGTCATGTACATTATAACACCTGCATAGTAATAATATGTAGAATATAGAAAAGAGCTCCCCCTACACGCAACTAATGTCTTTCTCCGACCATTCAAATCATTTGGATAACATAATTTCCTTCTTTTTCATTCATCAGAGTAACCCCATGAAGGTATTGGTACGTCTATTCGAGGAATCTCCAAATTAATTTTAGCTCCGATTCCATTCCGAATAGTTCCATGAATATTCCAAATTAACGCTGTAGATGGGTACTTTTTATACGAATTTGAAACTCTTCTCATTCCTTCATATCCGTCCGGCGGCGGTAAGTAGCTTAGAAGACAAAATCCGTGAAAGTGTCATCGTAGTTTAGAGCAAACTGCACGAATTAGGATTGTAGCTTCCATTTTAAATTGTTGTATGCTACATTTGATTCAGAGGGGGTAGAGTTTTTTGGTGATCTTCGGATCCCCAACCACCACAAACTTTCAGGATTCCATGAAAATTGTGTTCAAACTGAATATATGTTATGAGAGTTAATAAGTTTGTGGGACGTCTCCCCGAAGAGATGATTCGTCAGTAGAAGGACATTTGTTGGAATTGAAGCAAACTTGAGGAAAAAACGACTGCATACAAATACATTTTCACACCATTCTGAGACCGAATTCGTCACAAATGAAATAGATCTATGGCTGCCTGTGTGCGACACATTTTGTCGATGCTACCCAGCTTGCAATTCTCAACCGAATTTATTCCATCTCATTTTGTTCGATCTCAATTTCAGTCTAGTTGTGCAACGAACCTCGGAAAATTTGCTTACGCAGGCAGGAGAGATGTGGAGGAGGTTATAGCTAATCCATTAATCGCTGCTCAACCTCTCAATTTTCATTATAAAAGGGAATGAATAGAGGGGATATTATTGAATTAAATCGATCTTAATTCCAGGTGTTCTATTATTCTCATAATTAGAGAAATTGAATTAACCAATTATTCACTGCGCCTGTGTTGGAGCGAGGGAATTGAGCATAATTCATATTTACTTCTGCAAACCAAATATAGGGCAATGCTATTATTACTTTCCAATATGGTTACTTTTGCATATGAAAGTAATTTTTAAAAACAGGAGGTCTGTTGTAAAATTAAATGTCACTCACTATAGTACAATAGTTGTGCTATAATATTATAAAATCTGTAATGAAGTCCTGCACTCCAACAGGGTTATCTTTAATGAATCGTAGAAATTATAATGCAGAGCACGACGTTGAATTACACGGCTTATTGTTACGTAATAAGTATATCTCAACGCGTGAGAGGATGGAGATGGTTTGCTTAGGCACACGACTGCGAATCGTTTGCGGTCTTTACAAGTGGAAATTTGAGTAAAAACAAATAAATTGAGGGCATAAGGATCTCATACAAGATCCGATCCCTTCACGAAACTCCGCCTAATTACGGGTTTAATCCTCGAGGGCTTACGCAGTTGTTCCGCAGGTGAGCTCTAATTGACCATTTTGCGGCCGGACAGCGATACTCCTTCCTCCAACTCGCCCAACAATATTGTTTCGCCTCACACCTCAATATTCAATTCCAAAGCTGAATTGGCAATTATGCTTGATTTCAATGAAAAGCCCAGCAGAACAGTTGAACATCTCATACCACAGCTTCACTACTTATTTAGTGTATACATCAATTTTATTACGTGTGTATTATAACGTGAGTTAGGGGCAATCATCAGTTAATTGAGGATATCGATTACCATTCATTCCCTAAGGGCTGTTGAGGTGTAACTATGCTAAACTACGAGTGTGAATTCGTACGCAAGTGGCAGTGCGTTTCTGATGCTATACACAACACTCTCCTATCCCGATCTCAAGATGGAACATGATCACTCCTCGTCTTCAAAAAGAGCTCTTTATGCGGACATTTCATTCTGCAGAGCATCAAGGGAGAGGAGTATACAATGGAGTGTATGAGTGGGTGTTCCACACAGAGCAAGGGGGTACGCACGTCACCTCCGATTCCTGGGGCTGTCACCACTTCCTTTCGCTTCCTCTCCTACCACATGTTTTCACCGAGTCAGACACATCATGTTTCTTCCGACGAGTCTTTTGAAAAACCCCTTGTACGTGCCGTCATTGTCTTTTCACAATCACTCTCATTGAAGGTGAAAACGAACAAAAGGTTTCCGGATTTCATAACCTATCCTCTTTCTTACGACTACATCCAGCCGTACAACAAATTTGTGGCCTCATTTTATTGCTCACTTTAATGCTTCGAACACTGACAATTCCCTATCTGGATTGAAAATAACACTAAATGAATTTGCTTAATTTTCATTCACGCTTCATTTCATTTACTCCCCTGGAAACACACAATATCATAGTAAATATTTCGGGACTAAGTCACTCGAGACGAAGTTGTGGAAACCTATTTCAATGAAAACGGCTTCCGATTAGTGAGAGAAATTGAGTTGGAAGAGAAAAATTGGATTAGTATACCTTATTACAGGAAAATTTTGGATAAACTTGGTAAAATTCCGTCGTCCATAGGTTTCAATGTTGGGTTCAAGAATTAAAATAAATTTAAAACTTCTTTGGGTTCGGTTAAGGATAAAATTAACGTTCAGGATATAAGTGGGGTTTATAGACTAAAGATTTTCATGTGGGCTTCAGTACTGTGGTCAAACTGGTAGGTAATTTAGGGAACGAAAACAAGAGCATGAAAAGGATATCAGGGACAACAAAGGTGATTCTGCCTTTGGAAGTCATCCGCATGATTTCAATCACAGCTTCATTTTTAATCTGACAAACAGGCGATAGGTATGTAGAATTTCATCACTTCTGCCTGAAGGGTAGTATGTTGGATGTGCTAGAAAACTTCGAAATTGTTAAGAGTGATGGGTCAGGAAAATGTTTAAATGAGGTTATTCATCAAAGTATTTCATCTTTATTGGGTTCGTTCATGCAATAAGTTTGGCTCCCCCTCTTCATAATATTACTGTTTGTTCCCCTTTCACCTTGTAAGCCTCGAGTGGCATTGGTTGATCCTCCCCGTCCCTTTCACTTGCCTGAGCCAATAGGATTCAATCTCCTTTCACCTGGGCCTATATAAGATGGGCTTTCTGTGATGTACATTCAGTTCATGTTTGTCACTGATGATGACTTAACCTTCGAAATCGATTTAATTTTCTAGCTCATTATTCTCGTGGAATTATAGACAACGTTCTATCTTACTCCGTTTCTATTGAAATATTTCAGCGTCGGAGAACAATATCGGAGAATTTTATTGATATTTGATATTGATACGTACAATTTTTTTTGGAACAAACGGCCATCCGGCTCACCAATAGTTGTTTTCTATTTAACATAAAACCACTGGCGGTTGTTGGCTGAACTCTCCAACCTGTACAAGGCTCAGAGTAACTCAGGTCCATTAAGTATACACCCGTTCGGGGATACGTGTGGAGCTCAGGGATTTCAAAAGTCCTCTTTGCTGAGGATTATAACATAATGAGACTCCTGAGCAGGGGCGGAACCCAGGGGGTGCGTCGAGTCCGTAACGGACAACCACGAAAAGAAAGTGAGAAAAAATGAGCTTTTCTCTTCCGAATACAAATTTCAACCACCAATATGCAAAGGGAATCAATCTTGCACGCTTTCTCGGCTTCAAATCGTGAAACAAACGACTCTATCGTACTTTAAAAGAAGTTCTCTAATATGTAAATATATTTTGAAAAAAATAACATTTTGAAATGACTGTTAGGAAACCGTGTTTGAAAACAGTTGAAATTCATATCAGCCAAGCAAGAACCATCGTGGAGATGAAAGCCCAATTCCATCTTCAACCCAAGCTTCATTCCTATTATTGCAGCAAAGAAGACAAGGGAAGCAGAAAAGTTTACTACGTACCTCACATCCCCAGAACCAATCTACCTTTTCTTAGTAATGAGGTTGAACTTGCAAATTGTGGAAACACGTCTCCACTCTTACAAGTAAATCAACCGTTCGATTCGATTTGTTTCGATTTTTGTATTGTTGCTTAATACATCGTCTTTTCAACGATAAAAAATTCATGAGATATTCCGGGATATAGTATTGGACTGCTCCTATTCTAAGTCAAAGGGTTATAATAGGAAGTTTTCACTGCATTATTCCTACGGAGGAATGTTTCCTTCCAAATAGTTCCAGTGGCCGGATGGTCGTCACAGTTCACTTTTCAAGTTACGGTAGTACTATTTATCCTATGTTGCCATGCTTGAGGTGCTTCACAGCTTTGTAAGCAATTAGAAACAGCCAGTGATATAAATAGGCACGGGAAGAGGAAAACTCATTTAATACCTCTAAATTTCCATTACATTCAAAATCCTTTTCGTTTGTAAGAAGCTAATTTGCGGCATATGGATTCTATTGTACTACAAGTTTGGTATCACTGTATAATTTTGGTGTAGGACTATATCAGTATGGAGTACGATGAGGCAAAAGGAACTTTGTAATTATACCACTATACTGACTCCATAGTACGATTATTAATTGAGAAATTCGCTGAACTCCCTTGGCAATACCGCCCTCTCGAAATGAAAGCATACGACAGCCTTCTCCAATACTCCGAGTTTGGAGTATCTAGATGTGTTTCCGACAGCAACATTGACGATTCGATTAAATTTACCTCCCGCTAAAGTTAACTAGTTGGGAAACAACGATAATTATTCAAACTAAGGCTAGTCATGTATATCTCGTATGTAAAAAAGCGTCAAATTTATTTTCCATCTGTTTATTCAAAGCCATGTTCTTATCGATTAATGTGGAAAAATTGTTCAACTTATACTTAAAACTTGACTCAATGACCTAATAAATTTGAGTCCCTAAATATCCGAGCGAGGAAATAGATCGATGACAATGTGACCCCAAAATGTGGACTGCAAATGATATGATTAATAGCGTAGTTGCATAGCCGTCGGGAACCTGTAACACCTTCGGCATAGGTAGGAAAACAGAATGGTTTACTGCAAACGAAGTATATTGAGAATTACTACGTCACATGTATATCAAAAGTCGTAGTATGGCATGATACGACAATGCGACGTCAAACATTCGTGAAAAACGTATGGTTGCATCGGCGTAGAAACTATTCACAGTACTAAGTTTTGTACTGTGGTTACACGTGTCCTTAACGATATGACTAAAACATGTAATTGACGGCAATCAAATTCACGATATTTACAATCGGTAGACGTTCAATTGGTATCTGCAGGGAAATATTATGTTAGTCGACAAATTTACTGTTGAATTGTATTGGTCGGAAACATTCAGCCGTCATTTATTATACATTTTTTCTTAAAGCCCATGGACCTTGACACGTATATTAACAAATATTGAAAGTGAACTCCATTTTTTTGCTAATAAGTACAAGATTCATGATTGCAGATAGTAAGCCAAAAGGAATGGTATAGCGAAAGTAAACCCGCCCCCGGACGACAACCATCATTGCGTTGGAAACTCCTAAACAAGCTGTCAATTGTAGTATTTTGTCTACCCGAAATTTACCAGATCCCACCGTGCATGTATGGTAAATTGAGGATAAGTATGGTATGCTGTATGGTTAGAAGTGTAAAGCGTTAGCTCTCAAAGAAGACGAGCGAGAGGCCCAAGTTGGTGAAATGGCGTCGAGGGGTTGGCCTTGTATTAATTTTGTGGTTGGCTAGTCGTAAACCTTCCACGTTAATTAAAGTAGGATTTTCAGCTCTGTCACCACGCTAACACTAACACACACCCTCAACGCTTAACCCTTCCCCAACCACATCTACCATCAGGGAATATCTGGCAACTCCGTTTATTAGATGAACTAGGTAATTTGTATTTCATGGGCAATATTCAATACATTTTTGTTCGTTATTAGTGTAAACCCAAATACCTGAATAGGTACTAATCACTCTGGAATATTGATCATTCCTTAATGTATCCTAGTTTTATCTTTGACGTTGAACAACGACAAAGCGGCATGATTGAGATTAAATGGTGGTGCACAAAATCATTTCTCTATTTGATCAATAAATAAATTATACAAAAAACCTTTTTAAGAAAGCTTTTATTTAAATGCCCTAAAAAAGAAGGAAATAAATGTGTACTTACAAATTTTAACTGTCTACTTATAGCCTATATACAAAATTCATAAAATCATAAAAGCTTGTCGCGAGATTTAGACTTGTGTAAATTAACTAGTTCCTAGGTACCTATTTCGTTGATCAACTACGTAATACTCGGTAGAGGTTTTCTTTTGATTACAATTAAGTGTGGATCGATGGCGCACGATTCCGCAGCCACACTAAATCATCCAAAAACGCTGCCAATTCTTTCACTGGGGTTTATTATTCTTAGGCTTGCATTCTTGATTTGAATTTCTACTAAGCTTTGGAGTGTGCGTGTTTCCACAGGTGAGTAGAGCGATTATTGAATTTCAGGAGGCACACAAATATGATCAACTGATCAATCCAAATAGGTATTTTGGTTGAGAACAGATTTACGTGCTCTACGCATATCTCCTGAAATTCACTAATCGCTAAATCACCTGTGAAACACGCACACTCCAAAGCTTAGTAGAAATTCAAATCATGAATGCAAGCCAAATTAATAATAAACCCCATGAAAGAATTTGCAGCGTTTCATGGTTATCAGAATGCTTCAACCTGTGTATCGGCTATAACTACACTACAAGTATTCACATCGGCTATCACTCCAGTATCCACATTCACTACAACACGAGGTTACTGCGATCAAAAAAAAAAAAACCATGTTGTGTTTGTTTTGATCGCAGTAACCTAGTGATGTAGTGAATGTGGATGCAAATATTGGCTCCATAAATCGGGCCCTACATCGGGAATGGTTTGAGCTACAGACCTGGAGAGGGGCTCATTCGATTCCTCGTGGAAAGTTCTTCAATAAGAGTCCAAATTTAGGCCGCCTTGACTTTTTTTTTAAGTTTTTAGGGATTTTACAAAACTTTGACAACCCTTAAAGGGCACATTAAATTAAGTTAGAAAGCTGGCTAAAGAATTGGGGCGTTGTCGGACCAATATTGATTTTTCCTGAAAATTTCAGATATTTTGCTCCAGCCGTTTGGGAGAAATCGTGCGTACGGCGGACGGACGGAAAATTTTTTATTGCAGATTTGGATTCTACACCCTTTGAAACGTAAACCATGAAATTTTCAGGGAGGATTAGACATTTTTTTTTCTAGATCGATTGCAATGGTTCATTATTGAATAATAAACCAAAAGGTTGTGGAAAGCAGCGTTGTCCTCAGTTTTTCGCGTGATAAGCTCGTTTAGAATTATCACTGAAACTCGGAGAAGTACGATACACCCAGGAACTTTCCTTCATTATCAGATAGTTTTAGTGAAGTATCGATTACAAAAGTTTTCATCTTACCGTTCACTTGAAATAGAAGACATTTACGGACTTTTCCCTCCCATTTGGTGTAAAGAGATTTGGAATTTCTTTTAAATTACTGCTATAACATGATACGTCACAGTGCTGTCGTGCAATATGAACATCGTCAAAAAAATCCTCGATTCAGGACGCAGGGAAAAAGATTCAATGTCACTCCAAACTGTTTGCGGATTCGATGACACATTTTTTCGATGAATAGGTATTGTACTACGATCTTCATAGTTGAATTAAGTTTTTTAAATTGTTACATTTAAATTTTTAAATTGTTAATTTTTTTATTGTTACAAGTGTTAAGAATATAGTACATCTAGTAACTTTACTATAATTCACTTGGTTAACTTTTAGTGGTTCATAGATCGCTTTCTACCTCTACGAAAGAGTTCAATACTACCAGCGATTCGTAACTAAGTCCAAGGGTTTGGTCCCCTTCAGTCGTCGCAACTCATCGCTGTTGTCCAGGAGTGAAGGCTTCGACGTTGATGTGACTGTGGAGCCGATTTCCGTGATCCACAGCTCTTTTTCTTGTAACCTCGTTGACCATCTCAACCTTGAGATCGCGATGCAGATCATTTGATCGAATATGATATGGGGCATTTACTATGCTTCTCAAAATTTTGTTCTGGAGTGTTTGGATGATTTTGATGTTGCTCTTTTTGGTGGAGCCACATAAGGGACAGCCGTAGGCCCATATTGGTTTAATCACTTGCCCATATAGGAGCATTTATTGTGGACTGGGAGCTGTGAATTCCTCCCCCAAAAGCCAATACACATTCTTATGTTTCAGGTTGATTTCTGCCTTCTTCTTCTTCACGGGCTCTTTCCATTTGAGCTTAGAGTCTAGCGTCATACCCAGATATTTGGCTGTATTACAGTACGGCTACCTATTTGAGAGTTAATTTTTATTAGGATAGGGTTCACTTTTCGGTAGGTAAAGTTTATATGTGCAGATTTGGTTTCATTCAACTTTATTCGCTCTTTTTAGTCCACCGAAGAATTGCGTTCACTAAGGTTGATATAAGTGAAAGAAGTTGTAATCTTCTACTTTATGTCTTTAGCAGTGAGTTGATAAAATCAAGTAATAGAAGAGTGCAATGTACAATTTATGAATTTATTTATTTATTGATGACAACGACATTATAGTAATCTAATTCAACCTTTCTGATATAAATTATCATTACAGGTATGTGAGATCTTTGTGTTCTTTTGTTTTATTTGTAGTATACAAATTAGTTAAGAGTGTGATTTGGAGTTTTCGGGATTTTATCATTATTTCCTGTTCGCTACTCCCATAATTTAGTAGAAAAGTGGAATGGCAAAACAGAAATTTAAAAAAAAAAACTCGAATTTCGTTAACGTGTAAACAACAAAACCTGACAACTACCAGTACAAGGTTATACGCATCTACGTTTCTGATACCTCCTGCATTTGGGCCGTAGTTGTGCACGATCGCTAAGCGGGAATCGTCGATAGGCTAATCTGATTTGATCACCGTCTATCTGCGTTTGGGCATTGTTGTGAATGCGGCCTGTGAGTGATGGGTATGACGCAGTTAATATTCAATGAGTTGACCAACGGCGTGCATTAGTTGACCGGACACAAGGAGAGGCTTTGAATATTTCACCAACCAAACAGCCGCACAGTGGCCAATTTTGCGGATTTAGGTGGACCAAATTATTGATGGGGCCCATGTTAAAGCGAATTTTCGTACTTCCATTTGTGGGTTTGTTTTTGGTAGAAACGACTAAAAACGAGGATTTGAAATTTCATCGGTTCTTTTAAAAGCTAGTTTTTCAATTCACAGTAAAATCAACTTTATTCATTCATTTGTTGTTATTTATAAGTCCATCGCCATGAACAAACGTTGTATTCAGTTTTATAAGAAAAAATATCTATAAAAATCCTAAAGACATATGTGCACAATTCTGAAGACCAGGGATTTGAAGGAAAATTTTACTTAAAAAATTACAGTGGGGACTCTGGAGGCAATAGCAATTTTTACCTCTGATATTAAATATGCATACAAATTAACGAAACCTACGCTAAAAAAAAAAAAAAAAAAAAAAAAACGTTTTACTGCAGTTCATGTGAGACTGTTTTTCATTATTGTGTCGTTACTGCCTTTTGAGAGAGGAAGCGTGCCTCCCTACTGCCAAGGAACCCTAAGGTAACTGTCTTAAAAAAAATCATGGAAAATTTTAATAATTTTTCTTGAAAAAATTGATGATTTTAGGTCTAGGAACATGGGATATATTCGGAATCAGAGCAAATTTTTCTGTAAGAATGGCTCATTAAATTATTTTTTCACCCTAGAAATTCATTTGGGCCCACTACAGAAAGGTCGCTCGTCCCTGCCTCCCACCCTGGTTGGACGGTTATTTTTGTTGTTCTCCTGTTCCGTGGAATATTTTTGGTGATAATTTGAATTGCCAATCTTCCAAAGCCGACTTGAATACTGTCCAACTTAATTCGCAAAATAAGCCACTGCGAGCAGTAGAAAATTCAAGTTAGGGTGTGTAGAACCTAATTAAAACTCAACTATGGGAAAGACAAATGGCAAAAAAGTAACATTTGTGTTGATTAACGGATCAAGCAGCTAACACTTGAACGTTGAATATGCGGTGGCATGAAATGGGTTAAGTAACCAGTAATTTCCAAGTAGAAATAATAACGTACTAATGTTTTTGTTTTTTGTTGTTGATATTTTTGGAGTTTCAGCACGATTCGTACCTATTTCTTTCTTAATTGCCCTGCGATGATCTTTTATTGAAATGGAGCTCTATAGGGACTGACAGGATACGCATTAGTGAGCAATTTGTTTGAAAATTTCGGCCCGTCATGATTTATTATTTCCAAAATAGTGATTCACCTTTTCTATAAATGAACTGCTTTAGCTAAACAAGGAAAGAAAGGAATCAGATTTGTTAAGAAAAAATATGTGTTATACCAGATACGGTTTATGAAATCGATTGAATTTACTGAGGTCATTTTCACTTGAGATCTAAAAGATTTTGTACATTATGAATACATGCCCACTGGCTCGTGATAAAGAATGGTGAATGTGCAGACTGATAATTCCACGGCTTTATCACTGGAAGAAATTCACGGAGTGAGTGGCTGCCACGCCATGAGTTCCATTAGGATGAAGGAAATGATGCGGTCCATAATTCAATGGTAAGATGAAATATTATTTATAATAAAGAAAAGGTTCCACCTAAAAGCACCTTTTACTCAATGTACTGGCTTTTAGTCGGGTTCGTTATTTATATGTCCAGAAGGGAAGATCTAAAAGTAGCCACTGCAGAGAACAGCGGGGGGCGAAAAGTCGGCCACAATGGGAGGAGGGTTCGGCGAACATCCCTGATAAAAATAATAGAAGAAAAAATAAAGTCATCACATAAACTGAAGGGGTTTTGCATAACTTGGGAGGGAGAGGCAAACGGGTCGTAACCAACTCCGACGGTTGTCGGGGTTTTTACCTTCCGTCCGTGGAACCTCATGCGTCAGCTACCACGAAGCCAGACCGCGCTTTCCAAAAGCCCGTCAACCGAGCGAAGTGGAAACGGCCCCGAGCTCTTGTGAGTTTTTGAAAGAACATTTTTAGGGGTGTGCAGTGAATTATCATTCATTTTATATGATAATTGGGATTCCACGTGGAATAAAAAGAACAAAAAAATCGCAAGTGAATTTCCTATTATGTGGATAGAAGTGGTGAGAAACCGAGTTCTGCTCATCCCCTCCATGGAGCTAAATGCAATTGATGGTGGCTTGTAGGCACGTGGTATGATGGTTTAAGAGAGGGTGTGGCAGGGAAAATTGGTTTTCGACTTTGCATATGAACTAATGTTGAGATTATTACAATTTTTGTTGAGTTGAGAAAACTACTGAAAATTGTAAACCATATTAAACCCGTAACTCGAAAACGGGTTTAGATAGAACTGTACAGCTAACGGCGCTTTGTTCCACTTTCGGTCTAGTTTCACACAAATAATTTTTTCGTCAAGTGCAGAATACCCTTTAGATATAATTTTATCCAGAAGTCTAGAACTGTTGGAAACAACCCCTGCTGACAATATTTAAATAGAACTAGAAAATTGAAAAATATCACGGACGGAGATTCTGATGATTGGGATAAATCAGACATTGTGTTCTCAACACTCGAGGTTGCCTCAATATGATCATGAAATCTTTGGCAGTTTCTTACTTTTTGGTTTGTTATTCAGTAATAAACCATTGTAATCGCTCTTAAAGGAAAAAAAAAAAAATTGCTAACCCCCCTTGAAAATGTCATGGTTTACGTTTCAAAGGGTGTAGAATCTGAATCTGCAATAACAATTTTCCCGTCCGTCCGCCGTACGCCGTACGCAAGATTTCTCCCAAACGGCTGGAGCTAAAAATCTGAAATTTTCAGGAAAAATCAATATTGGTCCGTAAACGCCCCAATTCTTTAGCCAGCTCTCTCACTTAATTTAAAGTGCCCTTTAAGGGTTGTCAAAGTTCTGTAAAATCCCCAAAAACCTAAAAAAAAGTCAAGGCGGCCTACATTTGGACTTTTTTTTTGAAGAACTTTCCATGAGGAATCGAATGAGCCCCTCCCTAGGTTCGTTGCTCAAACCATTACTGATGTATGGCCCGATTTATGGTGCCAACATTTGCGTTTTTTTGGTTTACTATCGTTTTTAGTTTTGATAGCAGTAACCTAGTGATGTAGTAATGTGGATACTGGGTTGATCTCCTAAAAGGGTTTGCAGCCGATACACGGGTTGAAGTATTCTGATAACCATAAAAAAACCGCTGCAAATTCTTTCACTGGGGCACACAAATGTGATCAACTGATCAATCCAAATAGGTATTTTGGTTGTGAACAGATTTACGTGCTCTATGCATATCCTGAAATTCAATAATCGCTCTATCACCTGTGAAACACGCACACTCCAATGCTTAGTAGGAATTCAAATCATGAACGCAAGCCAATTGAATAATAAACCCCAGTGAAAGAATTTGCAGCGTTTTTTACCAATGTGATCTGACATAGTATTTATCCCTTACGCAGCCTATTCCCTTCGTATTTAGCATTGATTACCAAATGGATTCACGAAAGCTACCGTAGGATCTTTGTAAAAAAGCAAGAATGGGAGGAGACACTGTTTTGGCCAGGGCAAACCCTGTTAAAATGACCATTTCTTTCTCTTGTCTTGAATGAGGTAAGTGCCGTTTCTTGGGTCTTAAAGATATTACTAACAAGAAAGCCGTTTATATTCTCTTTTACTCTGCTCAGGATTTTGGCCAAGTTCGGCAAGAGCCTTCAGTTTTCAAATCGGAATAGGTAGGTTTGAAATTGGTGTCACATTTACTATGACCCTACACAATATTTAATAAACCATTAGGCGAATTTCACATGAAAGTGGGAATGAAACTAAAATTATCTACGCTCTAAGCTGGGCTCAGATTAAAGTTCGCCTCGACTCTACTGCATTTTATATCAAGTTAGTTGGTTTACCCGACGTTTCCCACATTATGACAATATGATAGAAGATTTTGAGGATTGGAAAGTTTAAATGGCCAAACCAACGTTAATTATCAAATCATTTAAACGAATGGAGATTAGTACGAGTATAATGACAATAATGTCCCCGATTAATAATTTAAACAAAAACTCTTATTGTGGGTACTTTAATAGTTGATATTACAGTAATATGGCAGACTTTTTTTTAATGAGAAATCAGGAGTACTATTATGTATAACACCAATTGGTTTCTCAGCACACGCGGAATATTGCCTTTTATAAGCAAAATGGTGACAACTTGAATATCATCGTTCCATTTAAGGTAGAGATCCGTATTTTTATTATTATCACTGTTTTTTTAGATACAATACACATATTGCTAACAGTCAACGTTACTCGGTAACGAAATCGTTAATTCCAGTGTTGGAAGAATCAGTTTTTTAGTTCAAGAACTAAATATGGGAAAGTCACCGTTCGATTCAGAAAAAGAAAATAGAGAAATAACAAAATACTGCCTGTAGATACCAAGAAGACGCGGAGTGGCGGTTTTAGTAGTTCGCATTCCTTCGGAGTCCAACATTACTGACGCGGGCTGACCCTGCTCAGTGCTCATGAGGGTTTCCAACCGAATTCAAAAAAGAGGGGAGGATATGAACATGTAAATATTTACACATGGACTCAACGTATCGTACCTGAGCATATACGTTATTTATAATAAGTTAATATGTATTTTTGTCTTGAGTTTCCAGAGAGAAAGCCAACGTGAAGGTTGGAGAAAAGAGGAAAACTATTTAAAGACTTCAAGAGATAATTACGCACAAGCTCGAACGGGATGGGGAGGGTATGATAGAGATTGGTAGTGAGAGAGTTGGGATAGCCACAAAAAGGGGGAGCTCGCACCATCTCACCGCCAAGGCTCTGAAAGGTTTTTCACTGGGATAAGTTCGAGCTTCGAGTCTAATTATATTAGGAATTTAACGAGCAAAGTACTTTTAATTGGGAAGAAGTAAAATGAAAACATGGAAGGTGAACCGCTAATTTCACTCATCGGAATGAGCAAACTCAAACGACGTTCAGTCCCAGTTTCACCTCACCACTTCTTTCATTTCTTTTTCTTCTTCTTTTCAAACACAACATTTTCAACAGCGTTAGAGCTGGAATGTACCATGATACTACTAGCAGTTTACTCATTATGCGGATGGATATGAACAGCGTGGGGTTAAGAATTTATTTTCCAACGATTCTCCATATAAAACGGGAGAATGATGGCAGCGTTGAACGGTCACCATATTCCAAAACCTACCATTCCTTAATAACCCAGAGTCTAATTTCAAGAATATCCTTTCTGTTGAACTATTATTATTCATGGTAGTTATGATCTACACAAAACATAGTTTGGCGTTGTTGATTGTTTAACAACCGAAAACCGCTCTACTACAACAATCATGCAACAAACAATATCAACCAACTAAACAAAACCCGTAGAGAAGTTGATTCCTTCGAGGCTAGAGAAGAGTTTTGAAGACAAGTAAAATATAGATGCTCAGGTTGTCGTCTTGGGAATGCCCTCATAGAGTTTGAACTAGCAGAACTCTAATAACTCAAAGGTTGGGATTTGCTGGAGAGAACATTTATTTTTCCTTTCCCCTACCTCCCGATTGCACACTTTCTGTTTTGGATCAAACTTGAGACTTTTCGGAGACGCAGCAATTGAATTAAATTGATTTGTTAATATTCCGCCTTACGGGTCATGTAACTAAAACGTTGATAGTCATAGTCGTGCTGCTTGGACATCCACGTTTCAAATACGATACTCGTATTTTGCTTCTGAGCTTATCCATAGGCAGTGGAAGCGTTATTTTCGCTTTTAGAAAGAACATGCGTTTTAAAACATTCTGAATAAGTATTTGTCTATTCGTGTGTCCGTTAATACTTGTAACAAGTTTAATTAAAACCGTCCCCATCCCGTATTTATGAAATTTTCAATGAATTTGTGGGTTGGGCTGTGGACGTCTCCGGTAGATCCGATCATACAAAAACTAATGGTTTTTACTGTGTATGAGCAAATTTAATGATTCGTTTATCGACCATTCATTTCTCAAAGCTTGGTCGTAGGACTTGTCTGAACAAGGCCTATCTCGAATTTAGAGGGTTGTCAGGAAATGTCGACTCAATCACTCCACATCAATATCAACAACACTTATCATTAATATCTGCTGCGTATGTGCTCCTAAAACCCTTTTAACAACCATTAGGTCTTTAGTTTTCATCAGAGTTCGATGAAACTTCCAAATTGTTACATTTCAGACTGCAGTTAGTCTCAGTTTCATCGCTTGACATTCAAATTTAGACTAAAGATGGTTGCAGCTTCATTACTCTCAACGCATTTTCAGCATTCGAAAATGGAAAATCAATAAAGAATAATATTCACATTACCTGATTGGCTGATGCTGACATATTAGGCTTCGTATTACTTCTTTTATTATTTTTAATAACCATACAACCGAACCATACAAGTTCACTAAGGAAAATTTCAAGATTCATTCATACTTGTTATTGTTTAGTAACCCTCTTGAGTCATAACGCCTAATTTTCTGGCTGATACATTTCACTCAAATTTTGAAGTATAAACAAGTTTAAGGAATTATCGGCTTTCTGTTTGGTTGTCGTCATCATTTTAAAACGATTGTAATGAAATCTGAGCACATTTTTGTCCTTCAGAATGTATCGTTTTAGCATTTCAATAACAAAAAACTTTCATAAATGGTATTTTGTTGCAAAATACAGCTATCGTTTTTTTAGAACTGGTTTTACTTTTTGGTTTAAGGCCAAGTTTTATTTGGAAATATGTTTGTCAAATAACGGTTGGGTTGAATTGGACTGAATCATACGGAAAAGTTCTCATTATTCACAAAATAAAAATTACTGAGCATGGAGTGCTGTTTGGCTGTCTCACACATGATGGTGGGTCAAAATTGAATTTTCAATAAGAAAGGAAGTCCCCATTTTTGATATGAAATTTTGAATAAAATGTTGGAATTTGAATGATTTGAGATCATTTTTTAAAAATATTGCAAGAATCTAAATGAGAATTCAAAATTGTAATGACTGAATCAATGTCGATTTGGCCAATCAGGGAGGGAACGTATTTTTAATCTGCAAAACGTTCGGGTAAAAAAGGGATAATCGTCCTTTGAGGACCCCATATATTCTGCAATGTAATTATTCTAATTATTTCTAATCAACGAAAAAATTTAACAGTTTTAGTGAATCTATTACGTACCAAGCATTTCCCGATTACATTTTCGGTGACGATATTTTGAGGAATCACACATCTCGGCGAATGTTGAGTCTGATAAAAGTTGATGGCGTAATTTGATGTTCCGACTACAATTAAAACCTGATCTATTCGCAGCTCAATAGGGCTGTGGTTACTCGAACGCTGGGCACTACTTTTTCCAGAATTAGTCCAAGTACGCTTGGAATCCCTATATGCAGCATTCAATATTATGTCAGCTGTCCCAGCTTATGTGGCTACGTATCTCAATATTGCACCAAACTTCATAAAAATTGTCCATTGCATAATGATGTTTCGAAAAAATACTCTCTCTAATGTAAAATCAATTGATGCAATTATATGTCGTTCTCTTCTCTCAGTTAGTAATACTAGCTGAAGAAGAAGAGTCAACAATAACATCCACACATATCAGATTCATTTGAAATCCCTGTCTCTGGTGATACAGATATTTCATTCGCTCCAATCATCCTTGTGCCAACACCGGTATTAATCTCCACTTAAGTCCTCCATGAACCTGGTGGATTATTAAATTGGAACCCCGAAACAATATTTTCCACGAAACGCTCAACCACACTTGACATCTAGACATGAAATCGCGGATTTCTCGATAATATGTGTGGTGAATCGGAGATTATTATTACTGGTTGCAATGAACGTATGCACTATATAACGTTTGTCAATCGAATAGAGAAAATTTCGTAGATATAAAGAATTTAGGGGGGCAAGCTATTTCACCGGCATCCATCTGTTCTGCCTCAATATCAGCAAAACTGGAGCTTACATTTGAGTTACCAGAAGACGAAAGTTGTGTCACAGCGCTCTAGGTGACTTTAATTTCATTTCCCCGAATAGCACTCATTTGAACTGACGCCAATGTGCTGCCGATTGTCAATCACGTATGTGCACATACCGATTGAATTATAAAATGTGCAAAGAAGATCAATCAAGAAGCTTCTATGTTGGAAAACCGCACAACTGAACTTGAGAGTGAATAATCATAGATGGATAATCATCATTCGATAAACCAACCTCAACCACGTTTAATAAATATTATGCCGGTAATTTTCTAAAAAGATGACTCAGCCCACAAACGATCGAATTTGACCACAGCCAGAGGGCTCGCCTATTGGTACTGGGATCAAATCGTCTCTGGACTCAACATCAATGAGTGAGTAACTCCCTCTTGGTCATGATTATCACAATAACGACAAGCTAGCCCGATCTAGTCCACGTATTCCGCTTTTGGAGACACAGTAGACTGGGCTACATCGATGTGAGCGTTCGAGGTGCAAAACTGTGTGAGATTGTTATTGAAGACTCTCACTTCACTTCACCGAATACCTCCTGCTTCTACAAGTGCCAGGGACAAGCAGAATGTCAGTCTCGAATGTGCGTCTACCAGGTGATCTGTCGGCAGTGTGAGGAGGATCAACGCAGTTTCTATGTTGAGAAAGTTTCTCAACTAAATTTGAGAATTAACGTCCATCGAGCTTTTTTGAACCAAGATCGGCCCCTACCTTTAAAGCTTCGCGCGAGATCACACGATCCCACAATCACCTTTAATGACTGCTTTGGAGTGAAGGTCCTGAAGAAGATGCCACAGCCGAGCAATGACAGACTGTTGCAGCAGTCTGAACGGGCTCATCGATGGGTGCTTGGATCGATGCGACCTCCTGGCCTCATTCTTAACGATTGAAGGAAACGGGATAAATTTACGAAACCATGAAATTTCACATGGATACATCCGTAACTTCCAAGACACCATCCGGCCCCGGAAATTCAGAAAACCACCATTCTCCTACTTTTGAAAAAGATTAATGTCGAAATATCAAAATTATTCTCTCATCTTTTTGTCTGTGAAACTGCTATAAATTTAATTACTATACATACAGTTCAGTACAACAACAATAATCACAAGAATATACATAGATATTATTTTCCCCAGTCATAAACTCTCCATCAATGGAAATACGGAACAAAATCAGTTGTTTCCCTTTTACATCGAATTAAAATGTTTATTTTCGATACAGTTTGTGAGGACCACCTTCCCGATCGAATTTCGATGATGTAAATAATGTTGAAAAACAATTTAAGACATTGTGAAATTCCTTTCATGAAGATATGTATTCAGTGAACTTCGCCCCTACATTAAAACCCACCTATCGAGGCGTAATTGAGTTTTTAAGACAATGTTTTCATATATTTCCAACACCTCATAGTGTTATCTAACCAACTCCTCCAATTTATCATCTGTGTTAAGCCTTTGTCTTCCTAAAGTAAAATTGTGTCATGTTACTAATACAATCAATATTGTGAAGTTCTCTTACCAATTACAAAAAAGGTGACGGCCTGGAATTACTGAAACAAAATAAAAAATATCATCAGCTAATATACTTTTTGCAGGGTAACAGCTTAGAGTACGAAAAATAGGTAACCTTTATAAAATATTATTAGTTCTAACCGTTTTCCCATTCACAGTAGGAACACTAACCCTTCTGAACCATGAAGGCTTAACTCGTTGACTACCAGTGAGTACCAATTAGGTACTCAGAGAGGGTTACCCACAGACCATGTGTACCGAATTGGTACTCACCGACGATCCTGACGTCATCGGCTCTTGACACTCTATGAAGTGTTTTCGGAACTAGCACGCTGTGTACATCTTCTAAGAGGTGTGTTGGCACACATGTACATCGCTGAGCATTTTACCGTCTGGCATTCATTATCGTAAATATCCTCCTTTTAAGAGAGATTTGATTTTGCTATACTTACACGTTGCTCCATGTGAGTTTTTGGCCGGATCCTTCTCATCCCTTGAGTAATTTTCAGAATTTTTTGTTTGTAAGTTTTTTTCTTTCGTAAGTAATTATGTCAAATCGAATTTACTTCTAGGACGATTTTCCATTTTCGTTGTGAAAAGCCGATGATTTAAGCACCTACCTATCTTCTTATTTGAGACAGGGTTCGGCCATTTTTTTTGTAATAACTAGTTTTGTGCAAGATATTAGCGTTGACTGATAATCATTACAACGTATTCTTACCTTGTTTATGAGAAAATTAGAGGTGAGTACTAAACTGGTACTCAGCAAAAGGTTCACTCCTGGGCCAGTGAGTACCAAAGTGGTACTCATGGTGTTTGGGTCCCTGAGACCATGATTTTTCAAAAGGGTCGCCCGACCCATCAAAATATCATTTTTCAGAGGTGTTTCTTCAAGAATTTCCAAAAAAAATGTTTGGCCTGACCGCAACCCTCGGCCTACGTTGCCATGGCAGTCAACGTGTTAAGCTGAATTCTACAGTTTTCTCTTATAGTCATTATAGAAACTTGTGGGCTGAGGAATATGTTAAATCAGAGAAGGGACGTTTTTATAAACAAATCCACCATAAGCCCAATCTATCCCCTTGGTTTTCTGGGATTACATCAAATAGAGGATTGGTAGTGACTATGTGTAGATTCTCTAATCATGGGTTAAGTGCTGCATACAAAAATAAGTATTTGAATCCAGAAAACTCATCAATGTGTCAAGCTTGTGAGGGCGATGAGGGAACATGTTGATGGTGTGCCCAGCATACAGTGATATGAGGGATGTTTTGTTCGAGCAAATTACATCAATGTTACCTTTACCATTCCACAACGTACAGTTACTTTCGGGAAAAGTCGTTTTCTGTTTCATTTATGAATTTTTTACTAACTCGAGAGTATCTATTTGATTTGTAAGATAATTTATAAGATTTGTCATTTGTAAAAATTATTTCCTAAAACTATGTGAATTCTATTATGATATTTGAAATGCCATCACATGGCTTTATGCACTTTACAAAGAAAAAGAAGGGAAAAAAAGGTGTAAACAAAAAAAAAAAAAAGGTGTAAACCAATATATATGTCACTGTAACTAAAATTTAATGACATGGCTGTATAACTAATGTTAATGCCAATAAAAAAAAAAAAAAAAAAAATAAAAAAATAAAAATAGTTTTCTCTTAGGTGCTGTCGATTTCAGTAATGATCTATTGCAATTTATCAATACGAAACTATTTTAAATTCATATCTTAATTTGTTGTGATTAAAACGTGGGAAAATTGATGATTAAAACAACAATCATCGGATGCGGGCAAAAAGTCTGTGGATGATTTTTTATTGATTCATTGGCTTGTTACGATTTGTCAAACTGCTATCTTTATTGTGTTAGTAAGCTGCATCTTGATTGTGTATATATATATATATTATAGTTCAAAAAATATGGAGGTAACCCACAGTTTTTTCCGAGATTTATTAATCGCAACTTAAAAATCAAATACATTTCATCTAGCAATTTTACATATCAATACAGGTACACTCCAAGAGGGTAGGTTTAAACCTAGCCCTTTATTATATAGCTCAATTAAATAGCACTGAGTTCGATTGTACTTCTATTCACGCAGCACAACTAAATCCAGTGGTTTGTTTCGCTTGAGACGTCTGATTTCACCTTCGTTGTCCGAAACGTAGAGCATCTCCGGGTTCCCATGCTTGTGGAGGCGATACTCATGCTTCTTCGAGTATTTTGCAATAATTTCATAGACTGTCTCCATCCTCAAATCTCGATGTATATCATCGTTTCGCATGTACCAAGGGGCTCCAACTATACTTCTCAGTATTTTATTCTGAAAGGTTTGGATTTTCTTAATATTTGATTTCTTGGCACAGCCCCAGATCTGTATCCCATAGGTCTAAATAGGGCGAAGGATCTGCTTATATAAGCAGTTTGTTGTGAAGAGAGGGATGGGAATTCCTTTCCATTAGCCAATAAATCCTTCTGTACTTGATTTTAAGTTCTTCTTCCTTCTTTTCTATGTGTTTATTCCAGTTTAATTTGGAGTCAAGTGTCAAACCCAAGTATTTAACTGCTTCAGTATGCGGTATTTTATTCGAATTGATCTCAACATCCAAGATTGGGACTTTTCGGTTAGTGAAGTTGATGTGGGCTGATTTTGATTCGTTCAGCTTCATTCTCCACATCTTGGTTCACTTAGAAACCTCAGTAGTAGCCGTCTGTAGTTTGCGTGTAGCAGCTTCTATGTCATCTTCAATAGAGAGGTAACCTAAAGTGGGACAATTCCAACACAAGGTATCAAAACGCCGCCTATCTCACGAGCCCTGCAAAAACTATTGACGATATATTAAATAGGGACAGTTATATCAGTAGTACTTATGATCGGTCGCACGAAATTCCGCGATGGTATATGCTCAACTAATATGATTGAGCCACAATAACAGTTTTTGAGTTTTTGTTTGAATTGTTTCGCTTAAATACAAGTGAAATGGTAAATTAGGAAGAGAATGTGATGGAGTATGGAAAAAGGTCGAAAACATCGCAGATAGTTAATTTACAGGTTCATTGACCCAGTAGCTGGTATCTACTTTAGCAAGTCCATAGGTAGCAAAATGTGTATACCATCGAGCACATAATTGCCCATTGACCTCGGAATGTTGATGGACTTGATGAGTTGGCATACTTTTTTGTTTTTTAGAAATTTAAAACTGGAAATGGCAATCTGTAATGCGTCACGCTAACTAAACAGCGTGAATAATTCGTGCGGCCAAATTGATTGAGCAAGCAGAAGTTCGTGATTCTCGCAGTGCGAGCGTGGGAGTGGAGCGTTCAATACAGGAAATAGTTCATAAAGAAGAAAAAATAAATTAAGTGAATAAATAAATTGAACCACGGTTTTGAAAGGGTAGGCGGTTAGGTAGGTACGGGACTCCCTGAAGAACAGTAAATTGGGCTCAAGCGAGTCACGTTGGAATAAGTAAAAGTTCTATTTTGAGTTCCCTGATCAGGATCAATCACGCGTTTTGAAAGTGCACTGGAATTGAATACCATTTTGCAATGAGAAGTTATGAAATGTATTCCAAACAATCTAGTTATTTCCGAAACTTCAGTTGATCAAATTACGACCATCAGTGGAAATTATTCACATAATTAATCAATCAAATCAATGCACATAATATAGGTAACTAAAAAGGCAATGTTGGAGGAATCCTCAAAAGAGGGAGAATATTTTTCAATATATATACAGGGTGGAAGCGGATAAGTGACGGAAAATTTTGTCTGTTAATCTGCATCAAAAATGTAGTAAAACCCCGTCAACCGCACTTGTCTATCTCAACCCGTTCTCTAGATATAATTTGTTAGAGGTTTTTTTTTCTTCAGAAAACCACGTTTTTGAAGTAAAAACCCACGTTTCTCCACTTTAAAACAACTTTTTTCTATTTTTGACCACATTTTCGGATTTAGCGTCAAATTTCTTTCACAACCATTGCACATTCATAATCAAATAAACGGACCACTAAGGACTGCAATTGCAGTTCAAACATTGAAAATAGAAAAAAAAATTGCGTTTTATGAATTATTTTTATGTTTTACAGCACTTCCAAAAAACATGCTGGAACTCGTCAAACCTCAGGAAAACTTACAAATTGAATGAACTTTCTAATGGTATGGTCAACTTTGCGATTCTACGTCGATCTCATGGAGAAATTCCAGTTAGAAGGCGGAAAGACGTTAGGTACTTTTCAATCAGTAATCGAGGAATCCCGGGGATAGAAGAAACAGTTCGCGGTATGAATTTGAAAATGATTAAATCCGCAAAATAGGTAGGTTACAAAAATAAAGTGATACTACCTGACTATAACCAGGTCTGAGAAAATGATGCTCGGTAGATTTTACGTTTGCGCATGCGAAGAGTAAAGTATTGACTCGTAGGCAATAACACTCGTACAGGACCA
This sequence comes from Creontiades dilutus, assembly GCA_031894815.1. NCBI lineage: Eukaryota > Metazoa > Arthropoda > Insecta > Hemiptera > Miridae > Creontiades > Creontiades dilutus. The sequence goes on from JAVIWC010001058.1 coordinate 2,200,862, forward strand.
TCTAGAGCCTAACCCGCACATTCCCAGAAAGTTTCATCAAGATCGGATGAAAACTGTAGGAATGAACATAGATTAATATACATGCGGACGCGAAACGATAGTTGTTCAGATTGTTCTAAAACGAAAAATGTTCCATCCTGCCAATTGAAAGTATAATAAGCACAACGAAAATTTCCAACGTTACCCTAGTACAGAAAAGACTACCAGTTGAATGGATGTACTAATATTCATATCTAAAATGGTGGATTCGAATGAAACGTTTCAACAAAGGTCTGTAATAGCTGAATACCATTCAGAAAGGGTTCACTCACTGCATCAGTGAACGGCTGAGGAATTAGGAGGAAGGAACTGGTTGGGGAAACTGAAGCCGGCTTTAGGAGACAAAGAGGGTGCCGGGACAACATATTTGTCTTGAACGCCGTAATTTATAGAAACCATTGGGCTGTTATTATTGTGGCGATGGTAGTCAATATAAAATAGTACGTTTAGTAAAAATGTTGTAAAACTCTGTTAAAAACTTCCTTGTATATCCAAACTACAGACATATTTGTTTAAGAAGTTTTATAAAATAATACACTCGAATGTACATTGGGGCAATAGTGACTCCAAGCTTGGCATCATTTCAGCAAAATACAGCTGAGGGAAGATCTGTGGAAGGATAGCATCGATCCCACGAGTGGGTAAATTCGGAATGACGGGAGCTTCAGAAATGTCGCCCGAACGATTAGTTCCGGTTTTGAATTAATACCGATAAATTCTGGTCATCAAATCTCGAAGCAGGACATCAAATTTCAATGGACAATATCAGCGAGAGAGAGGCTTTCAGCGACGTTGAGATCCTCAGCGAGTGGTGATTCGTATCAAAGCTTGGATTCATGATTTCAAAACCTAATGTAGCGAGGTTGGGCGAGGGATAAAGGATTTTATACGAAGTTGCACAGGTCGATGTGGATGTTACAATAACTTGTTATACCTAATCATTATTGAACTTGGTTATCAAACTTTCTCTGATCCTTACTGACACACCCGGGTAACAAATTACACGCTGTATAACCTGAAAAAAGTTCTAAAACTTCACGTTGTTCGACTTTTTTTCCCATTTCCCACAGTATACAGGGTATCACACGAGTTGTTCCCCCCCCCCCCCCCCCTCCTAAAATCGTCAAAATGGGAGTAAACAAAAAAAAATTTTTTTTTAATCTTCATATTTCTTTCAAAGGATCTCAAATATCATATTTGCGCACTCCGCGCAATTGACACCAACTTTCTTACTTTAGATGAGAACCCCAATTTTTTATTGCAGATTCGGATTCTACCCAAATATTTCAATGAAAATTTGACCCCTCAACCAATTTTTTTTATTGCGCGTAACCGATTCAGCGAGCACGCAAAGTTGCGCAACCACAAAATTGTCAATTAGTAGATGATGGCGAACTGCAAAGTATGGCACATGAATTTTTGTTTTTTAACCCTAATTCACGTGATGCTATCCGTCTAATTCGTCTCAATTTTCGTTGAGTAATGCCCAAAATTTGTTTATTTCGTGTCGGTTTTTTATTTAGGCGCCTGTTTTCAGATTGTTACGGTGATTAATTTTCGAGCTCTGGTTGAATAATGTAAAAATAGGATATTGAAACCTTCTTCAGTGATCAACTGAAAAATCATCTTAATCTGGGAGCCAAAAGCCGGCATAAATGATGACTTTTCACTCAAAATAAACGTTCATGGGCGTGACGCCTTACTGCGTAGGTCGATGGTTGTTTGTCAGAAGATGTATGGGTGTTGTTACCTTTGGTATGTAGAAGGCATCCTGAACCCTGAACTCCAACAAATACAAAGTTCTTCTACTGGCATCTGTCTACTGGTACCCTCAACATGTATGTAAATGGAGTGTTGGGTGAAGAAGTGTCGGTTTTGGGCAAGACTAGTGAGCAGAGCAGACAGCGTCCACAAGTGTTGCATCGATGAAGTCCCGCTGCTCCCGAAGGAAGAGCTGGTCGAGAAAGGACTTTGAGGGACAGGATATTTCCGAAACATAAAGAACTCCTGTAAGACGCAAAGAAGCAACTTACGCCGATTCACCGTGTTTTGATGTCAGGATGGTCTGGGCTTTCCAGAGCGAGGAATTCCATTGCTGCTAGGCAGGAAAGAATGATGTGAGGCCCTGAGTGGGGCACTAGGTCAGGAGGAAAATAATAACAGGTGTTTGAAGGCAATATTATACTCTCCACCAATCGTAGAGGATATCATCACACCTTCAATCGTAAACTCATATCCCTCCTACTCAGATCAGGTACTAATTCAAATCGCAAATCCTCTGTCCCTGAATCGACAACGACTTTTGGATTGCCCTCTCTACGTGTAGATAATGAAAACTAGTGTTGTGAAGAACAGCTGGGCGTTGTTGTCTTTCTGTGCATTTTGAATGGAACGCTACCCCATTGGTCATCAAGTGCAATCCCAGAAACGTGACAGTCGCAGGAGACACTGTGTGCATGAACCTTATTGAGATCGAGGAACCCAATTCATTTAGAACAGCCTCCAATGCCTCTCCTCCATGTTTGTTTATTTATTTATTTACAAACGGCACATAGTGCCAATATTACAATTTCAATTAAATTTTATCTGTTGCCATTAGTCATTGACAAAATAATATTTAGAAAATAGTTATGCTGCATTGAAAGTCCAATATTGCTGGCGATGTAGATGCAGGTGATTGAGTGGTGAAGATGTGTAATACGAGCGGTAAGAGTGCAAAATAGCAGATGATAGAGAAGTGAAGATAGTGGATCGGGATGTGATGTAGCGATGTCCATGTTTCCAAAATAGGAAAATGTCGTCAGTAAATCTCCGCTGTATGACCCCTTCTAATACAGATTCGCATATGAGGGCCCTATCCTCGTTATCATAGCAGTTCCTTTGAGTTCTACGGAACATCTGTCTGGGAAATTCAAAATAATTCATGTTGATGTGGAACTCTGCAAGCCTGACAAAGATAGGAATCGATGGTTCAAGAGGAAGGAGTCTGAGATTCAAGTGGTACTGCAATACATCAAGGACCTCATCATGGGAAATCGAGCTGTAGAAGAGACAACATCAACTGAGAACAGCAGAGCTGCATACCGGGTATCGTCATACACGTCCAACTCAAGTTCCGCATCGAGAAAGTGTCAAGTGTTCCTCATGTGAGACGACTGTAAAGTAGCTAAGTGCTGGAGGTGTTGGTCCAGATAGGCAGAAATTTTCTTAGTCAGGCAGTCAACCCCTGACACTAACGGGCGTCCGAGTGGGGGAGACACAGGTAGACTGTGTAGTTTGCGGTTCACAACCACCACAGATTTCTCCTTACCAGCCCACATGATTAATATTGACTGATCCGATCTCAGTCCCCTTAGAGCAGTCAACTCAACGTCAATCAGATTTTACGCAGGATTAGGATAGCCAAGGAAAGCAGGGCTTGGGAGTCTAGCCAACAGAACTCTATGTATCCTTTCATCAGATGTGATGCTTGATGGGAAGCAAATCTCCCACACAGGTTCGAATACCTTGGGCTCGCTGAATAGGATTAAGGCTTCATGGTCAGATCAGCGCTCTTCTCTAGACCTCGTCTCCCAAAAATATCGCCCCTCAAATTTTGAAAGGATCCAGTTGAATCCTCTAGGAGAAAAATATGGTCTACCTGTGGGGTAAATTTGAAAGACGCCGGGATAAAGGAGCAACCTTATCCGATGGTAACATACACGATGAAATATTGAGTATGGGGTCTCAAGCCTGTCGGGTCGATTGCTGGGGTAAGCTGTGAGGGGGAGCAACGATGGTACCACTTGGAGACTGGTTTTACTGAAAGAAGGAGCTAGGGTAGAAGGCATCCGATCAATGGCAACAGGTCCACCAGTGCGGTCTTGTGCGAAGTCACCATGAGAGCTGCGGATATTGGTCATATTCCTCAGAGTAAAACCCTGCTCTTTCATTATATTAGACTCCCTGAAAGAACTGGTTTCATTATTAGCGTCTGGTAACGTGTCACAGGGGGAGAGTTAACGTGTCTCACGAGCCCGTCCACGTCCACATTTAAAGAAATCCCCACAGGTATATTTGGTAAACAGCTGATTTAATTTGTGTGCCTCATCAAGTCGCTTGCGACGAAAAAATTGTTCGCGTGGCTTATAGTGCGCTCGACTGAAACCGGAAGATTACGGACTCTCGTGCAAAACAGGCATAAGGTGGAATTGAGTGTGATGGTCCTGCAATTGTTGATATGGCCGAAGGGCTGACAACTGATAGGAAATTATGTAGTCGATGTTGCGCGTATTTCCCTTTATTGCCTCGGCCATTTCGGCTGTAGGTAGTTTCAATAGCAAACCGCGAGGGACAACGCCAACCCCAATGCACGAAGAGATATATTCGATATGTGAGTGATATGTGTGAGATATAGATTTCGTTGAATGCCACGTTGAATGCCAAACGAAATGCATAAGCATTTTCTATCACTTGGAATAAGGAGGAAGATTATGAAAATAATTATTAATCTCTACAATGCATCAAAAATCGTAATACATCTAGAAAATGGTTTACTATATTCCAGGAGGTTTATCAGGGTATCTCACCATCGAATTCATTGAGTCCTTTCCTGTTCGTTTTATCTTGGACGGATTAGAATAATATACAGGGATATAATACAAGGAAGAACCATTTACTATTTTGTCTTTTTGTTCATGGTATCGCTTTGTTTGGGGATTGGAAACCCCGTGCTCTTTACAAATATTTCAGTTCTATGGGTCTAAGAATTAATGTTTCTAAAGAGAAAGTATTCTGTTTCTGAGATGAAGGAGGTTTGGGGCGAGGAGTTTGAGACAAAGTGGCCAGACTCGCATGGTGCAATTCAACTTCAAAAACGGTACGGGAGTGTAATAGGTTAGACTACTGTTGATACTGTATTACATATAGCTCACAGGGAATACCTTCCTCTAATATTTGAATTAGGGGTATCTCCGATCGCCGCTCAAGATGAACGGGGAAGAACATTCTACGCTTTGATAGTTCAGTAGGACGTACCTAAAAGAGTTCCTCCAGGTTCGCACCAAAAATGCTTCAAGACTTTGGTGCAGAAGCAAATTTCAACACAAAAACAAACAGACAAACATACCTACTCTTGAAGGATTTTCATAATGTCGTCTGGGGGAGAAGAGTGGCTGTATATATACATGTGTTCATATATGAACACCTTTCCTTGTCCTACCAAGTAATTCACACAGTTTCATTAGCTAAAGGATATGGTTAGAATCGTCCAATTCTTGAATTCGTAGACCTTCAAGCGTCTGGGTCATCCTCTGAGGATGGCGGGCATTACTGCATTCAGCTCGATGGAAGGGGCAACTATACCATTCCATCACCTCACACATCTATGTTCAACAAGTGTTTATTTTACCTCTATCTTACGACTTGGTCGATTGACAATACCCAGTTGATCTGTACTTATCGTTTTATAAACCAATACTTGTTAAAAACCACGGGATGTAATTTTGTAATTGGCGTGGTTTCAACACGAAAGTCGAGGAAAGGAAGCAGACGTTTTACCGGTTACTATGTTCAGTTATATCAGTTGGGTTGTTGTTATTCACCAGTGTCAATTTTCGCTTGATTGTTTCAACGCCAGTAATGATTTCAATTACAAACCCATTGGTTTTTTAATCAAATTTTGAAACCTATGTTCATTTATCGTAATGTAATTTCATATTGAAGTCTGAATAAGCCAAATACTTTGAAAAATATGTATAACTAAATATGTACTGCAGATACAACAGGCTGTATCGAAGTAGATTTGTATACGGCAATAATATGACTTAAGACGTATTACTGAAGGCTGATAGGATTTCATTTACATATATCGAGAGTGCAATTGGTTTCCCATCTAGGATCTATTCCTCTTTCAATATCAAAAACACGCTAGATGAGTATTTTCGAAGTTCGCTATAAACATGCGATTCGCATCCTTCAATAATTCAGGTAGGCTTGTTCGGAAAGCTTTCCCAAATGTACTTCTCACATTTCATCCGAACAAGTTGTTATTCCTTACTTGTTCTGAAGTGCCGGAATTATTCATGGAAGCCAAAGTCGATTGTGCATTCAATTCACTGCGCTACAATGAAAATACCGCCACTGGGAAAGAACCTGGAGGAGTTATTAATCCTCACCGTTATGAGTGAACTCTAAAACTTGGCAAGACTGCGTAGCAACTCATGCCGGTCTTCCCTTTCGAGTCTTTAATAACCAAGGGAAATAAGTTCCTAACGCTCTTAAAGGATTCCACCAAGTTACCTTCAATGGGAAGGAATAATCTGACAACATGAGCACATTTGTACAAACAATGACGAGTCAAAAAGTCAGGCTCACAGTTCTAATAATTACTAAACATTGTTTTGCCAAATAATGACAATGCTATTTCTTAAATAAATAAAAAAATATATATATACAATCAAAAATGAAACAAAAGATAACACTGGAATTAACACCACATAACTATTTTTAATATTTCGGCTACTGCCTTTGTCAAGACTAAGAAAGATAATGATTTTTCGGGAGTTGACGACGACGAAAGAGATGCTCAGGTTATCATGGGACGTTGCTTGTTATTTTCGGATGTTAAGCCCTGGTGAGTCGAATGCACCCAAATCGTTGCAATGTGCTTTTTCCGATTAAAGTAGCAACCTTCTATTTTTTTGGTATTTCATTTTACGTAGTATTTTTATGCCGAAACAATCATCGAAAGATGCATAATGGGACATTGCATGCCGACTCACGGGTAGATCGTTATCACTTCTCACTACTGAATCACGATAGTTGTTTACCTTTAAGTTGAGTTGGGTTCCAGCCTTTCTTACGTAGAAAGCAGGGCATTCTTTGCAAAGCAACTCATACTTATATATTTATTTATTTATTTATCGCGGAGAGAATATCATCATATGTTGATTATAATTTGCAACCTCTTGTGAAAAATCAACCATCTTACGTGAAAGATCTTACGATTACCGACCCAAATACAATACCCGATTTTGTTGGCATCAGTCGATGTTTGGACTTACTTTCATTTATAACCGCTTGTATTTGTCTGGTTCTATCATGTACGCCACATTTTCATCTTCTTTCAGTCTTGCACATTGTCGTCGAACTCATTTCACAGATTTATTCATTACTACTCTTCAACACTACTATTTTGCAAATTTAAATTATATTTTTCGCTCAGAATACAACGTTTGTAGTTTCACTTATCACGCTTTGAAAATAGCCAGACTTCTTATCTGTTACCGCAGTACTGAGAAGATTTAGCAATATCTTCTTCATGTTTCCACTAAAATCCAGTAAATCCAGTAAAACATGGATTATGGAGCAGTTTCACTCGTTTTATCTTATATGGAAAGCTACTGGCTCATGTTTATTATCGAAATGGGACATTTACTTTTTCTATTTTTTCCCAAATATTGTTGATTTTTTTCTTTATTAATATTATTGCAGAATTGTGCATTATTCTTATATTTATCTTCATTGCGATCTTCGGATATCAACGCCATTCAATATTCTTCATGAGGGATTTTTCATGTTTTCGTGATGGAAGCCTGCCAGCCCAGGTTGGAATGAGCTGGTCTGCCTTTGTCGGTTACCCCATCATCATCATCAAAGTAGCCATTGCTGAAACCACATTGCTCCAACTTTTTCTAAAACTTTATCTCTTTTCATCTTTAATTAAAGTGAGGAAAATAGTTATTTTCTATTCACTTTGTATTCATCATACAAGTGCAGTGAAGTTTATAAGGGTTTGTCTAATTCAACCTAACTTCCTGGTGGTTCATCCTTCATCATCATCTTGCCTAACCTTCCTGGTACCAGACCACCTGCTACACTTCTTCAAAAACTACTTGTAGCCAAGTATTGGAGCTGTACATCTGCTGGAATCCAGTTTCTACTCCATCAAAAGGACATCTCACCATCATCATTCTTCTGCAGTGGACTGAACATTGTCAGATAAGCTTATCCATATACATTTCAATTTCATCCTTTAACACATGTTCATTTTCAGTGGCCACTTAGGGACATATCTTAACTGATATTCAATAAAACTCAATGCTAGTTGATGCTTCATCAATATAACTTTTCTAATTTTTGAGCACCCACAATTCTAGAGGTAAAACAATTTATTCCTCAAATTTGAGGTGGTCCTTCGAGTTATTTAATTTAAAACAATTTATCATTCCTTTATCTAGTTCGAATGTTGGACACTAATTGAATTCAAACCAATAGGTCTCATTCACAATCAGTCGATGTCTCCTCACTCTATACAGAAATTCCCCATGTCGTTGGCTTTACTTCGATCACAAATTTTCTGAACATGAGAGAACTCCCACACAAACCTACGACATCGTTCACAACAACTTTAGCGAAATTCGCCCTGATAAAAAACGTATTCAAATTTGACGATGAACTTTTCCTCCAACAGAAAGATACCGCTATGGGCACTAGAATCTGCTTATGCGAATCTGTTAATGGCCCGTTCGGAAAAAGACTTCCTTTTACATCAGACACTTTGGCCGCTAATTTGGAAAAGATTCATCAACGATTTATTTTTGATTTGGACGCATGGTGAGGAAAAGCTAAATGAACTTCTAACAAATCTAAATTCCCAATTTACAGTGCAATTCACCTGGACTTATTCAACAGTAGCAGCCCCATTCCTCGACGTCAACATACGACTGACAGGCAGCAGACTCATCACCTCAATACACATCAAATCAACAAACGAGCAATTGTATTTACAACATAAAAGTTGCCACCCCCGTCACACAAAACAATCTATACTGAGAGCTCTTTCGAACAGGGGCCAATTTTGCAGTGAGAAAGAAGATAAGGATACATACTTGAACAACTTGCCTGATAAATTAAATACACGAGGATACTCTGCGACAATTCTAAAACAAAAAATTATCCCTTCTCACGTTCAACACCACCCTACATCCCGAAATTCTAGCGAAAAAGTTCAACTCACCACCACATTTTTTTTCGGCATCTAGAGGATGAACAAAATTTTAAAAGATCTCTACCCGCTCCTAACAGCCAACCCAGAGGCCAAAAAGGGTTTCTCTCAAGCGCCTTCGTTGTCCTATCGACAACGATCGTCTATCGGAAACATTCTAGGAGGATTATAAGAGGACTGCATCCATACGGCAAACGCAGATGTGAGGTTTGTCCACTGGCTGTGGAAGAGGAAAACTTCACGTCCGTAAATAACCCCAACTCATACAGATGCAAGGGGTCGGCAGATTGCCAGACACCTATGTTTGTGTATGACATGGTGTGTTAGCATTGTCCAGCCTTTTACGTTGGAAAAACGGATACGGCGCTCAATCTAGGGGTGAATAACCACAGATCATCAGTGGTCAGAGAAAACGAAGATCTACCCGTAAGCCTCCACTCCTCGTCGCATGATGCTTCATTTGATGACTGTTTTGGCCGAAAAATCTCGAAAAGAATGAGACCCGAAGATAATAAGTTGCCGCTGTTCCATGGCAGACTTCTCTTGGTGCATCATTGTCCAAATTTCCAAAAACCAAAATTAATTTTCTCTTTAATTTCAAAAGTAGGAGAATAGTGGTTTTTTGAATTTTCGGGGCTGGATGGATTGAAATTAGTCTGTTAAATGCCTATACATTTAATTACACACTATGTGTGTGTGACCATTATTTTATGGGATGTTGTCTTTGGAATCGAGGTGTTCCAGGGTAAACTCTGCCACCAATTCTGCCTAAACTGGTCGTAGGTACAGCATTGAGTAAACGGAATGTCGAAATAATGTATGGATCTTCTCTCGAGTGCGGCTAGGTGCATTAGCATTCCCTGATGATATAATTCCAGTTTCTGCATCCCGTGTGGGCTTCAGATTGCCGTAATTGTAAAGCACTTAGCAAGTTGTGGTCTGGTGGCCAACCAAGCTAAATGAGGGTAAGTCTCCTCAGATCAGTTAGGTTGAAAGCATACGGTGAAAGAGGTGAATGAGGAGTCTTTTGTAAGGATAATCTCATGTCTTGCGGGTTAAGTTGAGTTGAGGGGCGGGGTTTTCCGCTATTTTCCCCGCTGAATTGAATGGTGCTATCGAGCCCCAATGAATACTTCTCAAGAAAAAGCGAGTGGAGAGGTACAGACGAGTGAGCATCAGCAATGTATTCTTCCTGATTCAGGCTCCACTGGTGAACTTTTGGTATGTACCTAGTCCAAATAGTTGAATAATATATGCGCTCAACTCTTGTGGAATTCTATTCAATTACAACAGGTCATCAAAACGTCCTTTTCTGATGGGTGCTTAGACGGCTTCTGTCGCCTTACTAGTTTGAACTGCAGCACGAGCATTAAGACTGGTGAAGCAATAAAATGATAGCCCGTATTTTTCTGGTTTCGGAAAGCAATCATGTCGTGTGAATCTAAAAATGGCCTAATTACTCATGATGTAAACGTTGATTTGAACAGTTTGCTTCGTCTACGTACGATACAGTGAAAACAATACTGACCTAATGTTTAATCGCTCGTGATGGTTTCACGTCCAAAGCAATACACCTATTGAAGCCAATGAGCGAGGTCGAAAACCCACATTCAACGAGTCTCGCCAATAGCTTCATTCAATCCAGCGGGAAAAACGACGCAAAAACCCGCCTCTAAATCCTCTCAATACTCTCCTGAGTTCTGAGAAAGTCATTGTAGGGAAACAATTGTCACTCGACAAGCAGGAGTTCGATACAAATTACGTTGTCTCCCAAAGAAACAAAATCAATCTATACATCATTGAAATTTAACGTTCTTTCCAACGATATCCACAAATTTGAGATTACTTAAAAACACGAGGGAGCTATGTGCGTTTTCGTCATGGGAATTTTCAACGTTGGGGTTTAAATAAAAGATGATTACCCATTTTTCAGCAAACTAACTTTTTTAAAGTACCTAATATTACGATGAACAAATGAATTTATGGATTTTCAAGGAAAATGAATGAAATGTGAACACATACACAGAATGTGTTAACACTATGAAATTAGTTCTCGTACTTTGAAAAAGGTTAAGAGCCGAAATATAAAAATTGGTGTTTGTATGTGAGTTATTGCTGATATAATTGTACTAAAACAAATTACCAGTAAAAGGCTAGGAATCGTAAAATTTATATATATTTTTTCCGGAATATCGCTCAAACCAATTCCATCAACAATGGAATAGGTCATTTGATAATTGAAGGTCAAATTTATGCCGAAAATAGTACACAATTTGAACAAACTGTGCAAAACAGATAAAATTAAAAAAACAAAGATAAATGAGGATAAACGATAAAAATAAAATTTCCGTTTGGAAGAAGGATGTTATTTAGAACAAGTTTTTTTTTTCGCAACAACGTTGACAATTGGGATTTTTGTTTGCACACAAAAGTCAACTCAATTCAACATGAATGAGATTGGATAATTTTGGAAAAATCGCTCACACGATCTTGTAGCGTGGCTTGAGCTTTTTTGTAAGTTTTAATACCGACTTCTGGGTTATTTTAATGAATTGAGTACAGCTGTCAGCAATTTAGATATTTAAATGTCCTTAATCATTTTTGATTAAGTTGTTTTCGGTATGGTTTTCGTAAAAATTCAAATTTGTCGATGTTATCTGTTTTTAGTGATTTTTTACGTACATTTTTGATATTTGGTTGATTTATTGGTTATAAAATTGCTGTAGTACGAACTCATCCTTTCATTTGAAATGCATGATTTTTTGATAAATAAACGAAATTTTTATCTCAGCCCTATTAAGAGTTATCCTCAGGAGAGACACGTACATTCAGTAAAGAATGTCTCCATACACCACAGAAATGTGGTGTCTAGAGATATAGAATAATAAAAATGACAGGATCAGCATTTTTCGGTCACGGTGTATGGACGTCCCACAGTACAGGAAAGTCTAATAGAATTGATCCAGATTAGTGAGGGTTAATACAAACATGAGAAAAAACAATAACCGAATACAAATCCGTTCCAAATCATTCTAAGACCGAAGATGGAAAACATTTTCAATGCTCTTGAACAACTTTCAAAAACAGAATTCTTAAACATTTTTCATGATTTGTTATCGTTATTGTTCGTGTATTATATTGTTACGGTATTGTATGTACCCCAAATACCCGCGTGGAACGAGTGCTCCCAGATACCATCCATTTTAAAAATGAATTCGCGTACGTTTGAATACAATTTGGCCTAGTTTGTTTAGTTGGCAAATTGTTTGACTTTAAATACGTTATTTAAGACCTCAGTAAACACATTCGCGGATTTCCAGGAAATGTCGTTACAAATTTTCTCTCTAAAAGCGTTGGAGCCATTGCAGAAGGTTCCTTTCCTCCCAAAATGCGATAGTTCTCGGATCATAAGCGGACTGAACAACTAATGCCATAGGATTTGTTTGTTTGTTGGAAATGTGTTGTAGAACCGACGACAGGCTGGTGGTTCGGACTTGACGTTTATGCTCTGTACCTTTTCAAGTCGTTGATCCGTGTCGGAACATGTCCCGCGACATTTCTCTTCCGTTAATCTTGTAATAACAGGAAAATCGGTCGAGTAACAAAGAAACAAACAAAAATCAAATCTTTTCACGTTAAAATATTATTATAAATTCGTGAACGAATGTGTCTTTCCAAAAGATAACTCTCCTCAACATTAAGATCAAACTTGGCTCTTTCTCAGAAAAATCAATCAACCCAAGAGTAAAGATGAGTTCTTTATGGTCTTCAGACACGGATTTGGTCTGTGAAGAATTCTCCTATATGTTGTAGAATTATTACCAAATAAAAGAAGGGCCAAGCCGACAGGTAACGTCGTCCCTTCCACCCTCCTCTGAAGGGAGTAGAGTAGAAGGGGTTCCCATCCAGTGTATAAACCCGGACGGCGAGCTGGTGAGACACAGTCGGTGGAAGCCCTATATGCCTAAACACTATCCTGCGGTCTCTTTACCTAACCTCAAGCCTTTGAGTAATAACTCTTGTTCGGTCCGTTAGGTCTCCCGTCTCTTCCCTTACGATTGAGGTGCTGCAGTCTCGAGAGACTGGGAACGCCTCTTCGTGAAAAACCTCTACCTCCACAGCCAGCAAAATTGATGTTGCAGTCTCGAGGGACTGGTACCACCAAATTTTGTGCGCTACGTCCACTCCTCTCTCTCTAGCCAACGAATTTGGTGCGGCAGTCTCGAGGGACTGGTACCACCAAATTTTGTGCGCTATTTCAACCTCTCTCTCCAGCCAACGAATTTGGTGCGGCAGTCTCGGGGACAGCCGGTACCACCAACTTGTCCGCTGACTTCTGACCACACACCATTTTTATTAGCGACCGAAAGGGGTAAAAGAAAATATAGTGAGTATCTCCCTTCAGGAGAAAAAGCAGAAATAGTGGTGAATCTCCCATAAGGAATTCACCACATGGTCAAATTTGAAAAGAGTTACCGGAAAATCGCTAAAAATCGCACAAAACTGCTGAAAATCAATGAAATCATGTTTTTAATAAGATTATTTTTGAAAACAAAATTTGATCAACCAATCAATTTAGGCTCGACGTTACGAAAGAAAATTTACTTTCATTTACCTAAATCGAACTTGAAAAATGTTGGAAATGCAAACAAATTTTTGAAAAATTACAAAACTTTGAATGCAACAGCAAGTACTGATAGTTCACCTGTAATATTCCAGTCTCATCTTGTTTAAAAAAAATCCCTGCTTTATCAAAAGATAACTGCTTTGAAAATTAGCTCATACAGTCATGCTGCCTGGCGGGAGCTTTTGTATTCTTAGAAGAATAAATAAAGCTAGAATCAACTACAATTTTAATGAAAACCTACTCCCTTCAAGATATGTCCGTCCATTAATCACAAATAAATCCTCCCGAGCTCGTTTATATGGAAAATATGTTAGGTAGAAAAATATTTGTTGAACATGATTTCAGTTCAAAGCCACTACATCAAGGGTGACGTGGAATTGGAGTCTTGAACAATGGAAATTTCATGGATCGCTGAAGGCAGTGGGAAGGAGGTAATTGGCTTGTTCGGGTCGGTGGGTGCTGCGTCTCCGAGTCTTCAGTTTTCGCTACGAAAAAGTCGACCCTGGTTACATCACCGTGAACGAGTACAGTGATCACGCTGAGCTGCCCACCTGCAGGTGAAAAATGAAACATGACGTTCAAATCGCTAAACTGTGTGTTATCCCTCAACGTCGATTATAATTTTAAAAATATACTTATATATATATATATGTCGGCCGTTCAAAGCTTTTCTCCAAAATTGCTTCACCGAAGTTTTCGAAATTCGGCTCAACCCATCGACGATCCATATCCAATCAACCCTGAGGATTATATTTAGAGGGACACACTAATAAATCGAAATCTTGAAAACATTCAATGTAAGACCGTAGTTTTATTTGTTTCATTCAAATAAAAATTCATGAATTGAATGAGATCCTCGGGTTGCTGTACGATCATCCGTTCGATCCCCATCTGAAAGAAGCGGAAGGGGTTTCTTAAACCGCACTGAATGGAGTGAATGCGGGCCACAGCCTTCCGAGCGGAGAGCTACCTGGAAGATTATATAACCCATAAAGATGTCTACCAAGATGGTTTTTGAGTAGCAGTCGATGAGAAGTATTCTTTGTGCCGGTACGGCTCAGTGATCAGCGATTTATGGATGAAAGGAGAAACGGTGCCGTTTTGAATAATTTGGGGTGGTTTTATTGGCTGAATCTCGTAGATAGAGGAGACATCATCTCAGGTGTCGGGATCGATTCCTTCGCTTATTTTGGTTTTATGACCATCTGTAACTAACCAAGGAATATGAAGTTGAATCGCACATCAACTTTGTTATTTACATTTCAGTAAAACCCAAATACATTAAACATGTAGACTTTAAGAAAGGGAGTGACGCAAAAACCCGTTCATCCAACCGAATCTTACGAAATTTGGTTTATACTCTTACCCACGTAGGAGCGACCCTGCGGTTTTCCAAATACCTCTGGGTCTGGCAACGCCGCCCGAATCTGAGACTTCAGGTGTGGCCTGACCCTAATTATTGTGCGGTACTTGCGCGTCTTATGCAATCCAAATGTGGTCTAATAGTTAATTCGATCATGCCATCACCAGAATCGTGATGTACATGAAAAAATAAATTTGAACTGGGAAAACATATCTAGACGTTATGTAAAAATACCCAATGGCGGTTTTTGTCAAACTCAAAGAAAAATGGGTTTTTTCCCATGTGGGTATGTGGGGTATCGTGTTCCATGTAAATTTGGACGCTGAAGCGATTGGATTGGGTCCCAAACCTGTGCGATGGACCCAGAGCGAGGAAATCCATTTTCATGGGGTAGAATGGTGCAAAATGACATTAATTCCGTACTTTTTCGAGCCCCATCCCATCTGACAGGGTTGGATCAAAGAAACATGAGTTCAAGTGTGATAAAGTTCGTCACAAGAATAATAAACCCATGTGTAATCAAATTTGCAGCGTTTTTTTGCAATTTATTACACTTTTGCAATACGACCACACACTTGTTTGATAAGGTGTTCCTGAACCGATTTATATGAAATTTGGACTTGTTTTCCTCAGAACGACGAGAACATTTTTAATCTCACAAAAAATTACATTTTTCAACAAAAACAACTAAAACGTCTTGTGTTAAGAGGGGGAGATTGAAAGGGGCTTTACTGTTGCTAATGAGGGATAGTCGGCCAGGTTCAAGGGTCCGCTGCGGTGTTGCCAATGATGGCGGGGAAGGGGTTTTCGTCCATGCCGTCCGGGGTAGCTCCTATATGGGCAATAGTATAAAAAAATCGTTAACACGTTCAACGCAGATGATGTCTCATGAAACCATGACGATTTTCGTCACTTACGGGTGATGCCATTTGACGTCATTGGCTCTTCCAGCTGTTTCAAAGTTTAAAAATCGCCTCGTGAAGTGATATTTCTCTTCATTAGTTACCAACGTACAATATAGAATGCGCTATTTTCACCTCGATGTGTTAATTTTGTTTCATAAAAGACTCGTCAATAAGAGGCTTCATTTCGTACAATTTACCTATTTCTGCTCCCTCATTATGGGTAATAACTCTTTACGACCAAACAACATGATTTTGGAAAAGTTTCAAAGCGCTTACCGCAAGCAAATACAGTCAGGAAGCACAAAATCGTTGAGTCATAACTCGTGAACTTTCGTGGCTCACGGGTGATGTCATATGACATCATGCCTTATTATTATTTCATTATCTCACCATCAATACATAATATATGCCCTAAAGACCCACAAATAAAGAGCCAATGTCAAATTTACGAAGTTGAGCACTCCAGTCAGGGGCGTTGGGTCGGGTTTCTGGTCCCGCGTTGAAAGCGTTAATTAAGTCCCTGTAATGTCGACTCTCAATTTAATGAAATACCCGCTGATGCAGAAACAATAAACCTTCGACAAGCTTGATCTCCTTTGGATATTGGTAGTAGAAACGCCCATTTTTGCCTTGGTTGCCCTTTATGATGTCGGTGCACCCCTGAGTTCCAAGGCAGGCATACAATATACAGGGTTTTACAAACTTAATGGTCAAAAATCTAGGGATCAATTTTAAAGGTCATGTCCAAAAAAAATTCTTTCCAGACTTTCTTTTTAGAGGCTAAGTCTTCAATTTGTTCCAAGTTTAAGAATTTATTCACATATATACTGTCTTCTTAGATAGGGGTGCCCACCAGAGGAGGGGGGTTTTGACGCATTCCGCGTCATCAAGCTTGGGCGGGGCACAATGGACCAGAATCCAAATCTAGCTGGACAAAAATCATGTAACCGACTCGGAAGGAACCAACGAATCAGGTAACTGCCTGCATTCGCCAAGGTCTGAATAAGCGCAGACGACCACTCTTATCGCGGCTGGTCATAATATTGGCCTTATCTGGCCCATCACTGTTAAAGTCCACATTCATCGTCCATCCAGTACAGACGGGTACCGTTTTGAAGCCGCCTGGACCCTTTTTTCGTGATGGTCCGTTTAATCAGAGGTAAGTTGTGTCTGATGTCATTTTCGGAATCTCAGAAAGCGCATTTCTAACGTGCTCATAACCTATCGAGATTTTAACACTTTTTTATGTCTTTTAATGAACATATCTTTAGTGGGACCTCTTGGCACCTCTTTTTGAGGCCATAGGCATGTGGGTATGAAATGAACCCCAAGATTCCCGTAAAACTAGACCCCAAGACTCCCGTGGCGCCTACAGGGATTCCCTTGCATAACCCCCCTAGTGGGCACCCCTTTCTTCGAGCAAAATTAGAAAATCAAAACATACCTTAGAAAATGACAAATGAGACCGAAAATAGAATTTTGAGAATTAATGAAAATTGAATTTGTTTCATGTTTTCTGTAGATAGTAATAAACAGGTTTCCTAACTCCCACTTTCGATTAATCAGAGAGGGACAAGAGTAGGAACGGGAGTGTCTCGGTGAAGGAATAGTAGGAATAGAAACAGATGAAGAGCAAGGGGTATAGGCTGGTTGACATGCAATCCAAACCCTAGTTCCCTCAATGCTCTCGACTCATCAAAAAAGGATATTTTTAGATTCAATGATACAGCTTTGTTCGAAAAAAAGTCGCTAAAATTATCCGAAACGGTTTTGAAAACATATCGTTATAGACTTTGGAGAAACAAATAAAGGTACCCGGAAGTTTGAAGGTAAAATTGATGTAAATTTAAAAATTCTGGAAACTATAAATAAACTCAAGTTCCCAGGTCCATCAACAGCACCCCCGCCAACCTCCACCCCTTAACGAGGAGAAACTGACTCTGATTGGATGCAAAACAGTTTCGAGGAGGCAAAACAGCTTCGGGGATGTCCTTGCCACCTAACTCCACCACCAGCGTCGACGGAACAAGGTCCGAATCATGTCATGGATTATACTTAGCTGAATAAAAACTAAGTTGAATGAACAAAACAACAGGTGCCAATGCCATACAACTTCGTTTATTGTATAGAATAGAAGAAGAATTCTTCTACTTTTGAAAAAGATTTATATCGAATTATCAAAACTATTCTCCCATCGTCTTTTCTGTGAAATTCCTATAAATTTAATTACTACATATATTTTTCGCCCATCGATTTTGATGTTTTTGCATACCAGAATCGAAAATGGAATAAGTTGCAATGATCTTCGCCTGCTCATAATTTAACTGACGGCACTTGAGTTTGAATGTAAGGTTAAACATACCATCACCAGACATATAACAACTACAGTATGACTTCAGTTTTGGTAGATTTACATTTTGTGGAAGTCCCACATCACTTTCAGGCTGATTACGTGAGACCCCAATGGACCTTGTTGGCGCTGAGATAAGTGACTGTTAGTACAAATTGTTTCTCCTCCTTGTAAATTATGTTTTTCAATCGAGATCAAGAACAAAAAAATACTTGTACCTACGTCGTTTTCTTCATCCATGTTGCTGAATTCGAATGCCCTCATTCCGAATCTAATATGCTAATTTCTTGAAATTCATAACTCGGTTTTCTTGTATGTTGTTCTTGGTAGCTAAAATGACTTTTAAAAGCTAATGATACGATGACGGGTGGGAATTGTGTTTATGAAGTTTGCATAGGCACAACTCTCTGAAGACTACATTTTGACTTTAGCTTTAGTAGATTCATGTTTTGAGGGAGGTACCAAATCTGTTTCAGGACGATCAGTTCTCAATAGCTTTCCGTGGTGTTTGGAATGTCTTTATGAGACACAATTGAACCACAAGGGAAAGTAACTAGCTGCTCATATTTGTTTGCCTCGTTGGGAAACCAGATCCCCAGTTGTAATCAAGAACAATAACATGATATGGCTTTTCTACATCGATTTCGTTGAATTTGCATCCCCTAATTAGAAACCTAATGTGCTAATTTCCTTTAGGTGCTGTACCAGTGACTAATTGTTTTTGTATGTTGTTCCAGGGAGTTGGAATGATTTTCACCAACTGAAGATGGAGTGACAGATTTAACAACTCTTTTCGATTTAAAATCACTGGGGATCTATTATTGGAGATATGCATAGAGCACGTGAATCTGTTCTCAACCAAAATACCTATTTGGATTGATCAGTTGATCATATTT
The DNA here is from genome assembly GCA_031894815.1 of Creontiades dilutus. NCBI lineage: Eukaryota > Metazoa > Arthropoda > Insecta > Hemiptera > Miridae > Creontiades > Creontiades dilutus. The sequence continues at coordinate 2,220,028 of JAVIWC010001058.1, forward strand.
CTGTGCCTCCTGAAATTCAATAATCGCTCTATCACTTGTTAAACACGCACACTCCAAAGCTTAGTAGACATTCAAATCATGAACGCAAGCCAATTGAATAAAAACCCCAGTGAAAGAATTTGCAGCGTTTTTTATGGTTATCAGAATGCCTCAACCCGTGTATCGGCTACAAAGCCTTTTACAAGTTCACTCTTGTGTCCACATTCCTACATCACTATATCACTACGTCACTAGGTTACTGATATCAACACAAAAACAATAATCAACCATAATAACGCGAATGTTGGCACCATAAATCGGGCCATAGATCGAGAATGGTTTGACCTGCGGACCTGGGGAAGGGCTCATTCGATTCCTCGTGGAGTGTTCTTCAAAAAGAGCACAAATTTAAGCCGCCTCGACTTTTATTGAGGTTTTTAGGGATTTTACAAAACTTTGACAACCCTTAAAGGGCACTTTAAATTAAGTTAGAGAGCTGGCTCGAGAATTGAGGCGTCGTCGGACCAACATGGATTTTTCCCAAAAATTTCAGCTTTTTTGCTTCAGCCGTTTGGGAGGAATTGTGCGTACGGTGTACGGCGGACGGACGGAAAATTTTTTATTGCAGATTCGATTCTACACCCTTTGAAACGTAAAACATGAAATTTTCAGGGGGGGTTAGAATTTTGTTTTTCAAGAGCGATTACAATGGTTTATTATTGAACAATAAACCAAACCAAATTTGTATGTCGGTTTGTTAATGCTTACTACGCTCAGAACCTTTCAGGTATGGTATCCGTTTTCAAGTACACCGCTGGAATCGTGATAAAATACAACAGACCTGCTGCCGGTCTAATAGCTTGCTTGACAAGCCTTGAACCGTACCGTTGGGTTGCACTTCTATTATGTACATAATCGACAAGATGGGGTCATCGAGGTGTCCTCGGACGATGTTGGTGCGTGGTAGAGACGAGGAGTTGGCTGAGACAATGGGTATTGTCCTCCCCCCTTTCTCAACAACCTCAATACTCCCATTTCCCTGTTCCCTGTTCCCTTCTACCAACGTTTCACAATACCTACATTTATTAAACACCGCAACTCATCTCCAACAGAATGTTATTTTAATCGATCAAGATCGTTCTTTCAACACTATGGTGATGGAGCCTCAACAACGAGCAATTCAGTCGAACAATAACGGTTTTTTTGTTACTGAACTATGACATACAGCAGCTCGATTCAACAAAAGTAATAATAGTCTCAAATTTAATTAGCCACCTCGTTGGAGTTCTGATCAAAATTACCATCCTCATCATTAGGGAAAGGTGGGTGAATGCCGGTCACTTTAATTTTGTAGTGCCACATGTTTGCCCTCATTGGTCCTGCAATAATGTTCCCAACGCGGTTCGCTTGCAAAATTATCTAATTTTAATAGTCAACCTTAGTTTTTTTCATAATACACCTAATGTAAGAAGTGTTGGTTCTAAACTAGAAAACTCATGGGGAATACCGGTCAGGCGTGTGGGTAATGCCAGTGATGTAAATTCCCAGTTAATTTGGTTCTATTTCTAGTTTTGAAAGGAAATAACGAAATTAAATATATTAATATATTATATATTAGGAATATTGGAAAAAAATTCTCAGGATTTGGATGGAGCAAAGATCACAACAGGTTGTTGTCTGGGCGAAGAATTCGCGTCCATTACATTGCCGAGTGAGATTGAGAAATTGTCACTATTAAATGAGGATGTACATATAAAGCATACGTCTAGATTCGAAGCATTTACGGAAATATTCAATTCGCTGTCGATCATCACATATGGCATCTGTGTCGTAGCAAATGGCATTTGTCTATAGTTTTATCTGTGCTCTCTTTTATAGTGGCTTTATTTTTTCTATTTCCCTTTTAGTTTGGTTTCTTTCGTGGCTTTATTATTTATCACTTTTTCCCTTTCAGTTTTCCTGTCCCTGCTAGTTCCTGCTCCATCCGAGGAATAGACACAACTTGCTCTCTGCCACTTTAGTTTCTTTTTGATCGTTTTCTCCTTCTGTTCATTTTTTATCCGTCTAACAACTTCTAACCACCTGTAAGAGACAGAAATAAACTTCTTAGTAGACATTTTTCTTGAACAAAATAATTACCTAAGGCAAGAAATCCTCCTAATTCATTTTAATGAACAACTCACTTTCATTTATATTTATCTTGGTATAGATTATTGGATCTAACGGGTGAATGCCGGTCAATTTGTTGCCTGAAGGGGATAACCCCATTTCTGACCGGCGTTCCCCCATGTGAGTGACTGGGGCTGCCACATCCGCCATATTTACGGAAATGTGAAAGTATCTCCACAATTACAGTCACAAAATGTTGCTACTTTGACTAATTAAAGCTAATACATGGATTTACCAAGAGATACTTCAAAAACTTTGAATAAATGTAATGAAAATGTACTTACTATGCCTTGAAGACGGGCCGTAATACTATCACCATGCAGTAAAAACGTTCTGAACGTCTGCCGTCTGTTGTAACTACTTGAGGAGCTGTAACAGTTGAGGAGCTTACTTTCAAAAAGGCACATACCCGAATCTGGGAGAAAAAGTGTTTTTCTCAGTTTTCTATCTCTGAATGTGAGTTGAATCAGATCCCCCTATCATTTCCGAACAAAACAGAACACATCCACGTCAATTCCGGGGCTAAAGTTATGCGTTTGCATCAAAAGGTAACGAATCCGTCCCCTACATTTTTTTCGGTGCCTTGCAATCGGAATGGATTGAAAGTAAGCTCCTCAGTTGAACCTCCAACGTCTGGAATTTAGCTCGCGGGGACACTTACAGAGGCCTTTAGCAGAAAGGGCGATATTAGAAGGCATTATCCCTCTAAAACCTATGTGACCGGCATTACCCACTGTCCGGGGCTGCCCCACCCTCCCCTTCTCTAAAAACACCCCCTGCAAGGTCCAAAAGAATTTCGTTCCCATGCAGCTTAAAAAAACTCATGATTTGCAAAAATTTGGCGCAGCGCGCCTGGCCGGGTGGCTTCCTGCTTAAAGCCTGCGGTTGAAATTTAAAAAAACATGGAGCATGCTTTATACATGCTATTTTTGCGGTTTTCCTTTCGCTAATTTTTTATCATTATCCTGGTTTCAATTTGCTATTTTCGTGTCTGCTATTTCGGATTTACCTATGTGATGGATGTGCCCTAATATTACTGATCTCTGTGGTGTACTGACTAAAATATATCTATCGTAATAATGCTGTTGGACTGATTATGTAAATGATGACTCGCAGCTCAGGTTCTCGCATAACTATAAAGGAATCCAGCGCTTATGATGACTCATCACTAACTTCCATAAAAGGAAGTACATTATTCTTATTTTATAATATAAGATAATATTATATTACAGTATAAGATTATATGGTAATATCCTGCGTTACCCTCTTGCGTTCCCCTCCCGCTTGACGTTTTTTGGCTAGTTAGTCCAAGGCTAAGAAAACTTTTGGAACGAAGAAACTCATTTTTATTCATTCGAACGACGGAACATCAGGCGAAAGTAAAGGAAGTCAAAACATTATAATCTGATAAGAATGTTGGCACTTGATTGGCTAGTTCAAACAGATGATTAGTTATAAAGTGTGGATCGATCCCCTACACATTTTGGTCAGATAGGATTTTATCAAAAGGTTGACGTTCGAAGTTGTTGTGACTCTATATTCTTACACTGTGATATCGGCAATTTTTATGGGCGGAGGTTGTATTGGAGAGGAAATGTGAATACTTCTTCCAAGTCGGAGTTACTGGACCCTGCGGGCAACGGTAGGATAGGTTATGCTTCGACGATGGGCCGCAGTGTAGACTCCAAGAACTAAGTAGAAAGATTGAAAGAGAGAATACGAAGTTTGAACGTGTAAGAATGTTTTTTCTCTTATATACCGGCCTGTTGCTTCCTACCCTCTGGTCGGTCCTGGTAAAGGTCGGGTTCCACTACCCGTTTATTGTTAGTTGAGACTGCCAAAGGTAGTTCAAAAATAAAATAATAGATACCACTATTATATTTTTAAGCATAGTATTAGAGGTAATGACACCCATTTGCAGCACAATATTTTGAAGTTTATAGCTGAAAAACACTTGAGATGTATTCCATAATTTATTTTTGGATACACTTCAAAACTATGATCCAAAATGATTCTACCTAGCTTTCAGCTTCTAAAAGCGGAGGTAGGGATAGAACGCATTTCGATTCAACGAAAAAATGCCATTTCCTCATCTTCATACATTCTTTATGCATTAAGGATCGTATTACATCCAGGCTCGTTCACATTTCCGTGTTCGACCAATCATGTTTTCGAATTTCCTGAATCGACCAAAGCGAAACGCGCAGATAAGGGTTGAATCGTTTCTTTCATTGGAAAAGCAGCAGCTAGGGTAAAGCATAAAAAGCTAAAGTGAATAAGATTATCTCTCAAGACAAACACCATCTATTCTTCGAGGGACTACTTGAGTGGAAAGAAGAATTGGAAACGAGCTGGAGTTGACGAGGAAGAGGAGGGCGGTGCTGTCTTAGTTTTTCCATTCACTCTGCCGAGCGAACCTCTTCCTACTGGCTCTTCACATAATTTTCCTTCCCGTTCCACCTACATTATTCCTTATTGTACGAACTACTTGAAACTAATTGAAGAAATATTGATTCATTTGAAGTTAAACCAAACTCTATCTATATAATAATAATAATAATATTATAAGGCAAAAGCACATATCTTAAACGATCCCGACTAATGTGAAATTTAAAATTCGTTATACGTTCTCCTTGACTACCTAATTAAATAGGATCAATCTCTGCTATTTACTGAAGGACATGGGACCGCACATGAGACAACAACTGAAAATATTAAAAACACATAACAAAGAAAAGCAGAGGAAATTGTTTACTTAAGAAATTCCTTGAGTTTCTCATCATTATTTGTGGATTAACCAAGACAGCATTGTGATCAAATGAAACGCGTGCGTGCGAGTCTGCAACACATTGAGACATTTCCATGAAGGGTGTATGCTTATAAAGCACAATATCCCACCGACTCGTAATATTTTGACACAGAGACACGAAATAATGATAATGGAAGCTCAAATTTTAACTAAGAAAGATATTTATTTTAAATATACACAACAAATGAATATTGATTAATTGCATTAAGCATTGTCCATTTTTTCTTGGAGCCAATTGGTGTCTGTGTTTTGTTCATGTTTGCGTTAGTGTATCTAGGGCGACCGTAACGCACAGCTGAGACATTTTTCGTGGACAACTTTCGTGAACAATTTCCTTGATGATTTTTTGTTTATATGCCATAGCAAACACATAAAATTGTCAATATACTTGTATTTTTTGGCATTCATTGCTCATGAAAGTGAATTTGAAACTGTTAATCAGACAGCCTCTCCGGGTCAGTCAATGATCACGTTTTCAATTTGTTTTTTTAAACCAATGTTCACAAATAAATATAAATGATCGTCATTCTCCGTCTTATATCGGGGCTTTGAACTCATCTGCAACGCTTATTGAAAATATTCATTTTTGTCTGATTGAGTCTTTAATTATTTTATTTGTACTATATTTAATTATTTCAATCATTTCAATTATTATGACCCAACTGTTATTAGTAAGTAATAACAGTAACTTAATAAAACATCACTACAGAAGATCAATTTTTTCCATGTTACCGAGGTATTGAGTATTTCAATGAATCCACTTAGTATAAGTTCAGCAACGTTCAGTCATTCCACCCTCAACTCATCAAAATTTGGATTTCACGAAGGTCTTCTCAACTTCTTCCGTTACACATTGAAAACAGCTCTATCCTCTCTCACGATAAGAGTGGTGATGGAGATCGAGGAATTCTGTGCGTATTTTCAAAATCCAACGAGTTTTTCCAATCGTAATGACGGAGATAAAGTTGGCACATCCGACATCATGATCCACTGGCGCTACCACTAGTAATGGGATCTATTTGCAACTCTTTTCTTGCATGCCTTCTCGTGTTCATCCCCTAGCTTCTCAAGTATTGATTGAATTTTAGATTTGTTCCGCCAATACTAGTTCAGCCTGACACCTATCTTGCTATGGAGATCTCTAACTGCCGCCGTGAAACCTCTCACGCTACGGTCCGACATCAGCATCTCTGTGTTGTGTTGTGATCACATTTTTAACAGATTCCAGAAGCAAATTAAGGTTGTGATGGCCCTTACGTTTTCAAGCGTCTAGGTCTTCCTCTGAGCGTGACGGAGCATTATTACCGCATCCACCTCAATGGAAGGGGCAACTATACCATTCCATCACCTCACGAGGTGGTGGAAATATAGCAAAACCATGGCAGTCTCCAGGTACCGATTTCCCGAATCCCAAGTGCTGGCGTTGGGTAAACCTGGGCGTCCTCCCGCCTCTAGTTTGTTTAGCTATAATGAAATGGTGTGCTCCCTCCGGCTTTGAGGGGAAATTTTGAAAAAAAAAAAAAAAAAAAAAAAAAAAAAACAATAAAAAATAAAATGAGACAAATTTTGTCTGCGTGCTGCGTAGTCTGTAATTTTTAACCGATTTCCACGAACATTTTTTTGTTTCATCCCAATTACGGATGTCAAGAAAATATCGATATATCAAAATATCTATATTCTTCCGTCGATATATCGATAATTTTGGGCGATATTTTCTATTCCGATGTATCGATATGAAATGCACACTATCGGATCCGATATTTTTCAGCCGCACATAATACCATCTCGTTGTCATTACCGCTGAGCTGTAGATAGGTTTCTCCAAGCCGACATCTTGCTGTTGACGGCCAGTTTTTGAATGACTGAATCAACAGTGTACAATATAATGACGGCGCCAGGTTATACAGTACCCGCACGACCTCCCGGTCTTGATGGTACTGTAGCTCTTGCTCCTTCAAATATATATATATATATTGACGATGATGTTGGTTTATTACGTTCAGTTGGTTTTATTACTTTTGAAATCTACCAATGGAAAAACAAAAAAAATAACCGGAATTCCTGTGCTTCTTGGAGGCATTGATTTAGCGGTCATTTTATACAACACAAACGTTGTATCTTCTGTTAGAACCGAGGAATTGAAGGGATATAGGAGCTGTAGGTCATTGTTTTGGTTCTTCAAATGTGTCAGTTTGGAGGCAGGATTTTTTGAATCACATTATTCCAAACGACCCACCGTTGTAGTCTAGGGCTAGACATCAGTTCCTTTCAATCCTAAATTTTGAAATCAACTGACTGCGACATTCAGACATGAGGAAAATTAAATTCCGCAGCAACACAAGTTGAAAATCTGTATTTTAAAGACACCTCATCAATGTATCACACGAGCCCACTCTCACTCCACGTTTATCTGTTTGCTCGACCTCGAGAACCCATCACTTTGACAGAAGAAAAATAACGTCATCGTCCTTGAATGTAGTAAAAATCGTTTTGCAACTAATAGTATGGATGTAAAGAAAATATCGATATTCTTCCGTCGATATATTGATACTTTCGGGAGATATTTTCTATTCCGATATATCGGGCACAGGTTTATATATAAATACATGTATTATATAGATTATGTCATTGAACACCGTTTTCTTTTCGCGGACACCTGAATATTGGAAATTGGGTTTGCCCGCATCAAAATGAATAAACTTGAGTCCATCTCTGAAACATAATTTGGATCTTTTAAATTTAGTTGGGGGGGGGGGGGGGTTGAATGGAGTAGGTAATAATGATAAATTGTCATAATTTCAATATTTTCATGGGTATTTTTCTTTTTTTTTCGATCCCGAATTTCGTTTAACGAACATATCTTGTGCAATAAGCCTCAGAAATTGTATAAGTGTTCAAAATTATGTTATTAATTTGTAATTTATAATCAATTAAGTTTAGGAATATGATCATATAACCTACCAACTTGTTTCTGCATGAAAAGGTCAAACGATTAGGCTTTAGGACGTTACATTCTGAGGAGTTATTATTTACGGGTATGTAAAGGATGTTTTTCCTCAGTTTTCCATTCTAAGCTGATTATAATAAAGACAGTAACAAATGCACACATACATTCACTTAGGGGCTCAACCTAGGTAGGTGAAAGGGAACTGAATCCCATTGGTCAAGTGAAAGTATGGACTGGGAGATGTAATCAATCTTCTGCAAACAAATTGAAAGCGGGATTGTATCTGATTTGATAAAGTGAAGGTGGTTACTCAAACTAGTTTTGACATTATGAAGGGTTGATCCCAAGCTATACTGACTTGGATTTAATGATGGTGAAACAAATTAAGGAGTATCCTCGTTTAGCACTATAAGATCTATCACTATTGATGGTGTCGAATATGAAACCGTGTGCGAGATATTGGCACGCCCAATAGGTTCACGGTTTTCTTGCAAGAAAAACTAGTTCAAGATCCCAATTTAGGGCGCTGGAAGATCAGCAAAATCGCACGCTAAAACGATTAGAGAAGAACGCTGTACTAGCCGTACGGAACCACACACCATAAGTCCGGGCTAAAACCGTTCACCAAATCTTGAAACGTTGAAAAACATACGTGAACACCAATATAACTTTCATAAACTTCGTAGTTCCTACAGGTTTCGATGCATGAACTCTCCAATAACGTGTGAAGCTTGGTCAAGGGCGAATCATTGCAGCATAAAGTTTCATTGTCACAGTGCCAAGTTTTCAGTTAGCTTTACTACGTTAATCCCCACGAGAAAATTTAGTAAAAATCAAGAGGATAATTCACATTTATTGGTAGATGGTTAGTGATGAGCTGTGAATTACGGTTAAATAGTACAGCTTAAATTGTCCTACTGAGAAGATGGAACAATCATCAAGCAATCAGATTAACCGAGCGAAAGTATCTAATATTTGAATGAATGCATCATAGATATATTTACAAGAAAATTCTGGATATTTTACGTGGAGAATAAAGGAAAGTTCTTTTTTAAAATTAGACCGCCCTACGTGCCGAAAATCCATTTCATTGCAAACAAAATTCTGTGGATACTATTCGAACGAATCACGATTTGTGCTATTTCTTCTGCTGTTTTAATCGATTTTTTTAATACAATTTTTATTGGCGTTAAAGTAAGTTGTTCAGAACTCTTTTCAGAGTAATCATCCCATCTCCACATCAACATACAAATATTTTATCAGTTTACTCAGTTTATCAGTGATTGTGATCAAGATATCAATCGAAATATATAAGAGTATATAGTATCAATTATTTATGAGGAAGAAATTTAGACAAGATATAGAAGGAGGAAAAAGTTTTCTAATAATTCGAAAAAATCTTGATCACGGAAAAATTGGGGAAGAAATGATTTTGGGAGTCTTGGTAGTGGTATTTCAATTTGGTATCCAAGACCGGAACAAATAATTTATGATGACAAAATTTTCAATCGTTCAAGTTGAGCCCTTTCTGAATGCTGCAGCTGGCGATCATTTGAAGCCTCAGGCATCTTGCTCAGCACTTTCACCCCATCCATCAAATGACGAATTGTGGGAACGTGCGTGCTCACCAACCGGGAGTGCTCTCTCTTGAGTCACTGAGGCCCTATGATTGTTAATCCTCAAGTTAAGAGTTGCAGCCTTCCCCACATAAAAAGCCGAACTGTCCTCACTTTTCTGGCAGATCAGTAGGTAAACACAGTTCTTCGACTTGCACTCCGCGGATCCGTTACATTTGTACGAATGTGTAGTATTTGGAGAGGTGAAGTCAGGTCCTTCAATGACCAAACTGCACAACTTGCACCTCGGTCACCCACATGGATGCAAATCCCTGTCGGGTGGCTGAGATTGGGGATGGCGATGGGATAACAAGTTCCTAATCGTTTTTCCTAGGTGGAAGCTCACTCAGAATTGATTTGAGGTCACGAAGAATAGAGTTAATTTTTTGGGCACCAACAAAGAATGTGGTAGTCAGAGAAGGTCTGTTCGTTGCTGTATTTGACATGTAACGGCGCAATTCTATTTTCAACAAACTTTTGCGGGTATCCCTGTTCCAACAACTTGTCCTGTAACCCAGAGAGATACCCCTCCAGGTTCTCCCTTCCACTGCAAATCCGGAGGCCTCTAATAGATAGTGAACTAGGGATTGATCTCTTCGTATGGGGGAATGGCAGCTGTTACAATGAAGATAGAGCTGCTTGTTCCAACTGTTCCCATGTACTCCGGTGATGAATACCCCGTTTCTTAACGAGATGTCAACATCTAGAAATGTCGTGGCTGTCCTATAGCATGACCACGTAAACTTTACGAAAAATTGTGAATTGAGTGCTTCCAAAAACATTTCCAATTCATCTTCCGCGTGCGTCCATATCAAGAATATCATCTATGAACCGTTTCCATATGAGAGGGAAACAAATTTTGATGAACAATTGAGTCCCTAACATGAAGCTAATTTTCTGATACAATTTATAACCCATTAGCATTGATAAAACAGATCTACGTATCTATTCATTCATCTGTATGAAGAGAATTACTGATTACTCTACTTACGGCATATCTCGTGTGTAAGACATCCTCATCTCAGATGACGCGCTGAAATTTAAGAAAAGAAGTATTATTAGTTACTGAATCTAATGAACATGAATCAATTCATTAAGATATACATTTACTAAAATATAGTTATTCTAAACTATATTGACTTCATGCATCTATTCAGTGTACGAATTACATGGGTAGAGGATCATTTGACACAAGTATCAGTGAAGTATAATAATAATATTTTACATCAATATGAACAATGGGACATTCAAGTGTTTGAGCATGGCTCATGAAATCGCGAATTTTAAGCATTCTGAGTGGACCTATATTAAATATAACATAATCCAGGTTGGTTCCTTTTTTTGCCAGAGATTTTTTTTTTGCAACATGTTCGACAGTGTATAATAAAACATTGGAACTGGAGACAAAGTTGTAGAAAATTACCTACTTGAAGAATTGATTTTATGGTTTGGCAGGCCCGTTTTGTACTTATTTTTACCGTATAACCCTGCGTAAACATTTATTTATCAACCAATGGTTTCTTAATAGTGTCTTTCAAGGGAATATCGGTTGCTGGTCCTTTCTGAATGCTCTCCCTCGCACGATTTCATTTGCGACATTTCTTGGAATATAGTAAACAATTTTTACCTACAAGTAGCTTATTCCCCTCCCAAAGTATTTTTTTTTAAACATCTTTACCGGAAAGCCCTGTTTTGTTCCCTTAATACTCGAATGCCCGCATCCATTTTCTCAAACTGTATACCGGTTCAAAAAATGGGTAAATGTTGATCCGGTCTATGTAGTTATTGGTTCTTAGACGTGTCTATTTGCTGTTTTCTGTAACCTTCACTTAAGAATTACAGGAAATATGAGGAAATAACAATTTTTTATGCATTATATCACCAGTTTGAAAATCCTCCTATCGTAAAATATAATATTGAGCTGGTCAAAATATTCTGTTAGCTGGGCTACCTACAAAAATTCTCCCCTACAAAGAAGTCGCATGGTTAACAAATAACTCTTCATAACTCATACAAGCAACTTTGTCTGATAAGACCAGAACGAAGAAAAAGAAAGAACATTAAAAACTGTATTTAGACGGTATATTATGTCATTTAGGTCTGGCGATGTATGACTTTAGAACTTAAAATATTCGTACACAGATGTTAATTCCAGTTCCGCCATCTGCCTTCAACACGAACAGTCACATGAAATAAGGGCCCGCATCCCCTACCTCCGCCTCAACAGTACTTAGAACCAGTTTATATGTAAAATGTTACTTTGCGTGCCTAACAGGTGCAATTCTTATCGCGTATATATTAACAACCCGAATTAAATAGTATTTATGTATCAATTAGGGAGCGTAGGGGACCTCGATTCATGAAACTCTATATCGATTTTCTGTCTCAAAAATTAGTCAAGTCTGTAAAGTTACTGGCCGGGCGTGGGGCAACCTAACTCATTAAGGCTGTTTCATGAGTGATCGCCATAGGGAATAAAAGCAATATAAAAAGGATTGACTTGTAATTGAGGACTATATTTTGCCTTATTAAACCTAGCAATTAGTTGCAATCAGCTATATCACACTTTTCCAGTGATTTGTATTGAAATATATAAATATTCAACTATATACAAATATAAATTTGTATAGAGTCCACATGTTGCTACATGATGTTGTGATTAAGACATTCGAAGTTTATATTCAGTCATTCAACTCCACTTGTCCGACACACTAATTTTGACGTGGCATCATAGACTTCAAGTATTGCACATCCCAGAAAATAAAAACTGGGAAGTTCGGCAGTTTAGGCGTTAAAGGGTTGTTTTGTCGATATTCGACGTTTTGAAAAGATAGATAGTGATGCTGGTAATTCAAGGTAAACTAGACCCCATTTGCCAGTACTGGATTCTGAAATTTGGTCCATTAGTTTGGGGGAAAAGCACAGTGTTTCGACAAAGGTATTTCCGGCAGGAACCGGTCAAAATAATATTTTCGAAAAAAAAAACTCTTCCCCATCCTGGGTAGTAATATGTGGGTAAAAAGGGCTTAAAGGCTATCCAACTTTTCAAACTACAATTATGAAAAGTATGATTGCTTTGCAGACAAAAATATATCATTTTCATTTGTTTACTTTATTTAATTATTTATCATTTTAATTAACAACACGATTATGATGTGAATGCTGATTGATTTTCAAGGAAACTTGTTAAACAATTTGTAATTGCAAATTACCTATTCGCACGTTCTCAGTAAGTTCCCCGTTAGCATCATTTCAGTTCCGTAATGTAATTGAAGTTTGCCGCAATATAGATGAAAAACGTTTTTGCTTTTAATAAAATGCCGTCGTATAAGTTCACGCTGAACTAATACAGGATATTCTATATAGTTTTTTACTGACGACAACAGTGTTAGAGGTCTTCAGTAATTGGTTGCTCGATGCTGACATTGGTAAAAGTGCCTAAATCTCAACGATCTATAGATTCAAGTCCAAACATCATTTCCTGCTTGAGATTATGTGGTTCTTTGGACCAGAGAAACGGACATAATGTTTCTAGCACCGTTACTGCGAGCACCCGCGAACCCAATACAAAATGTTCAAGACATATGTCTCACACCACCACTATCTGTTTAAATTTTGCTCCTCTCCTCAGGGGTTCGTATTTTTATCGAATGAAAATATTTCGCAATTCGTTTGTTCAAACAACATTCTCAAAGGAATCATGTTTTTAAAAGCTGGTTTAGTAACAAACTTTTCTTTTGTCATTCACCCTACTCACACGTTGAGACTTCAACCTTCTTCGCTCTTTGTTCAGTCCACAATTCAATATTTGTCACGCCAGGTCCGTACTAATAAGAATCAATTTTCCTATCCCTGCCTCGTAGATCCTAGCAGCTTGCAGGTGTACAAACAATTGCACTGATGCTAGAGGAACAAAGAGACAAGTTCAACAGCAAGCGAACGAATGGATGAGTCGGCAATAGCAATATCACGCTGTCAGTCGGTCATCACTGAGATGACAACCCTCTCCCCCTGCCAACAGTTTCCAGCTACGGTGACTTCGGAACCGCTCAAGCAATCAAAATGCATTCCTCTTTGTTCCTCACCAAGTCGCCTTCTCCATAACCCTAGATGGTTTTTTTATTAAGCATATTGCTTCCGAGTCTACTAAGGTAGCGGAAGTATTGTTTTCACTTTCGGAATGTGAAAATTTTTTTGTCTCCAAAATCAAAAATTCCACTCGCGTTTTGGAATAACTCAACAATAAAATTGGTTGAGGGGTCAAATTTTAATGAAATCTTGGATAGAATCTGAATCTGAAATAAAAAATGGGGGTTCTCATTTGGAATAAGAAATTTAATGTCAATTGCGCATGGTTGCGCAGTTGCGCGGAGTGCGTAAATATGAAATTTGAGATCCTTGGAAAAAAATTTGAAGATTCCAAAAAAAACTTTCTTGTTTACTCTCCCATTTTGACGATTTTAGGGGGGGGGGGGGACAACTCGTGGGACACCCTGCATATGGTGTATAAACATAACCAGTAACAACAAGAAATCAAGACAGGCAGCTGATAAACCGGTCGGTAAAAAATCTGATATATTATATTGTGATAAAATTGTACAATATCCTGCAGCCCGTGATCTCACCGAATTAGCGCGAATAAGGGCTTTAATTGTTGTTTCTTCGGTTCATACAGATTCATAAACCTTTTTATAAACTAATTAGTTCAATTTACGAATTGACTTTGAAATATATTTTTGATAAAACATTGGTTCTTACAGAGTAATCCAATATCGTCTTTGTTCATACTTAAGAAGGAATACCCTCATTATACATATATAACAAAATGAATAAATAAAATGGACTGACCAGATACCCACTATACCTAACCAGCCAACCCCCCACACTCCCCTGTCTTTTCACTCACGGGACGGCCCTTTTCAAAAGTCACCCCGTTTAACAGGCAGTACCACTTGGAGTTAGAGAGTAGGAGCTGGGCAGGAGAGGCTATTAAACGCTGTATACCCCATTTGCTGCCCACAGTGGTTCATGATCCACGTTGAATTGAATAGGATCCGTCGACTTGATCTTTCAATCCGCCTGACGAACGGTCCGCTTCAGACCCAAAAAGTATTTTTAAGAAATCAAAACTATAACTGACTCATGATAAGAGAGATACCATCAAAATTATGTGTCATAACGCCAAATCATGGCAGTCCAATTCCAAACATATATTTTCCAATATGTGAAAACATTGAGTCAGTGGTGAATCATTTATAGAAATCAAGCGATAACTCAAACTCCATTCAAATTGAAGGTTGTCAAGTACAAGTAAATAGATTACATAAATTATCAGTACTTAATAATTGCCTTTTCCACGGAAATTCATCCTTACCCCTCCTAATGTTACAAGATTTAAGCTTATTATTTGCAGACTCCTACTGATCTTCAAATTTTAAGGGAACTTTCGGGGGAGTCTGGAGATGGTCTAT